>OZ020521.1:13667942-13810426 GCA_963971425.1 Bryoerythrophyllum caledonicum | reverse complement strand
TGGCAGCAGTCGGCGGCGGGGCGGCGTCAGTCGGTGGCGGGTCTGCGGCAGCCGGCGGCAGCTCGGCGGCAGACGTCGGGCTTCCCCGATCGCGGCAGCAGCTTGCAAGAAAATCAAACCTCAGCCCGGATTCCTACTCTCGTAGCGGTTTTTGCCATGAATGTGGGTCACCTGATCACTGGGCGGACAAGTGCGAGATCCGACGTTTGAAGAACAAGATTCGTGATCTGGAACTCAATCAAGGTTTACAGGTTTCAACGTGGACCAGAGTTGGACAAGCTCATGTTGCAGAAACCCAAGACACCTCAGAAGAGTTTGACGAACTTGAAGTCCATGAGATCTACGCAGCAGAGGTAATGAACTATCCTTCTTCAGAAAACTGGTTCTTGGATAGCGGAGCAAGTACGCATGTGACAGGCAACAAGGGACTGTTATCAAACATCAGGAGTGGACCAAATTCTCAGATCACTACTGCAAGTGGTCGTGCCTTGCCGGTGGCGGCACAAGGTGTTGTCAACTTATCTGGAAATAAAACCATCTATGATGTTCTCTATGTCCCTGGGTTATGCAAAAATTTACTCTCTATTGGAAAATTAGCAGATGCAGGACATTACACATTATTTGGACCAAAGGATTGTTGGGTTTTTGCACGTGGAAACTTAAATCAAGTGATTCTTACAGGCTCACGCACACATGCAAACAGTTTATATCGTTTGAATAAATCTCTACGTGGGACTCCAAGAACACCTATATCATATATGGAAACCTCAGCCAATGTAGCTACAACCTCCAAACCTCTCTCAAACCTTTGGCATCAACGCATGGGTCATTTGAATTATCAATCTCTTGCAAATATGTCCCGACAAGGTCTTGTTCATGGGCTCCCGGCATTGAAACAGGTCCATACTACTTGTGAAGCTTGCATCTTAGGAAAGCATCAATGTAAACCAATTCCAAGACATAGCTTGACCACTACTACCCGTCCTCTTGAGCTTGTACATTCAGATTTATGTGGACCGTTTCCACATCCTTCTCTTCAAGGATCACGTTATATCTTGACTTTTATTGATGATTTCTCACGGCGGTCTTGGGTATATTTTTTAGCTATCAAGAGTGATACCTTCAAGAAATTTTGTAAGTTTCTCCACATGGTGGAGAGACAAACCTCCCAAAAGCTATCTTGTCTCCGCACTGATCGAGGAGGTGAATATTTATCTCGAGAGTTTATGACATTTTGTCTTCGCAATGGCATTCGAAGGCAATTAACTGTCCCACATACTCCACAACAAAATGGTGTCGCCGAAAGGAAGAATCGGCACTTATGTGAGACAATGCGGACACTCTTATTTGAAGCAAAATTGCCCACATACTTATGGGAGGAAGCAGTGCGCACAGCAAACTATGTAGCAAATCGCATGCCACACAGAGCGCTCAAAGCTACAACTCCCCTCGAACAATTTTCCGGTAAGAAACCTAACATTTCTCACCTTCGGATTTTTGGTTGCCGCTCTTACATCCATAGTCAGCCAAGTAACAAATTCCAAGTTAAATCCTTTCTTTCCACCTTTGTCGGTTATGATGATCAATCCAAAGCATATAGATGTTTTGATCATCTACGCAGAAAAATTATTATTTCCCGAAATGTGAAGTTTGATGAGACCATATTTGGGCTACCATCCACATATCCTTCCCCACCTAAGGACTATTATCACGGTCTTGATGAATTCTTACATCTGAACTCTTCACAAGTCCTTACTCAGCCTGTAGAAAGTTCTGGCCAACCTGCACAGAACCCTCCCCTATCTCCAATATCTTTTAGGACCTCACCATCTGGCTTATACACCCCAGTCATTAATCCCGGTATGTGCCCCCCTATTGTCCCAGCCAGAGATGGTCAGCCCTCGAGGTTACAATCTGTAGAGAGCCCCTCAGGATCTCTAGCCACTGGCAATCAACCGGTTTCTCAACCTGTAGAGAGGACCTTAAATCCAGTTCCTATGACCTCGGACAGCCACATGGTACCTACCAGTCTTCCAACGATGGATGACTTTGGCGATTCCAGTCCCGACCCTCATCTTTCTTCAGAGCTTTCTCAAGATTTGCCTACACCTGAATTTGATATTGCCCATCATCCACCCCGACGCTCAACTCGTTTTCGTAAACAGAGCGTCAAACTCGATGATTACATTCTTTCTGTATCTCCCGAGAACTTTGACCTTTGCTTAACCGAGGATGCTCCACAACTTCAAGGGGACAATCTAACCTTCAAAGAAGCCTCGCAACACCCAGGATGGGTACAAGCTATGAAAGAAGAAATCACTTCTATCCAAGAAAACCGCACATGGGACTTAGTACCACTACCACCAAGAAAACAAGCCATTACCGCAAAATGGGTTTACAAAACCAAAACAGCTCTACCTGGACAAAAGCCTCGCCTGAAAGCCCGTCTTGTTGCACGTGGCTTTCAACAACGCCACGGTATTGATTTTGACGAGATATTTGCGCCAGTGGTCAAATGGTCCACCATCCGCGCGTTGACAGCCCGTGCATCTCAATTGGGCCATAAAATCCATCATTTAGACGTAAAGACGGCATTTCTTTATGGTCACTTACCAGATGAGGTATATATGGCACAACCGCAGGGGTTTATCGAACCTGGCACTGAACACTTGGTGTGTAAATTACAAAAGGCCCTCTATGGCCTCCGACAAAGTCCTAGAATGTGGTATGAACGCATCCACTCCTTTCTAATTTCCCGAGGTTTTGTCCATAGCGAAAATGACCACAATCTTTATTACAAAGGCAACGGACGTAACAAAACCATCCTTCTTATCTATGTTGATGATCTATTTCTCACAAGGGGGGATGATCATGAAATTCAATGGATTAAAGATCAACTAACGGCAGAGTTCGACATTTCTGATTTGGGACTTGTTCGACGATATCTCGGTGTTGAATTTCAATCCCTTCCAGACGGTATTTTTTTAAACCAAACCGAGTATTCCCTCCAACTCCTTCGCGATCACGGTATGGATGATTGTCGACCTGAACACATTCCTCTTCCCTCCGGTTTAACTCTATTAACCGACATGGGCTCTCCTAACACGGACACTAGAAATTACTGCACAATTGTTGGTAAATTGATTTTTCTTACTACCACCCGGCCGGACATCGCCTATGCCGTTAGCAATGTTTCTAGATTTATGTCTCATCCACAGATTGCACATCTTGATGCAGTATTCCATATTTTGCGATATATAAAAAAACTGCCAACTACGGACTTTTTTATGCACGAAATGACACTAAACCTTTACAAGGTTTTACGGACGCCGATTGGGCGTCGTGTACACAAACCCGCAAATCTACTGGAGGCTACTGCTTTATCCTTGCAGGATCCGCTATCACATGGCAAAGCAAGCGTCAACCCACGGTCTCTAAAAGCTCCACCGAATCGGAGTATATCTCTTTATCCACTGGTGCTTCTGAAGCCACATGGCTTTATCGACTTTTACAAGAACTTCACTCAGATTCTAAACCCCCTTCTCGCATTCCCTTGTCATTTAGCAATTCCGACATCAACTACGATTTAAACGCCATTTTGCCAATTTCAGTTCATTGTGATAACCAATCCGCCATCAAATTGGCAAAAAATCCCGTCTTCCATGCAAGGACCAAGCACATTGAGGTCCACCACCACTTTATACGGGAGAAGCTTTTGAGGGGGGAGATTCACTTAAATTATATTTCCACTCACGATCAACCGGCGGACATTTTTACAAAAGCCCTCCCCCGCATCAAATTTGAGCAACATAGAGGCACTTTAGGTGTTATCTCTCCCACCTGTGAAACTCATAGTTGAGATAAGCTATTGCCCTCTCCCAACTCTTGTACCTACCAAATCCCACACCGCCCTTGTACAAAGACACATTAAATCAGGGTTTCAGTTTCCTTCCAGCGAGCGTAGATGACCCAATGTCATCTCCTCCTTTTAACCCTTCTTGTATTGTTACACACACAAAAGAGTAGTTCACGTTCTGCACTCGTGGGGGGGTGTTGACAGATCTCGTTGACCTCACAGAACTACTGTTTTAGGTTTAGCGTTAGGTTTAGCGTTTGGCTTAGCAATTAGTATAAATTTGTTGCACTGCAACCTTTGTATCTCTCTCAATTCATAAGTCAAACCACTTCGTTGGTTACTTTGAACACTCTCATCACTCGCAGCGTTCAGGCCCATCCGGAGCAGCTTTCACCGATGGATATCCATGAGGCATCCATCATTCAAGGTGATTATTCTACTCATGCACCACCAGCGATCGAGTGCGCACGAGCTGAAGAAGGAGATCGCCAACATTTCGAGTACATCCGGAGCCAGCTCATAATGGGGTTGAGGGCGCCACTACATCGCTTTCAGAAGATCCCAAGTGCGGTCCACTGGAAAAGAACCGCTTCAGATGCGGAAATCCTCCTCGCATCCGCATCCGGGACATCAATGCGCTTGCTTAGACTTGCATTGAGCTAGTCTCGGGACCTCTTTATTTCATGTTATTGGATGTCACGAGATGGGGCGTCAGGGTAGGCCTCTTTTCTGACTTTTTTTAAATTTCTAGGGTCCCAAAAAATAATTGATTTTTTTTGGGACAAATTGGGGGCCTGTGGGTGCAACTTACCCTTAGAGGCCCCACCTTGGTCTAAATAGGGTCCCCCTCCAACATAAAAATATGGGCGAGGTTTTGTCCGCACCCCCCTTTCCGTACCATCCGTCTACATGGTTTAAAGAGATCCCTAGTCTTGGATTCTGGATATTTATATGCAGTCACTAATTATTTTATTATATGCAAATACTAATATATGATGCTAGTTGGTGTAATGTTAAGCTGGAGAGGTTTTCTAAGCGATGCAATTGCGTGGATCATTTTATTTACCCCGTCGAACGTTGCACCAAGCCAAAGACTGGGATGATTCATTTTTGTGGCCTTCTCACTTTTGGGGCTCTAGAGACCCTTCTGGGAAAAAAAATTGCCAAATTTGAGACCTACTGGCCCAAGTTACTCCTGGATGCCCCCCCCCCTTATGATAGGGGCCCCCTCCAACATAAAATTAGAGGCCAGTTCTGTCCCTACCCTCCCCCACCCTCCCAAGTCTCAGGCTTGGTGCAATGCTCGGGTAAATAGTGGGATCCCAATTCCGTGGTGGAAGGAATAATTTTCTGTACAAATTGGAGAATGGGGAGTATTCTTTCACGATGATGAGCTAGACCTATTTTCTCTTGACTTGGTCATTAGTGCGGATGAGCTATTCATAGAGCTCATCAGAATCATTATCCATTGTTTCAGACTTTGGCATCTGGAAACGTTGTCCTGGCTGTCTGCCAATACTCCGCCAATGTTTGTGAAATATCGTTACAGGTGCAGTCTTAGGGCCGCTTCAACACTATGCCCAAGTCGAGTGACCATCCGTCAAAATGACTGGCCAAACTATGGCGAGAGGCCAAACTTTTTTGCCAAAAAAATACATTAAATAATGTAGATTGAAGGTTTGGCCGGTCGTGGTGTGAAGCCCCAAAGGCCAAGTCCAAAGTCCAAACCCCATATAATTATGCCCAAAAAAAATAAGTCCAAAAGAATCAGCCAATAAAAATCAGCCAAAAAATTCAGCCAAAAATCAATCGGCAAAAGAATTCGGCCTCTTTCATCTAATGGTCTAGATCTTGTCAGTTGTTGATTATTATATTAAAAATTTCGACAAACTCTCGATTGAAGTTTGGGTCCGCTATAATGGGCGACCCAAGTTTTTCTCGAGAGGCTGTCGCTTTGGTGCCAAAACAGCCCTACAATGCTACCATGTAGGACGACGGCCTTTGGAGTTTGGGCACAAATGTGAAGGCCCAAAGTCCGGACTTTGACCATTCTAACAATCTTATTGGTGGAAATTGACGGCCACTCGACTTGGCCACCAAGTGTGAAGCAGCCCTTATGTTCATATTTGGTTGAAGCTCTTCATATTGCCATAGCTATACACTGTTAGTTTCTATTATCAAAGTTTCCATTTCGTGTTGAGTGTAGGTTGAAATTTTCAGCTGTATCGATTGATGGACCCTGAGGTGCCAGAGATTGCTGAGGCAGTTTGGCAAAACTCGGGTAAGTTGTATGTCTAATAAAGAGTTTGCTTTCGGTAATTGTTCATACTCAATATGTTCCAAAAGCCATATTATTCCACGTCCTCAGATGTTATGTGACGATTATTAGAGTTGCAATTTCTAGCCGGTGATCACGCTCAGGTTTCATTGTCAAAGGATTTTATTTAAATGGGTCATGTATTAAGGCAGCAACCGAAGAAAGTAGTATTAAGGTAAGCCCCTAAAACCGACAAATTAAGGAATGTGCATATATGGAGAGAGGAGATAATTATACTATTATTTTTCAGTAGTAGCCAATAGAATTCCAATTCCAACCCAAGTGATTTCATATTTTTTCGATGAAAATTGAATTAGTTGTGAATTTTCAAACTGTGCAACAATGTTTAGTGGGTGGCCAACATTAGGTACCCCCCACAACCAACGACCAAAAGTAAGGGTCTTGACTAATAGCAAACCTCCATTTAAAGCTGAGTTGGTGGTAATGGGGTGGAAGAGGGTTGGATATACCCCAATTTTATAGGCGTTGGCTATGGGTTTTTGTTGGTTATGGGGGGGCTTACCTTACTGCGAGAACTGTTGGACCGCCATTCCAGGTGATCATCCGCAATTCTCGACATCTTTTTAATCCCTAGATTTCCTTGACAAATTCACACAAAAACACTTCAATACTGTTAATTCTAGTGCAATGAATAAGGAAGGAAACAAAAATCTTACTCCTAGTTTTAACCGTAGGATCTCATTAAGCACTTAATAAATAACATACCGGCACAATTTCATCAACTTTGACCGCATAGATTAAAATATTATAGTGCTTGAAGTTGACAAAATGGTTCATTTTCATCCCTATGTTGTTTGGATCAACAGACTTTGTCTTCACTTAGTGTCAAAAATTTTGCACTACACAAGGTCTATATTTTATATCATCATGTTAAGCATGACATTAGTTCATTGTATACCAATTTTTAGAAGTAGAGAAGAGGTGTAGCATATTCAAGACAATTGTGCAAGGAGTAGACGTTCAAAAAGTGCCAATTCATGTTTAAATGTTTGGGAACAAAGTATGGTTTAGAATGATAATCCAAACGGTCAATAAGAAGGTTTACACCACGTCTTGAAATAGGAAAAATAAAAATTGAAAAATATGAAGATCTCAAAATTTTATGTGGAAAAGAAGAATTTTTTTTGGTTCCTTGCCCAACAATGTGTGGCAATGTGTAAAATCTTTTGACTTGGGATGATATGCATTTTTTCACTAAAGACAAGAAATGGTTTTTGACAATATGAAAGAAAATTTTATTACTTGCTATCATCAAAAATCTCAAATTTACTAAAGTGTCCTAGCAAAACAATTTGAAGTTACCCGACGTGCCCGCACTCCGTAGTTTTTTTTGTTGAGAGGACATTACCTTTTTTTTCCTAGAAGTTAACTTACAGGCCACGTAAAGCAGTAAAATATGAGAAATATGTTTCATTTCACATCCAGGTTCACACAAAACTGTAAATATGGTACAAATCATGATCTACAATCATATAATTTCAGTGGAAAGATATTTTGAATCAATTTCAGCGTTATATCGGTAAAGAATTGAAGAAAAACACGGCTGCAGTTCCATTCACCACCCCGGAAATTTTGAGTTTAAGCTCTATCCAGAGCAGTTTCTACCTATAACATCTGCAAATTTTAGAATTAAGGAGGTGTGAAGTTTAAATGTGAAAAGGTTTTGAAAATGCGCTTCTACCGGTACCGTATACGCCCCCAAATTAAAAAAAATCCAGAAACTACAATGGCTTATTATGCTAGATTAGGGTGCGGCAGTTTTGCAGTGAAATGAAAATTCCAGCGCACTACACTAAATTTCATGTTTAGTATAGTGGTACTTAATGATTTCAAAGCGCTACAACTTTCTATTTGTGGCAAAGAGTTTTATTGGGAGTACAACTCTCTATCATACTACTAAAATCATAATCTGCAGAGTAAACCACACAGCAATTAACCACGTAGTGAATTGTGTACACCGTTCCCTGAATATAGTGTAGACTAGACTATTTGAAATTTCCTACAATAATTTCATTAAACGCAAATTAAAGTGGTCCACTTCAATTTTCCATCCACATCAAATCATGTCCATTAGAAATAGTGTGGCTTGTTTCAAAATAAAACACACCGGAATTGATGTGGATAAGTTTTTACAAGTTGTACTCAAAACCAAAATTATAATATAATAACATAATAAAATAATAACATAATAAAATAATATAACATAATAATATAATAACATAATAAAATATAATAACACTATAATATTATTTTATAACATAAGAATATAACATAAGAATATTAACATAATATTATAATATGATATAACATAATATAATATTAACATAATATAATGTTAACATAATATAATATTAACATAATAATATAACATGATAATATAATAATAACATAATAACATATATTATAATATTAATAACATATATAATAATAACATATATAATATTAACATATTACTACTATATTAATAACCAAAATTGATGTGGTCCACATCAATTTTCATCCAAAACTATAATTGATGTGGTCCACCTCAATTTTCATCCACATTACCTATACCTCCACACTATATTCAGTGTACGGTGTAGTGAACTATAAAAACGCTGCAGTCAACCTTGCAGTGAATCATGTTACCTTTTTCTTTTTATAATTTGTAATATAAAAACTACATTAAAATGGTTGGACTAATGCATTGCAAAGCAAGTGCCAATTGCAAGTCATACTACTAAAATCATAATTTGCGTAGTGAACCACGCAGTCAACCGTGCAGTGAACTACATAAACGTTGCAGTCAAGCCGCACTTTAATTGCGCACTCAATCATGCAGTTAATCATGTTACCTTTTTTTTTATAGTTTGTAATATAAAAACTACATTAAATGGTTGGACTAATGCGTTGCAAAGCAAGCGCCAACCGCTAGTACTACTTAAAGAAGGTGATCATTGTCAACATGATAAAAATATTCATTGATTGTAAATAGCAGTTATAAATCATATAGCGTGTCTACATTGAATATCAAATTTAGAGTAGATATACAAATTGAAGATCAAATGCCATCTTCCAGTAATTAATCTTTATTAACCCTTAAACATTAGAAGGTGCCAGTGGTGGCCACATTATTCTTCATGTATATTGTTGTATTTGAATATGATAAGGTTTGGATATTGAAATGACCTCCAAATGGAAGATGTTATGAAGAATCTTTGATTCAAAGGTGTAAGTCTTTCTAAAATTTAATACATTTTTTGTATTCTACAAAATAAAATACGTGCCTATATATACATTCTCAACTAACATTTACGGATTAATCCCATAGAGAGAGTTTAATCACATGTACAAAGCATATAGTGAAGAATACATTAAATGTTTTGTATAATTATTGACAACACAAACTGGAAGACTATAGCAATGGTCTTTTGCACCTTGATTTTGAAGGGTCATTACTTTAAGCTTTTTTGTTCAAATAAAATTTGGTTTACACTATGCAAAGTTACACATCACAATCTATATGATGTAAGGTACTTGTTCAAAAATATTTAGGTATTTTAAAGGTGTATAGCATATCCAAAGCAAGTTTGCAACAAGAAGGGGTCCAATATCACACAAAATACTTCTTCTTTTGTAATCTTAGTTTTATATAAAATTGTAATTCAAAGGGTGAACATAAAGATCATTATTTTTTCTTCAAAGAGTTGAAGATATTTCTTCTAAAAAAAGGTGCAAAATCTCCAAATTTTGAGCCTATTAATGCATAAGAATGAATTTATTTTTTGCGTAGTGCCTAGAAATGTGGCTCTTCTTGGTGTGGATTTTTTGGATTCTTAAAAAAAGCTTTCTTTTGTAAAATATCCAAGGTTGTTATATTTTATTAGTTGTATAGTCAACTCCCTCTAAATAATATTGTCTATTAGTGTGCTATAAAGAATGGTTGTTAATTGAAATGGCTTTGGTTTGGCAATGTGCACTGAGAGGAGGCAAGCCAATAGTTATAATGAAATGGTTGTTGTAACAAATGCTCTTGTAAGTGCTGCTATATGTATGAAATATCTCCAAAATAAATTGAATAACATGTTTAACCTCCACATGAACTTCTTTAGGTAGCATAATTTTTTCTTCAAATGTGGGATTTTTAAAAAATTGCACATTGCAAAAGCTTCTAATAGTGCTAATTTAGGTGATGCACATTCAACTTTAAAGACCTAACACTATTTTAGGTGAAGCTAATTTTTGCAATAAACATGTAGCACACGCTATATGATGACTGAACTTTGTAACACAATCAAAAGCACCATGAAGCGGGAATCCTAATATTTACCCCTTTTTATTGTGGATTAGAAGGCGAGGCTTGGACCAGCGGCCGCTTCAACATCGGACCCTGCCCACCACGCGCGTAGCTCGTCAACATTTTGCCAGCTTGTCCACCTCGCCACGTTGCCACGCTTGCAACAAATCGCTCTCCGCTCGCCCGTTGTCGACAATTGTAGGACTGGATGAACATCTCTGGATTACTAAGTTGTGTGTATGTGAGGGTGAGGATTGTGTTACGGATTTGTGGCTATGAGGGTGAGCTGTTTAGAGTCCAGGGTGTGAGGGTCAGTGATGAAGTTGTGAAAATGAGCGGCGAGGTTGTGAGTGTTATTGAAGAGTGGGCATAGCCGACGAGACCACAAATTATAGAGTTTAGGGTGGAATTTGGAATACCTAGGGTTTAGGTTGCGCCGGATTGGGGATGTCAGGGAGCTCGGGATTGAGTATGAAGTATAAGCGGTACATTGAGGGTGAGGGAATGTTTAGGGTGAGCGGCAGTTTAGGATTAGCGGCAGAGTCGGGTGGAGAGCCGAATCAAAGTGGAGCAACGAAGTATGCTTGACCTAGGTTAATTGCTGGAGCGGCACACAATCGATTTGGGGTTGGAGAAGCGCAGCAGCAGTCTAGCAAGAACAGCCAAAAGAAGGTTAAACGCTTGGACGGGCTTGTACTTGCGGCAAGGCGCACGTCTTCCGGAGGTGCAGCGTCAAATCACTATAAGAAACTCGTGTTTTTTGTGACAGGGCAACTAACGTGCAATCATGTTTTGTGCAGCATCCGGCACGTCAACGTTGACGTCCAAAAAAATCCGTTATAATTGACATGCGAAAAACATGCCAAAATCTCAAAAAACAGGCCCACGTTTTTAAAAACATCACAAAAACTTGGGGGTTGAAGGTGTTAAAAATCTGCCATGTGGCTGCCACGTCGCGTCCACGTCATCGCCACATGGACGGGCAGTGCTACATCCCCAACTTTTTCATCCGGGCCCTTGGTAATGTGGCCCTTGATGTGGCGCATGACGTGGCATTAGATTGTGACTAGGCTTGCATACGTGGACCCGCCATTTTATGACGTGGCACCTTTAAAATATGACGTGTCACTTCTTAAAATATGACGTGGCATGTCCAATCAGCATAGTTTAATGCAATAATTAATTGTGGACAATGTAAATTGGGACGTCATTTCTAACACAGTATGTTTTCTGTGACGTTTGTTTTGACGTTTTCTATGACGTTCGTTGAGATGGAGGTCACCAAAAGCAAGCACCAAGTCAGCAAAAGCAAGTGCCATGTCACCAAAAAGAAGTGCCATGTCACCAAAAAGAAGTGCCATGTCACCAAAAAGAAGCGCCATGTCTCCAAAAAGTACCGTATCACTTTAAGTTTCAAGGGTAATTCAAATTCATCCAAATAGATGGATGAAAGTGAATCACTCTTGATTCAAGTGTGATGAGATAGGAGAGAAGGCCTTACATATATATACAATGGGATGCACAAGTGGTGACAATCCATATGGGATTATTGGATTTGTCATGGTGTTAGCCTCGTGTTAGCATAAACATTAAAATGTCACAGTAGACGTCCATCCAGACGTCTGTTCCAACATCCTCTTTGCCTACGTGGCAGCTGATTTCAACCTTGCCTACGTGGCACAAACATTTAAAAAAGAATCCAATTTCTACCTTGCCTACGTGGCTCAAACATGTTTTTTGTGATGTCAGTAAGGACATCCACGTTTCTTGTAACGTCGGTAACGACATCCACGTTTTTATTTTTGTAGGGGTCAGCCCATCTCCATTGTGTTTTAACCGTTGGACAGTGTTTTACGGGAGGTTGCAGTAACAATCTCGAAGTTACTCACGGTGAAGCTGAAACCCCCCTGCCGACGTGGCATTGTCACCTTTCTGAGGACGTTGTCTAAAACATGACTATGTTTACTAGGACATCCCGCAAAACAAATACGTTTATGCTAACATCTCTCCGTTTTTCCGCCAATTTTTCCATGTTTGGTGCAACATCCACCAGAATCCGAGAGCCCAAGGCTCGGCCCGTTCGCAAAAACATGTTTTGAAAAACACACTTGATCACAGCTAACGTCACAAAAATCACGGGTTTCTTATAGTGAATTACTGCGCTCAACGTTCGGAAGGTAAGGGTTTCGGCCGCAAGCGTCTACAGGTATTGCGAGCACAAATTGGGAGGCGGAACGCGACCTTGACGCAGATTGGGAGGCAAATGTGAGGGGCATAGCGGGCGGAAAGCACAAAGCGAGACATGACGCGCACATCGAGAGGCAGAATGAAACCTTCAATCGGGAATTCGGATGCTTCGCAACTGGATAAGTGGCCGCATTGAAGGCACATTGAAGACGCAAATGCACCCTCATAACCTTTGAAAGCTTTTATTTGGCGTAGAGAAGGTATGCTCAAACAACCCTCAATTTTTTTCTTTTTTTTGGGTTGACGGTGCTTTCTTTTTGTTCTTAATGGATCCTTGTATAACTAGGCGTTTCTATATGTTGATTGTGGGTCTATAGTTTTGGTTTTCATTGTTTAGACATGTTTAATTAGCTTTATTCTTTATTTACTTTTGGAGTCTCAAGGTATTACTGTTATCTATGGTCTAGGGTTTGGTTTTCAGGATTCATTTATTCTCTTCCAGGGCTTATGTATCGGGAATCAGTGTTTGGACAGGTTTTTTAGGTTTTTTAGATTTTTTCCTTTTGTTCATGTTGGTTTTTTATTATTCTGTATGGTGTTTTTGTCGTAGTCTACTGGTTTGAAAATTCTCAAAGTTAACTGAAATTAATCTTAAACAAGCCCACAAAATCAAATCATTTGCAAGGATTTTTATCATTCGTCAAACTCTTTTAATCTTAACAACACTTTACACTTAATACCTCGGCACATCCCGGAGGATAGCTTCCCCGATACCTTAGTGACCGGTAACAAGAATCCACAAGTGTTTAGTTTAAACTCTATTGAACGTCAAAGTAGTTTTCCGGTAAGATTTTACAGTGCCCGGAAAGTCACTACCCTCTATTCTTGCAGTCCAGAGGCCAAAATATCCACAGCCTAAGCTACACCTTGAAAGACTTAAAAAGGTTGCAGCTTTTTACCGGTCTTCACAATCTACCGGAAACTAGTTCCGGGAAACCGGTCACGCAAAACCGGGTTCCAAATACAACCACACCTAATGAGTCAAACAAAGAAGATACAAGAATCACAACAATCTAATGCTAAGCAACTCATATAAGCAAGACAACCTTCCACAGGGATCGTTAGACCTCATTTACCATAAGGGTAATAATCCCGAAATACTCCGAACTCAAGTTTAGCCGGGATCTCTTTTGGTGTACCAAGAGAGGTGATGTCATCCATCCTCCCCACCAATCCAAATACTTCCCACTTAAAGGAGGCTATCATGAATAGCTGTGGGCTAACCGGATCCCATCCGGTAAGCAACTCTTCCCGGTCCCATTGGTCAAGGGTTTGAAATAGATCTCGGATCTTACTCCACCAATCTAACTTGGATATCCTACTTCCTCCGGAAGCCTCTACTCACATTCAATTACATAATATTCAACACGCCACAACCTTGTACATTCTAGCAAAGACTCACTAGGAGGACTCAACCCTCTCCACCTCTACTCACACAAGCTCAACAAAGACTCTAGATACAAGCAATCAAGGCACGACACAAGCAAAGAAACAAAGAGAAGAGTACTTATAAAGAGCCCAAGGCTCTTTAAGTACACAAAGGCTACTAGCTACCCTCCAAAACTAAATCCCCAAAAGGTGAAAATGGTATCTAGAGAATGCACAAAAGTCAATAGCTACTCTCCTAAACTAGATCCACTAAAAGATAAAATGGTATCTTGATCCTAAAATCAAGGGTAGCCTAGTCACCGGTGGATTATCGGTAGATTGGTAAACCGGAAGACTCCCAATCCAAGACTGATAAAACATTTCCTATCAAAAGTAAGTAGCCGGAGAAATCACTTAAGTAGTAGTGACCGGGTGCGCAATGGGGCCCCATCGACATCACTACTCTCACCCTAGTGTTTAAATTTTGGAAAGCGTTCGTGTTATCGGTTGAGTCATGTTGTCCGGGATGGACATACTCCGGGATGTGCTTTGTATTTATACCAATCACCTATCACAAATTCCGGTCCGGCCAGGAAAACATAAGTATACCGGGCAACTGGTGTACTTTCTCCGGAACACTGTAGTAGACTAACGTGGATATAAGTATTGCACGTATCTAGTAACACACCAAAAAAAATCATCACAATTGACCACTTTGAAGATGTAACTTGGGAAACAAGAAGTTGGAAGGGGGTTTTTCCCGGTTGTCCGGGAGAGTGGGAAAAAGATAGAAAAATTAGACAAGACCTAAAGATGAGGGGAGAGTGGAGAAAACATGAAAGAATATTTTTGCCACAAGGCCGGGACAATGGAAAACAAACAAAGAGACAGGAAGGTAGACTCACAAGTGCAAGAAATCAAAATCTAGGACATACAAGATCTAGATAGAGTCTACCGGTAGACTTTTCTCTAGACCGTAGAGGAGGTAATCGGAGGTCATCCCCGTAGAAGAAAAGAGAGAAGAGTCTAAACAAACAAGAAAGTTTGCACAAACAAGAAAAACCCAATATTTAGCAAGAGTCACTTTTTCCACAACTTCTTGCCACCTCCTTGTTGCACCCGCAACCTCCTTGAAATTGCGGTCTTGTCTCTTAAATCTTCTCGCTACGGCCGGAAATCTCCTTGCACCACTTCCACGCCTAGGAATCTCCACCCCTGTTGTCAAAAAGCCTACTCCACCACCAAACCCTAGGTTTGATGCTTCAAACCCTAGGTGCCACCAACTTCCAAGAAGAACCAAATCTCCTTGAAATAGAGGGATTGTAGAGAGAAAAACTAGTGAGGGAGAGAGAGGGCAAAAATTGAGAACGGGGGGAAAAATTTAGAGAGGGGTCGGGAGAGAAGAGTGATCTGGAGAAGGGGTTGGGGATGGAGGGAGAATTGGGAGGGGAGGTTGAGGGAGTGTTGGAGGGGAGAAGGGATGTCGCTGCTCGGGCTGCTGTTTGGGTAATTCCCGGATACCCTAGTACATGTTCCATACCCGGGTACCCGGCCCATACCCGGGTTGATACCGGGGTATGGATTTTTTTTAAAATTATTTTGACTTTTTTGACTTTTTCCTCATATAAAATTAAGTGCCCATTTTCCCAAATGGAGACTTAAACTTCTACAAGAACAACATAAAAACTTGAACAACTACTACTAACACTACCAATTATACTATCTAGTTGATGAAGACTTTGACTTATTAGTTTAGTCTTAAGTGGTGCTTTGGACTTTTGTCCCGGGCATTCTTTCCAGGTCTTTTCGGGCACAACTTTGGTAGTTTTAAGGCCCAATTTATCACCAATTTTAACACTACTTAACTAGTTACACATTCACCAACTTTCACTAATTATTATACAACCTACTTCTACGTAATACTAACTACTTTTCCGGTTATCTAAGAGTAAAATTCACAATTGAACTAATTTTTTGGTAGGTGCAACCAGGTGGGAGTTTCAGACTCCCACAATTTTGTTTCCTTTCTAAGGATTTCTCATGGTTTACCGGGTTTTCTGTTTTGGGTTTTGGGTTTAGAAAAGTTTGAAAGCATTTCTATTTTGTTCCTTTCTGCTTTTCTATATTTTGTATGCTTGTCGATGGTTGTGATTTCGGTTTTTAAGGTTTCCTTTCTATTTTGGAGAGCTTACACTTTGGTGAATTATTCTCTGGACATGCTTTTTGGATAGGCTTTGTTTCCATGCTTACACGGGAGGTATTTTGCAACGTAGTCTCCATCACTACAATTTAGGGCTACTGTAGAAATTTGGGTGAGGCGCCTCACAATCTAGGATTAAGTTGAGGGAGAAATTAGCTTATTATGACAAGTTTGAGACAAAATTAGCTTACCATGACAAGTTCATGATAGAATTAGCTTATCACGATATGTTTCCGAGACAAGTTTCATGTACGTTGGACTTATTTCTTTTGCGATCGTACCCCTGAGTGATCCAGCATAGCGTTTAATGGGCGCGTCTACAACGTCTAGGTAAATCAGCTTGTACATTTTCACCTTGTGCTTGCCTATTTTACCTTACAACCAAAATAGATGGAAGCAGAGTGCTCAATTGGTGGCCGGACTTGTAACCACCTTAATACCCTCCTCCTTCCCATTCTTTGTCATGGAGAACCTGACGTTGGTTGGTCATGCATTTGCTCACGCGCAATACTTGAAGGGCCAACTCCTCAACATCAAAGTCAAGGCTGATGCCCGAGTCCTAAACCTAGCCTCTCAACCGTCACATCCAGTTAATGAAGGAGATAGAAGCAAGAGGCGAGAAAAAGCTTTTAGCAAATTTGGTTGGCTTAGGAAAGAGACCACGTCCCAACCACAAGGCAGGTATTAAGAAAGGTGTCGATGACTGAAACAAGGAAGGATGAACAAAAAAAAATTCTATATTTCATTAATTGTTTTAAAATTTTTCAAAAGTGTACCTTAACCGTCTTCTCTTCTACTAAACATATTGTGATAAGCTAATTCTATCATGAACTTGTCATGGTAAGCTAATTTTGTCTCAAACTTGTCATAATAAGCTAATTTTTCCCTAAACTTGATCCTAGATTGTGAGGTGCCTCACCCTAATTTCTAGAGTAACCCTAAATTGTAGTGATGGAGACTACGTTGCAAAATACCTCCCGTGTAAGCATGGAAACAAAGCCTATCCAAAAAGCATGTCCAGAGAATAATTCACCAAAGTGTAAGCTCTCCAAAATAGAAAGGAAACCTTAAAAACCGAAATCACAACCATCGACAAGCATACAAAATATAGAAAAGCAAAAAGGAACCAAATAGAAACGCTTTCAAACTTTTCTAAACCCAAAACCCAAAATAGAAAACCCGGTAACTATGAGAAACCCTGAGAGAGGAAACAAAACACCGTACAAAATAATAAGAAACCAACATGAACAAAAGGAAAAAATCTAAAAAACCTAAAAAACCTGTCCAAACACTAATTCCCCATACTTAAGCCCTGGAAGAGAATAAATGAATCCGGAAAACCACACCCTACACCATAGAAAACAATAATACCTTGAGACTCCAAAAGAAAATAAAGAATAAAGCTAATTAAACATGTCTAAACAGTGAAAACCAAAACTATAGACCCTCTATCAACATATAGAAACGCCTAGTTATACAAGGATCCATCAA
The DNA here is from genome assembly GCA_963971425.1 of Bryoerythrophyllum caledonicum. Classification (NCBI taxonomy): domain Eukaryota; kingdom Viridiplantae; phylum Streptophyta; class Bryopsida; order Pottiales; family Pottiaceae; genus Bryoerythrophyllum; species Bryoerythrophyllum caledonicum. The sequence goes on along the minus strand of OZ020521.1, from coordinate 13,792,650 downwards.
GAACAAAAAGAAAGCACCGTCAACCCAAAAAAATGAAAACAATTGAGGGATCTTTGAGCATACCTTCTCTATGCCAAATAAGAGCCTTCAAAGGTTATGAGGGTGCATTTGCGTCTTCAATGTGCCTTCAATGCGGTCACTTATCCAGTTGCAAAGCGTTCGGATTCCCGATTGAAGGTTTCGTTCTGCCTCCCGATGTGCGCCTCGTGACTCGCTTTGTGCTTTCCGCCCGCTATGCCCCTCGCGTTTGCCTCCCAATCTGCGCCAAGGTCCCCTTCTGCCTCCCAATTTGTGCTCGCAATACATGTGGACGTGTCGTAGTACGTGTTGGCAACAATTCACATCTTAACACCAAAGAGACCCGGGGATTGCTATTTTGCGTGCGTAGAGTGGTGAGCGGTGAGCGGTGAGCATTTGATTGTGTGCGTAAAGCCCAAAAAGTAAGTTATTTTTTGGAAATTGTGTGATAAAGTAAAAGTTTTGAAAAAAAATTAGTTGGAAAATATTATTATTAGTAAAAATGATGGACCTATGACCGTGGAGTAGGATGCATGAATCTTGCGTAGAAAAGGTTGATTTTGGTAGTACATGTACCTTATGGTAGAGAAAAGTTGCATTTTTCAAATAGAAAGGCCTATCACCGTGGTGGTTAGTGTTTTCAATGATGACATGATATAATCTTTTGAGGTTGTAATTATAAAGGAAATGGAAAGTTAGAGAGAAGGTTAGTTAGAGAGAGCTTGAAAGAGGGACAATGGGTGTTGGTTTAGGGCTAGAAAAAGAGGCAGTTGCAATGGAAGATTTATAAAGTACAAGAGAGGAGAGAGGTTAGGGAGTGTCACATAGAAAGCTAGGGAGAGTTAGAGTGGCTTATGGAAAAGGACAATTGGAGACAAAATAAATAAGGATTTGGGAAGAGGGTCAATTGGAAAGAGAGTTAGGGAGAGGAACAACAAAATCAAGGGAGAGATAAAGAGTGAGATAGGGGATGTTGAATTAGGGGGTCCGGAGAGAGTTAGAAAGAGTGAGGAAAAATCAATAGGACGATTAGTAGGAGGAAAAGTTAGGGAAAGGGACAAGTGGAGGAAGATGCGATTGGGACAAGGAGAGTAAGAGAGAGTAAGAGAGAGCAATCGAGAGAGCTGGGCACAATTGGACGGAGATTGAGGCTGCACAAAGAGAGTAGAAGAGATAAAAGAAACAAGGGAGAGTTTGGAAGATGGATAGTTGAATTGACAGAGTTAATATTGACCGTTCTCTTATAATTTCAAAGCAAATGAGAATCTTTATTCCTACTCGTCATCCCTCCCCTCAATCTCCGAGAAAATAGAACAAGTGGTCGGTAAGAACATGTTCATATACGAACTACGTGGGTGGCCATTTTATTCTTACTACCTTTTCATTATAGTAGAAAGGAGCACATTGATAGAATACAATTCAAGATTCCTCTGCATTATAGTATTTAAGGAGCATAATCCACAAAACTTGTTTAATCTCATTCGAGCTGAAACTAAGAGCGTGCATGAAGGCATCTACCTTTGAATCTAATCCATAAACTACGTTGAACATTTATTAGAGGTGCTTTCAATACGTCTGCACCGTGCTTGCAGAGCCACTTATCTGACATCTCCTTAAAGGATTGGCAGTCGCAGCTAGGAAACTAATCAATTGTCAACAAATATTTTGAAACATTGGACATGCTTCTAGACTTGAAGGTCACAATGCAATCCAAAGTTGAAGGCAGAACCATCAGAATTCTACAGATCTTCCTACTCATTAATAGGGCAGAGTTATGATATTTTGTAGTTGGAGCTGAAGGGTTTTTTCAAACATGTTCTTCCCGTACCTCTAAGTAGGACGTTTTGTAGAATTGGAGGGAGGAGGGTAATCACCCAAGTTTACGGATATATCTTCTCCAAACACCTTTGATAAGCGTGTCAAGCAGATTTGATGTTTTGCAATCTAGTTGTAGTTGTAGGTGACTTTGGTGGAAGATCTTTGGCTTCTACAAGCACATATTTGGAATGAGATGACAAATCTTTTGTTGTGAGGTCAACAATTGTAGAATCAATTTGACGTGCCTTGAGCCAAACACGTGAGATACAGGTCTTGTCAAGGCGATGTCAGTCAATTTCTGAATGAGGTGGGAGATCTACTATTTATTTTAGAGAGGCATTGAAAACTTCTTCACATTCCAGGTGAGCCGGTTCATGTGTGCTATAGTCGCCAACACCATGCATGTTGGAGAGGGCGGCATAAAGGATCTTTGCATTTCCAAAGCGTAGAGTGGTGCGATGGGTAGTATGTAGACAAATTCTTCCTTCCCAGAACTAGTACCCGACTTTATACCTTTTAGAAATTGGTAGAAGGCAACAACTTGCATGAATGCTCAAACCTTGTCATTGATGGCCGCAACATACAAATTATTGTTCCTTCTCTTTGACTGTTGCAACTAATTGTTAATGGTTGACTCCGCCAAAATACATGACGACATCTTGGCCAGTTCATATTTAAATAGATCTTGCAAAGAAATACTTATGGTAAAGTTGGCAGTAGATAGGACAAAGTTGACTAATAAATGTACTAGGATATAAAGGACTACCTATAGCAACAAAGAATAATGCAATTAGATACAAATGGTAGCTCTCAAGATAGAGTGTCATTTTCGACATTGTTTTGTCATGGACTTCATAGCACTGACAAGGGATCTGATTACCATATAAGATACGTACAACATTCAAATTGGCTTATGCATTGTTATCCATCAATCCTTTGAAATTTGGATTTGGAATACTATGCCTACTCAAAATTGCATTCAGATTCTTTGAGAACACCTCTTGGGCTGCCACACCTTTGGACGACATATCGCAAATACCAATAGTTATGACGCGGCTGGAAGTGAAATTGTACACATGGTAGGCCATAGTGGTCCAGGACTTGACGCATTTGACATGGTCAGATATTTTCTAAGTGTCCAAGTCACCCTCAAGTTGCATCTAGATTCTACTTTACCTTTTAACTGTTTTTATTTCTACATGGCTTTATTCAATCAACCCCACTCTTAGAACCCACCTCATCTATCCTAAAAGAGAAAACCTTATCGAACTGTGTTCCTTCTTCCAGAAAATGGTTCTTTTACATGAAGGCCCACTTATTGGAACCTCTCATGTTGGTGATGCTATCTGTTATTCCAAAATATTGCAAATATCAAAAAGTAGTTACCTTGTTGCGAATATTAGAGGAAGTCATATGTTTAAACATGTCCAAGACGGGGACAAGTTCGTCAAATTCAAGTGTCTTCTAGGAAACACGTTCCAGGTATAATAGTAATTCACTGAGGTACTCCTTGTTTGCTTCAAGGACAATAACTAACCTTGTCGCAAATAGAGTCATCTCTACTTGTTCGTCAATTATGGTACGGAGCTTAGTTGTGAGTCTCTATAATTTCCTTTCTTTACAACTTGACCATAGATACCGAGATGCACGCAAGCACGTGTTTAGTGGTTGTTTTCTATGTTCGTAAGAGATCCTTGTGGGGCAACTTCCAATACATGTCGGTTGAATTTGATAGAATGAAATGACAATAGTAGAATGAAGAGGAGAATTACAAATAGGAACAAAGAGAGACGTCGCGGTACCCTTCCATTCAATCTCATTTATAGGTGGCATGCAAAGCGGACGCCACAGATAGTCGCAAGAACTATAGATAGTAGGCACACCGCATGTGCTCCAAATAAGCCAACGTTATTAAAAAAAGGTAAAACTCATATTCGATGTGCGTCATAATTGTTTGAGTCCATGCGTAGCTGTCATCTTTCTTATCCATTCCGTGCAGCTGCCCAACCTAACTTGACGGTGGATACTTCTCCGATGGTGGAAGGAACTTCCATAAGAGGTCTCCGATATCGGCGTCTTCTTAGAAAGAATTACCAGAAGATATCTCTGACATCGGCATTCTTCTTGAGGACCCTTCATAAATATAGAAAAGGAACTTTCAAAGGGGATGCCAACATCAACATCCCTCTAGAGAATGCCTCCAATGTTTAAAAAGGGAACCTACAAAAGAGATGCCGACATCAACACCACTTAGGAGGCCTCTTTAGGGACGGTCTACAAAGGTACCCCGTTTTTGATGTCATAGTGTTACAAAGTTGGAAAAAACACTACTTATTTCTTTTAGGGTATACAAATGAGGAAAATTATTGAATTTGAAGGAATGATTGATATTGCTAATGTATCCTAGGGTCCAAGGGCAATTTGCCATTTGTAATCAATGTTTGGTTTTATTCACTAAAATCACTAAGAAATGGGGAATTCCATAAAAAAATTGAAATATATTTTTTTCACTTTTGTTGATTGAAAGATTAAATTAACAAGGTTGTACAAGTAGGCCTAATTTTTTTTTAATTAGTTGTTGTTGAAATAACCGTCAACTCAAAATTAGGAATTTTTAGTGTCACAATGTCTCTCCTTTCTAGTTCAGCATTCCTAAACGATTCTTTGTAGAAGGGATTATATAACCAAAAAATGAGTCCTACATGTAAAATCAAGTTAACTTCTACCACCAACCAACCAAAATGTTAAAAACTTTATTTTCCAATTTTTATTGAACTCTCCATTTTTGCACAAAGGTGAATAACCTTAGCACACAGTGACCCTTCCTATTTTTAAAAACAAAACCTCTAAAAGAGATGCCGACATCGGCACCTCTCTAGAAAGATCCTCCAATGTTTAAATATGGAACTTCCAAAGGAGCTGCCAACATCAACATACTTCTAGAGGGTCCTTTCAATGTTTAAAAAGGGAACGTCCCAAAGGGCGTCGACACTGGCACCCTTTTAGAGGGCCCCTCCAATGTTTATTAAGGGAACCTCCAAAAGAGATGCCGACATCGGCACCCCTCTAAAGGGCTCCTTGAATGATTAAAAAGGGATCTTCAAAACGGGTTCCAACATTGGGATTCCCTGTAACTTAATTCCACAACCTAGGAAAACATAAGGGAATTTCAAAACCGTATTACATGTCACCATCCGCCACTCTAAAGATGAGTTATCAACGGATGAAGTTTCAAATCTCATAACTTCATCCGCATATAAATCATTGGTGCAACGTCCGATGATAAAGTGTAATACAATTTCGGAATTCCCTTGAAATTGCCAAGAGCGTGGTTGCATACTTCAGGGGGTGCCGATGTCGGCTCTCCTTTTAATGGGTCCCTTAATAAACATTAGAGAGGCCCTATAAAAGGCGGCCGATGTCGGCTCCCCTTTTAATGGGTCCCTTAATAAACATTAGAGGGGCCCTCTATAGGAGTGCCAATGTTTGCGCCCCTTTTGGGAGTTCTTTTAGTAAACATTAGAGGGGCCCCCTAAAGCCATGCGAATGTCGACCCCTCTTTTAGAGATTTCCGTTTGAAATATTAGAGGGGCCCTATAAAGTGTGGCCAATACCGGCCCCCCTTTTTAAAGGTTCCTTTAGTAAACATTAGACGGGTCCTATAAAGGACGGCCGATATTGGCGCCTCTTAAATTGGAGATCCCCGTTAGAAACATTAGAGGGACCCAATAAAGGACGGCCGATATCGGCGCTCCTATTGGAGATTCCCATTAGAAACATTAGAGGGACCCTATAAAGGGCGGCCAATATCCGCGCCTCTTTTGGAGGTTCCCTTAATTTACATTAGAGGGGCTCTAAAAAAATAAATAAAACTCCAGTCTCCGAAGGAGACCGGCGTGAATATAGTGTTTGTTCATTCTCTTCACTAAGCATATGGCCACGGGACATAGGCTAGCGTAATAGAACTACTCCCCCTCTCGAGGGTAAACACTTTTCTACACTAAGTGCTTCCCTACACTAATTGCTTTAGAGATAACCGACATGTCATCTCCCCCAAGGGCTTTGTGGGTCCCTATACAACAAGGCCTTGGGACCCCCCACCATAATTGGGTGGACTATGGTGGTAGGCACTACGCGGACAATAGGGCTTGAACTCACAACCACCTCACTGGTGTGCCATGACTCAAACCACTACACTCATGCCGTGGTGCCTTGAGGGGCTCTATAAAGAGCCGCCGATATCGGCGCCTCTTTTGGAGGTTCCCTTAGTAAACATTAGAGGGGCCTTCTAAAAGCGTGTCGATGCAGCGCCTCTTTTCTGTAATCCGCTTCAAATAATACTTGTCATGCTTCTTAATCTTTTTAGCATTTGGAATTGCAAATTAAATAGCTGTAAGCCTTTTTGACATGTACCTTTGCATATATAAGTCCTTGATGTATTTGCTTATCAAAATTGAAGTGTCCATTCTTTCCGTCCATAATTATGATTGTGGACAAACCGTGGTGTTCAACATACCGCTTGCGTGCACGTGTTTTGTTGGTGTTAAAAGTCATGGCTGTTCTCCGATGCGAGATTCTTTGGTGTCAAATGATTGTTGATGCCGGTAAATTTTGTGGTCTCCACTGACCTTGCTACTTTATGCAAACTAAATGATACTTAATGCATTAATCAAAAAGCTTATCAAAATGATCATCCACAACTTCTTTAGACTCCGCTAACAATTTCTAGCAACTATTATGGTCCATTAAAGAATATCCCTCCAAGAATATACAACAGCATGAGGAACAACTCCATACCGTCTATGGAGATGTCTAGCAAGTCCAACAGGGAAGTGATTCCTTTCCGCATCTTCTGCTTAAACATGGCTTCACATACCTGCTAACACATTGAGAGAATTCACTTGTGTGCCTTTACCAAGCCTCCCTTGCATTAAATGTCACGTCTATTTTGTCTCCAACTTCCAGCTCCATTAAGGCCTTGTAATGTCGCCAAAATAGAAGTTCTAAGCTATTTTAGCTCCCCACATCAATCAGCTCTATTATGTTCAAATTCAACCCCAATTGCTCCATCCTGTCTGCAACGTCCATAGTTCTATCATTAGATTCTGTCCTAATGCCAAGTACAAAGAACTTTGGTCGTTCTAAAGAAATGGAACCAGAGCTCTCATATCCTTCTATTCACTCTCGTCCCGTACCATTAATCAAAAGTTGCCCTCACGACTCACAACTTTTAGAACCATTATGTTACTTTGAGAATGACTACAAGTTCTAAGACTTGGTTCGAATTCCTTTTATCAAGTCCTCCTACACTACAAGAATAGGCCAACTAGATACCCGTAGATCTACTGAACTAGCCATGACGCTGCCTCCGAGATGGTCGCACCATTTTTTCCGCTCACTGTGTCATCCACATTGCTAGCACGGTGTCTAGAGAGTGTTTACCGTATTATATGCTTACCTTCCTGTATGTTTACGCATTGTCCATAGCGCGTGTTTACCACATCATGTGCTTGCCGTGTTAACCACTATGTATGAGGTGAGCTTCATATTTATTGGCAATTGTTCTCTGTTGAGTGTTAATTGTAATTATATGTACTTTTTTGCGCAAGCTGTAGAAGATAAAAATGACAATGTTTTTGGAGAGGATTCTGGAGGGGATCATTGTATGGTTCCTAGATAATTGATTGATTAACCATCACCAACTGAATTACGCCTCTGAGCGCCGCTTCTACTAGTAGTTGTCTAAATATAATCCTTCATATTTTTTCATTCCCTCCTCACTGATGTGGTGAGGCATTGTTTGTACAAGAAATTTAGACGTGCATGTTCCAATTCATAACGGCAGTGGTGGATCTTACGGTCGCAAATAGAATTCTTCAACCGATCCTAACACCAGCTTTTTTATAAACTACTTTGTCTACTCTATCCGCAACATGTTTGCAATTCTACACTTTTCACCCTCAACATTACTACCTGCGCGGACCTAGTCCATTTGGTATATTTTTTCAAATTTTTTGCTCATTTCAGGCAATCTATGTTTTGAGGTTCCAAGTTTATAAGACCACAGTCTTCACTTACTAAAATAGATTAAGCATTCCCTACTATCCACTTCTTCATTCAGGCTCTAATTTTTCTTCAAACAATTCAATGTGAATAATAATTGTACTTACTTACATGACATGATCATCCCATATACAATCACTTAATAGTTGTGTATTTACTTTTCACATGTGAAGGAACCATTTATTCAAGATTTGTTTATTCTTTATACCACCTTTAACTTCTGACTTCTTCAAGTATAACTAAGCAATGTGAGATGCGGACATGCAGTACAAAAAACCAATACTTATTACATATATTTGTTTAATTATACAAGAATACAATCCACAATAGATTCCAATTTACTCTTTAACAGTTGAAGATCCCATGGTAACTAATTTCTTTTAAAGAGCTTCAACCATCCACGACTACAAGGTATCTAATATCATATAACCAAAAAATAATTTCTATTTTCAAATTAATTGCCCTTTGCTGCAAACTAGGTGTATAAAATTTCCAACATTAAATCAAAATCCATGGCTGTAGGGCCCTACTAGTCTACTTTAGCTTTAACTTTAACTTATCTTTTTCTTTGATTCCATCTTTTACTTTTACTTTTAAAAAAATGCACAACTTTTTACACTCTGGGCTTGCAACCCTACACTCACCGCTCACCGCTCTCTGCACACAAAATAGCTTTGTCCTCCACGGCCATAGGGTTCCTACAACCCTCACCAAACTCACTCAGCATCCCCTTCTTAAAAAGTACCTCCCTAGGTACTTTGGTATACAAACAAATAAATAAGATAATACTAGGAACCCACGGCTATAGGCCCTCAAATGTCACCTTTCGCTCTAATTTTCACTTTCTCATTTATATTATTTCCAACTTTATCAAGAACTTTTCCCAAAAATTGCCCAACTTTTTTGCTCTAGGCTCACCGCTCACCGCTCTCCGCTCACCGCTCACCGCTCTGGGCACGCAAAATAGCTTCGTCCAAAGAGACCCTCAGGTATTCGTTCCCATAGAGAATTACCAAGAACTACAACGACTAACAACAAGACTAGATCTGTACAATATCAAGTATACCACAATAGATACATCAAAAGAATGAAACCGAAGGTTAAGATTACAAAGTCTGGGTGTGAACTACACCAATTACCCCGCTCTCCGTACACGTGCCTTCCCGGGTAGGAACCTACCTTATACGGATGGTAAGGACCTTCGGGTAAGGACCTACCTCATACGGACGGTAAGTACCTTCTGTTAATTAGGCTCGTATTAGATGCAGGGTTATCTTTACACCTATGGACAATATGGACATCCGGAGTACATGAGTACCCGGAAGGAGATTTATCACCACGGACGATGGTCCATGAACTCACAGAGATTTTAATATGGACCCAAGTAACGACTATCCTTCCTCACATTCTCTCCTTCTACCTCTACTCACTAACTTGGATGTTTATGGTGTCACTGAGATCCCCTCTAAGGGGGAGTTAGGCCCGAGATACTGAAACTAAGAGAGACGTAATGTAAGTGAAGAGGGGGCCTACCTGCCCACTATCCGAAACTCTCTAAGTCTCCCTCCACATCCGATGCGGCTGGAGGTAGGATGCTTCCGCGAACGACACTAGCCTTCACAACCGACGCCAATCTGACGCTGGAAGGTCACTCAAGACTTGTCATGACCCTTTCACGTCCGTCACTCCCCCTTTATCTTCCCCTAAGCACTTACAACCTCACATGTTATTCCCATCCACACAGACTAACTCTATTTGATGGAACAAGGAAACAACTACAAATGTCAGAGTTAGAGTCACACCTGACTAACAATCTAACCATCTCACCTCTTATTCCCATCCACTCGGACTAACTCTACTTAATGGAACAAGGAAAAAATGACTTCGACGGTTAGTACGGACTTGAGGAGTGGACTACTTGAAATGGTACTCACGGTCATGTATAGAATCCGAGCTCTCCAATTATAGAAGATTTTTTAAGAGCGTAGGTTTAGAATTAAGTTGAAAGCAAATACACACATCAAGCAGTCAAGAGAGGTGCCACGAGATTCCTCTCTTATACTGCCAGGAACTCATACAAACGTCCAAAAACAAACGATACCTTCTAACTAAAAACGGTGGCATTAACTACCCTTGGTGGCGGTGGCCGCCACTCCTCACTACCTGCACTGTCAGAAGGTAACTTATCACACAGATCCCAAGGCAAAACCAAGTCAAAACTAAAGTAAAACTGGGGGCTAAATCCCGGAATGAACTGTGACCTACGAATCAAGATCCTAACCCTTTAGACGTAGGGTTCTACCTAGCCTGAGCCAACTCCTCGAGTCTCTTCTTCTCCCCCTTCCTTCTACGCTTCTTGAAGCTCCGGCTCAAAGAAGGCGTGGGTGCGGCCGTGGCAAGTGTCATCAATGGTGCCAAGGTGGCGACCGCGGGCTGAGTCGGAGTGGCGAACGAACGGGATACGGTTTCCCTTGCAAATAAAGTGGTGCTCGTTCCGGTGGAGGTAAAGGGTAGGGAAATAAGGACCGGATGAAGCTCGGACCGAGCTCGAAGAACTGGTACCTGGTTTGGGGTCGCCATGATAATATCCGGTCCGGATGTAAGGACCGGGAGGTGCCAGTGAGAAGAACTCTCGCTTGCGGTCTTCCTGAGAGGAAAGACGCCCGATAAGGGTGCCCCAACTGGTGCAGAGCGAACGGTGTCGTTGCAGAGTGGCTGGCAATGACGGACCAATGGTGGGGGTTCCACCCCTACATTTGAGCTCTCCTTCCAACCACTCTATGTCTGGGTGGTGATCTCAGAAGGAGATGGTCTCGCAGAAGCACTCGGAGGTCGTACGAGAGGATTTGGATTGTGAAGGTCTACCACAACTTTCCCCTTGCTGTTGCCTGTGCCACGATCTTCCGTGTTGGTGTCGGAGTCCGAATCTCCTTCCTTGCTTGAGCTGTCGGAGTCATCCATGACCTTGGGTAGAATGTGTGTGAGGTTGCTCACCAACAATCTCATGCTGGCATAAGCCGCCTCAACCTTCACCGTCTGCTCCATCATGAGCACATTCACCCTCTTGCTCGAAATGTGGTCATCTCTCTCCAACCGAGCATCGAACATCCGGGCTTTGAGCACAACATCCGCAGGTAGGTGTAACGCTTGCTCTACTTGCTGTAATGCCTCCGTAGAGGCCCTGGCTTGGAGAAGAGCCTCCTTCTGCCTCCAATGCCCGACTCTTCATCTTGGTCATCTCGAGGGTGAGCCGGTGGACCTTCTGCTCCATACTACGGAGGTCACCCGCTCCTTCAATATGTTCCTTGACCACAGTGACTAATCCCTGTACGGGCGGGTTGCCAACCAAGCTGCTTACATGTGCCAATGTCTTGTCTGTGTCTTCTACGTACACACGAAGGGCATCAATTAGTTCGGATGCCCGGTAGGTCTTGTCTCCGAGGTGTGCGGGTCCTGTAGTTGCTGCGCGGAGTGCGGCTCGGGTCCTGGTGGAAGGAGCTCCTTCCTCTCTTTGCTTCTAGTTCTTGGGAGGTGGAAGTGCCTCTTCCTCTGATGGGGAGGAACTACTTCCTCCCTCAGATCCTGACTCGAACTCCGACTCTGTCCCCTTGAACTTCTTCATCATCAAATGAGTCCCGTACGCCGTAGTCTCTTTGGGTGTCGTTTCCTTGAAGTGATGATAGAGGTAGATCAAGAAGGGGCAAAGAGGAGAACGATTGGCATTGTTGACACTCTTTGTCAACCGGAATACCACATCCTTCACAATGATGGCCCAATTCACCATCCTCTCCCCGAGGTAAGATCCGTACACGGTACTAGCAAGTGTCACCGTGACTCGTGTGGGCTTTTCAGGGTGTAGAATTGGTATGAGGAATGAAAAGACCCGTCGGGCTCAAGGATCTAGGCAATCCTTCAAGCCATAGCTATTTTTGGCGTCTTTGGTGTTGAATCGTCCCTTGGTGTACTCCTCCTTCTTCAAACTCGTCCATCCTACTCCTTGCCTGGGGAACTCGTACACCTCCTGCCACTTCCCCATAGTCCACCAACTTGGGCAAGCCCGGAGACTATCTCCCTCTAGTTCTGGCAATGAATCGTGTCTTAGCTCCTGTACGGTGAACTCGATGCAAAAACTCCAACAAAAGTCGAGGAGGGAGAGACATCCCATGCAAAGGAGGTCCTCCTTGAGTTCGGTAAGCTCAAGAGGATCCTTGGGGATGGCGGGGGAAATGGCCTTCACCGAAGATATGACTGGGTTGGAAGAAGCCATGACCCCTCCCCTACTGTCTTGTTCACCTTGCCAATTCGGATTCTTCTTCAATATTCTATTGATACGGCTCAGCCTCCCGATTCAAGGTCCGGGCACTCCTCGCTGGTTTAGCTCTTACCTGGTGAGGTCTTGTTGCAATACGGCTGTCGAGCTAGTATTGCTCGCTTTGCTTGATTGCCGCCGGTTACCCGGTACCGGTTCCTCCTTTCTCACCTGGCTTACGTTGACAGCCTCCGGGCACAAGGTCCTCTTCGTTGCTGGACAGCCTCTGGGCTTCTCCCATAGACTTGCCTGGCATCCTCTGGGATAGGGTCCTCTTCGTTGCTTTGACAACCTCCGGGCTCCTCTTTGTTGCTGGACAGCATCCGGGCATCTCCCACAGACTTGCTGGGCAACCTCTGGGCATAGGGTCCTCCTCGTTGCTTCGACAACGAGAAGGCTCCTCCTCGTTGCTTCAACAGCCTCTGGGCTCCTCTTCGTTGCTGGACAACCTTCGGGCTCCTCCCACAGACTTGCCGGGCAGCCTCCGGGCACATGGTTCGTCTTATTTGCTTACCTCTGGTACCTTACCTCGCTTGTGTGGATGGCCTCCGGGCACAGGGTACTCCTTGTTGATGGACAATCGTTGGGCTTCTCTCTCCGCGCCTTGCTTGCGTCGACAGCCTCCGGGCTCCTTCCTTGCTCTTGAGTTGCCTCCAGCTTCTTCCCTTTACTTGCCACTTCCTTGCTCTTGAGTTTTCTCCAGCTTCTTCCTCCGCGACGTTGCTTGGACAACCTTCGGGCACAGGGTCCCCCGCGTTGTTGGACAGCCTCCGGGCTCCTCCCACAGCCTCGAGTTGCCTTTGGGCTTCTCTCTCCTTGCGTGGCTTAGCTAGTGCTTTACTGGGTGCCCTTCTCGGGATTTTGACATGGCTCCTTTTTCTTCCCGGATTCCTTTCTTTCCGGATTTCTTTCCGGGCCTCCTTCCGGGCCTTTTTTGCTTATTTAAGGTTTTGAAACAACCTTGATTATTTCCTATTTCTAATCTAATTATCAAACTACTTTAGGGTAGTGTTAACTTAGAAACCTAACTAACCGATCAAAGTTTATCATAATTAACCCTCTAACTAAAAAAATTGAAAATTCGTGGTACGACAGGACGCTTGCGGCCGAAACCCTTACCTTCCGAACATTGAGCGGAGTAATTTGACGTTGCACCTCCGGAAGACGTGCGCCTTGCCGCAAGTACAAGCCCGTCCAAGCGCTTAACCTTCTTTTGGCTGCTCTTGCTAGACTGCTGCCGCGCTTCTCCAACCCCAAATCGATTGTGCGCCGCTCCAGCAATTAACCCAGGTCAAGCATACTTCGTTGCTCCACTTCGATTCGGCTCTCCACCCGGCTCCACCGCTAACCCTAAACCACCGCTCATCCTAAACATCCCCTCACCGTCAATATATCGCTTATACTTCACACTCAATCTCGAGCTCCCTCGCATCCCCAATCCGGTGCAACCTATACCCTAGGTATTCCAAATTCCACCCTAAACCCTATAATTGGTGGTCTCGTCGGCTACGCCTACTCTTCAACAACACTCACAACCTCGCCACTCAAATCCTCAACACAATCCGCACCCTCACATGCAGACAACCTTATAATTCAGACATGTACATCCTGTCCGGTAGTTGCCAATGGCGGGCCAATGAGGGGGGGGGGGCGGTTTGTTGCGAGCATGGTGGGGGCCGAAATGGCAACATGGCAAGGGGAACACGTTGGCACGACAGGGACAAGTTATTGGCACGGTTGTTATGGTTGGGCGTCGAGGCATCCGGTGCTCCAAGCCTTGCCTTCTGACCCAGTATGGATAGGGATTAAATATTGGGATCCATGAAGTTGTTATCTCTCATTTTGGTGCATTCTCACGTGGTTTTGCTAAAATGTTTCTATAATTTGTTAAATTGTGGTTTTTTTGTGCATTTGTGTAGATGAAGCTCTAATATGCATGATATGGGATTGGGTTTTGGAGGTGTTGTGAGTTTGACTGGCTAACAACATCTTAAGGCATGCTTTAGAAACTTAGATGCAATGTAGGCAGTTCTTGAAAGAGAGCGGAAGTCTATTCTACTTTCTTTTTTAGGCCGTTAAGATTTATAGTACAATATTGACCTTACTAGAACTAGTTTCAACTCGAGATTAACCCTTTAGTGCCCACAAGACCCAAAATGGAACTTTAGCAATGTTAAAACTCAATTTGCATGAAATCCATAAGGGATCAAGTTGTAAACTTTCAAGTTCAAATTTGTGCACACCTTACATGAACACTCTGCAAAAAAACAGATTATGATATGGAGTTATAGAACTCATGGAAAAGCTAGGAATACAACACAAAATGCATCAAATACAGTGAAATACAATGAATACCATGTTGCATACTCTGTTGTATTTCATACACATGCAAAATGGTTTTGGTCTTAAATTATTGATTGAAATTTGTCTTTAAGAGATCCTTCATTGTTTTGTGATTGTTGATGTCTCTCATCGCACACAAAACTTCCGTATAATTGATATAAGTTTGGATCTTTTTTGTATACAATCAAGTAGACAAAATTAAAAAAATTGGCAATAATCATGTATAAGTGATTTTTTCACATATGATATGTCAATTTGAAGCTATTAACCTAGTATACATGTGAACTTCTTTTATTCAAAATACAAAAATTCTTGCAAGAATCTATTGGTGGATAGACTAGTACACCCTCTAAAATCCACAGTTTTCATTACCAATATTCTATAACTCGAAAAACCAAAATCTATCCCATCAACCATTGGATGTTTTAAAAAATTACCCCAAAATTTACGTCATGGTCTGAGTTCAATTTTGTAAGGATGGATACTAAAATTAGAGATTTTATTTCCATCAAAGTTAGTTAAAAGAAAAAAATGAGCACATTCTTGGTTTTGGAGAAACATGACCTAGGCACTAAAGGGTTAAAGACCACCAAGCTCTCCCCTAGTTACTAAGGATCAAGATGAAAGACTACCAAACTCTTCTATTGATCAGATAATTATGAGAGCAATGATAGAGTAGTTATATAATAAAAAGAGGGGTATCTTATTGAGTGGCTTCAAAAATAAGTTAGTTGATATTAAGAGGTTCTGAATTGGTTGTGATTGTAGCGGTCTGCCGGCCAACTTGGTTGCTTGTGATTGGCCCACAACGGGGCAAATACTCGCAGTATTTGGAAATAGCAATGATTACTTGAAAAATACAACGACCGGCTTGAAATAAATAATTACATGCTTGATAATACAACAAACCGACAAATTTGAAGTGGCGGCCTCGCCGGCCAATAGACTTGCGACATTGCATAGCGGGCAGTGCTTACCCAACTCCGACTCGTAGAGGAGCTAGTATTTCCTACATAACTTGTGTCTACGTTTAATAGGTAGGAAATAGGGACCCCGTTACTTGCCATGGCGGGACTCACTCTACTTGCTACGCAGTCTGTAGCACATCAACAAAGAGTAAGTTTTTGAGGCAGTGAGCTATGTGAAGGATGCTGATGGATTTCCCCCCATCAATGTTGGAACTCTAGTGATACAAGGTAGGAAATCTCAATTTGTGTTGTTAAACAAGACACAAACTAAGGTTATGGAGTTACTTATGGAGTCACATAAGGTACCATTCTTTTGATTTATTAGACTATTCTTTCCTCACTCCAGATTGTTATTTGATGTAGAAGAGCATGGTGATCTCTAAAGTCAACGTAATTTAAGCCGCCTTTAGGCGTGATGAAAGAATTTGCTTGAGATCAATTATGTTAGCCACCTTCTTCTCCTTGAGCTGATTATAGATCAATTGAGAACTATTTAGAGTTGATTTGATTGCTTCAAAAATGGATTAACTTGATTATACTTTGGGCGACCTACATATAATTTCTTAAATGAGCTTGCTGATACATTTTTGCTATTAAGGAAAGCTTCTACATGGTAGACGTGGGAATCAACGTTGTTGTGGAGGTAAGCTCAGGATTATGAGTGCTTTGATATTATTTGTAGTCACCAAAAGTTTCCCCAAGATACCCCACTTTTGCTATATAATACTACTCTTTCCTCATTCTAAATTGCTATAAGATCAATGGTAGAGCTCTCAAAACTTAAGTTTCAAGTTGTTCTAGTCGCATTTGAGAATGAAAGAGAGGTCACAAGAGAAGAGGTCACAAGAGAAGAGGTCAAAACTCTTGGTATCTTTGCCTCACTTTTACAAATGGCTCTATCCTTTCAAACCTTATTGTTTCATTCTCGTAGTGGTTGTGAGTTCAAATCCTATTGTCGTTGTGGTGCCTATCACCATAGTCCATCCAATTATGGTGGGGGGTCCCAAGGCCTCGTTGTATGGGGATCCACAAAGCCCTTGGCGGAGATGACATGTCAGTTGACTGGAAGGCAATTAGTGTAGGGAAGCACTTAGTGTAGAAAAATGTTTACCCTTGAGAGGAGGGAGTAGTTCTATTACACTAGCCTATGTCCCGTGGCCATATGCTTAGGGCCGCTTCACACTTGGTGGCCAAGTCGAGAGGCCGTCGATTTCCACCAATGAGATTGCTAGAATGGCCAAAGTCCGGACTTTGGGCCTTCACACTTATGCCCAAACTCCAAAGGCCGTCGTCCTACATGGCAACACTTTTGGGTTGTTTTGGCGCCAAAGCGACGGCCTCTCGAGCAAAACTTGGGTTGCCCATTTTAGTTGACCCAAACTACAATCGAGAGTCCGACGAATTTTTTATTAAAATAATCAAAAACTAACAAGATCTAGACCGTTAGATGAAAGAGACTGATTGTTTTGGCTGATTTTTTTTGGCTGATTTTTTTTGGCTAGTTTTTTTGGCTGATTTTGATTGGTTGATTTTCTTGGGCTGATTTTTTTTAGCGTAATGATATGGGATTTGGACTTTGGACTTGGCCTTTGGGGCTTCACACTACGACCGGCCAAACCTTCAATCTATATTATTTAATGTATTTTTTTGGCAAAAAAGTTTGGCCTCTCGCCATAGTTTGGCCACTCGTTTTGACGGTCAGCCATAGTGTGAAGCGGCCCTTAGTGAAGAGAATGAACAAACACTATATTCACGTCGGTCTCCGAAGCACTTCTTCTTCTTCTTCTTTCATTCTCCTGGTCACAGGATTCGTCGACGAGGACAGGCTACTGACTGGTGGGCGACGTGAACTTCCAAGAAGCATCGTAAGTAGCGTCGATGATCACACCGGTTCCTGGCGGTGTTGGACCCTTGACATGTCCAACACGCTTGAGGCTGCCAAGAGGCTTTTGAGTATAATAACGTTGCAGTTTAATCACATCTTAGAAGACTCTCTGGTCTATGATCTTTCTTTTGAAAATGGCGTGCCTAGCCGATGAATACTATATTTAGTCTGGCACCCTCGACGAACCAAATTGATTTTTAGATACCAGTAATCTTCGTCAATGATTGTCCCATTCTCTGTGTCCTCTGCAGTTTACTAATCGGTGTGAAATATGTGTTGGTATAGGATTTCTTTACGCCTTCTTTCCAGAGGCACATGTTCTCGTCTTACATGCCGGTAACGAATAATTGTCAAATGCTACAGTAGTGGTCTTCCGAGATTTCGATGCTGTAATTGACCTCAGTTCAAGTGTGACGTGAAACCTAAGCCGCTTTTTGGTCGGATACTGTCTCTAAATAATCAATGTAACAACATCACACGATGTTTACGCTTGGTACCAACCAATCTTTACTGAATTTGTAACGGAGGATCACATGACTAGTATACAGAAATCCGCCTCCAGTGCCTAAATTTGCTTATTTCAATCAGCAAGTGAACAGCTACTAATAAATAATTAATCTGCGCGCTATTTCAAAAATGTACAAAACATTTAGCACATCATAGCACCTCGATCACGAAAACGCGTTTCGCCGCGCATACTTGATGCTGTGATGCCGCACCCAGAGCTCCACGAGCGTCATATGAAACGCATCATACGCGACTGGCGGGTTGTTCCACTCCAGATGCTTGCTTGCCTGGTGGCCCAAGTACTGCATCCGCCGGTACTCCGCCGCCGAAACCCGCTCCAAAACACTCCTCAGATTCGGTAGCTCGTCGACCCCGAGCGTGATCGCAAACTCATGCCAGTTGAGAAATTCCTGGAACGGCAGATCATGGAACACTGAGCTGGAGACGAGCACCGGCACACACCCGAACCTGAGAGCGTCCACCAGGCTGAGTGACTCGTGCGGCGGCGCAGTCACGCAGAATTTGCTGCGCGCGAGCTTGGAGTAGAGTGATGATCGATGCGGAGACGGGTCGATTTCTACTTCGAATCCCGGGTCCGCGACGGGTGGAGCGGTTCCAGCTGGAAAATACGCAAGCGTGACGCGCGCGGCGCGGCTGGCCAGCGCGGATTGGATCTCATGCGCCGTGACGGGTTTGTACTCCGGGAAGACCATGTCCTTGTGCGGGTAGAACTGCTGGTTGTGCTTGAGAGGCCCGCAGGCGACCTGGATAGCGTTCTTGCCAAACTCCAGGATGTTCCGATGCTTGCTGTTGTGCTCGAAGGCGTGGCACGAGAGGTACAGGTGGTCCGCGCCCAGCGACGAGTCCCAGAAAGGATACGCCTCGCGGATCTTTTGGATGTAGCGGCGCAGCTGGTCTGTCACGCGCATCGGGCCCAGGTCCACCCAGAGCGCGTCCATGGACACGGGCATCAGGAAGAGGTGCGCGCGCGAGGGGCTTTCGGTGATGAAGTCGCTGCGCTTTAGCAGGCGGAAGAAGAGGTCCGCCGTCGAGGTCAGATCCTTCGTCAAGTCCGCCTCAGAGCCCTCAAACCCGTGCTCGTACTTCGACCAGCCCTGCTCCGGGTACAGCCATAGCTGCATCCGGTTCCACATCTCGTCGTAGCTCAGCGCGAAAACGTCTGGCGAGTGGTAGAGGCGCGGCAGCGACGCCTGCAGCGCTGCGAGCTCCTCCTCCGAGACCTCCTCTAGCGGCGACAGAGCTGCCGCCTCGAAGACCGCATCCTCGTCGCCCTCGTGATCCTCCTCAACCACCTCAGATTCCATCCCTTTCAGCCCCCTGCCGTAGTACGCTCGTGCATCGTCGTGACGGATCACACCCGCTGTTGTTGTTCCCGGGACCCAGAACGCGGCGCTGACTATCCAGAAACCAACTAACAGCGCTGAAATCGAGTAGCAACGAACCAGCGGCAATCTCGCAGCCGAGCCCATGACTCGCTCACACAATTAACTCCAGAGAAAAAACGTCAAATCTGCGTCTAGACCATCATCCTTCCTAGCTAGAAGAGAAAACCAAGGTCTAAAAGATCAACTCCTTCAATCACCGGAATTGGCAAGTTACTCAGCCTAAGATCTGCCTGTGCGTGTCGTGGATTGATCAGTATTTGCACGTTGCATGGAGCCGATGCTAAGCCCACTTCACAGAGAAGCAGGCCATCAAGTCAGGATTGATGAAGAGAAGGAAGGCATGCACGTGGGCCCGGTGTGAACTTGACAGCGCACTGATCAATCTCTATATTAAAATCAAAAACCAACTTTGCGAACCAAAATCGTAAATGACCAGGTCATGTCGATCACGAACTCAAAGCTAGGCTCTCAACTAATTTAACCCACAGTAGGCAGCAGCTCACGAAGAATTAGCTGCCGGTGCTGAAAACACA
This sequence comes from Bryoerythrophyllum caledonicum, assembly GCA_963971425.1. Classification (NCBI taxonomy): domain Eukaryota; kingdom Viridiplantae; phylum Streptophyta; class Bryopsida; order Pottiales; family Pottiaceae; genus Bryoerythrophyllum; species Bryoerythrophyllum caledonicum. The sequence continues at coordinate 13,772,800 of OZ020521.1, read as the reverse complement.
ATAATTCTGGACACACCACTTCAATCTTCGACACACCACCAAAAGATTGTATGATGCAGTCGCTAAGAAGCGACCTCACGTGAAAACACTCGCGAATTACCAGGCTCCCATACCCACACAACCTCAATCAGTGAACCCGCAACACACAACCTCGCCCAGAACAACGCACTGAACTCTCCTCCTCACAGGGCGAAATCTGCACGTAAGCTAAGAGAGAGGGAGGAGTGAGATCAGTAGGCGGCAAGACTATTCGGCATGCTCTAGCACTCGTGCGAGCAAAGGCAACTTCCACGACGCTCAGTAATAGCAACAAATCATACCAAGATGATCCGTCGGGCGAGTCCGCCGAGCACCACCACCAAAGCCAACTGCTATAAACATCCCCAGTCTTGCCACTCGCTACAGTACATCTTCCCACCCCTTTTTGCTATATCCCCTTTTTGCTATATCAGTCCCTTCCTTTGTTACTTCTTCCCACTTTCGCTGTGCTGCCAACTTCACCACTTCAGTTGCCATTCTGCCACGAAAGTGTAGAGAATCCCGGTAGTTTGGGCCCACTACATACAATTATTGCCACAAACAAGTAATCTACGACTGTTGTGCTTCATTCAGAACACCATCCAGGTCCCTGCTACAAATTCACCTTTGTTTTTTTGTTTTTTTCTTCTTCTTTTTTCCCTTTTACAATTCACCTTTGGTCGAAACCCTGAACCTAAAAACCTGTACCGCCATTTGGCTATTTAGGGGTGGACGCATGTTCACCTCCTCCTCCTCTCTCTCTCTCTCTCTCTCTCTCTCTCTCTCTCTCTCTCTCTCTCTCTCTCTCTCTCTCTCTCTCTCTCTCTCTCTCTCTCTCTCTCTCTCTCTCTCTCTCTCTCTCTCTCTCTCTCTCTCTCTCTCTCTCTCTCTCTCTCTCTCTCTCTCTCTCTCTCTCTCTCTCTCTCTCTCTCTCTCTCTCTCTCTCTCTCTCTCTCTCTCTCTCTCTCTCTCTCTCTCTCTCTCTCTCATGCTTTCTTGATTTCTTGCATTCTTTCTTTCTTGCTTTCTTGCATTCTTTCTTTTTTGGTACATGTCGAATTCTGTCTTTGTGACCCGGCGTTTTTTGGGGCCAGAAATAGTCCGGAATCCAGAGAGGGAGTGTTGATTCGGTCTCTGTTGTAGTAGCCTGTCTTCCCTTCGTTGAAAATCTTGCTACTGTACCAATCGGCGCCCAAATCTTGGTTTTTTATTAAACTAAAAGTAATCAACTCCTGCTCATTTTTTGTTTTTGGCACACACAAGTTGCTATGTTAGCAACTTGCGGCAGTCACATTACGTATTGAAGCGATTTCGTCGCCAGAAAATGAATCCATAACCATTCCATTAAATTTGGGTCTCTCCAACCATCACCCAATAGTTTAGGGTCATCTCGGACCATCTACCTCTAGTTTTGAAGTATGGTTGAAAAGGTACATTGTTCATTGAATATAGGTGGATTCATTATTGATGTGGATCATATGCATTTATCCCTAATTTCTTTGACAAATTCACACCAACAACACTTCAAAATTGTTAAATCTAGTGCACTGAGTAAGGAAGGAAATAAGAACTTTTATTTCCAATTTTAATTGTAGGATCTCAATTCAGCTCATTAAATAACATACTCTCAAAACTTCATAAACTCTAACTACACGGATTCAAAGATTATAGTAGTTGAAGTAGGAAAATCTTTTCTTTCCTAAGTTGAGTGCATCAGCAAACTTTGACTTCACTTGGTATCAAAGTTTTTAACTACACAAGTTCTAAATGCATCACCATCATGTTAAGCATGATATTAGTTCCTCGTACACCAATTTTCAAAGGTAGAGAGGGGGTGTAACATATTAAAAACAATTGTGCAAGAATTGGAGGTTCAAAAATTGCCAATTCGGGTCATAATTTTTGTGAACATAATGTGTTTAGAATGATAATCCGAACAATCAATAGGAAGGTTTACACCACATATTGTTGTGGAAAAAATAAAATGTAAAAATCATGAAGATCTCTTAGTTTTATGTGGAAAAGAATTTTTTTTTTGGTACCTTGCCCGATAATATGTAACAATGTGTGAAAATTGTTGACATGGGTTAATATGCTCTTTTTTACTAACGACAAGAATTTGTTTTGACAGTATGAAAGAAAATAATAATACAAGAAGAAGAAGAACGCTGGTCTCCGAAGGAGGCCGGCGTGAATAAAGTGTCTGTTCGTTCCACTACTAAGACCATGCCCACTGGACAAGGAATTAGTAAGCTGGAACTACTTCCCTCTCTCGAGGGTAGACAATAATAATACATACTAGTATAGTCTCATATTTAATAGAGCGTCCTTAAAAAGTTTATGGATTTGCTTCACAAGCCCACTTTTGGATTTTTTTCATTAAGATGGCATAAGTTTTCAACAAATGTAAGATTTAGGTTTTAAAATGCACTCACACAAAGCATTTAATAATATACATCTATAGTGGAAATTTCCAAGAAGAATGTTATAAATTGACACCATAGGAACCTTCCCAAACCTTCAAAAGTCTCCAAGAAGACTCTTGGGTGTTTATGAGTTAATTAACATCGAGGAAACATATGTCAAATTTGGGTTGGATATTTGGTTTTAAGCAAGTGTGCTAGTTGTTGATATAAGTTCCCATTTAGTGTAGAAACTCAAACTACTTTGGTCTTTACTACATTCTGTGAATGGTGTTTATCAGCATTATTTTTGAAAAAAGAACTTATAATAAGTGATTCCATACCACTTCACTAAAATTGATATTTGGTGTGGATGACCATTGTGTTGTTACCCTTACTACCTAAGTTTCACTACATCAAACACTGCATATGGTTTAGACCAAACTATTTCAAAATACCTACACTAATTCCAGTACCTGCTAATTACAGTGGTCCACCTCAATTGTTAACCCCTAAATTTCCTTGACAATAGCACACCAAAAACACTTCAAAATTGTTAATTCTAGTGAAGTGAGAAAGGAGGGAAACATAGAATTGTATTTCTAGTTCTAAACGTAGGATCTCATTAAACATTTAATAATTAAGATACTGACAAAAATTCATTAATTTTGACCGCACGGATTGGAAGATAATAGTGTTTGAACAAAAAAAACATGGTTCATTTTCATCCCTGCATTGAGGGAATTAGCAAAATTTGACTTCACTTGGTATCAAAGTTTTGCACTATATAGAGTCTAAATTTTATATCATCATACTGACCATGATATAAACTCCTTGTACACCAAGTTTTAGAGGTAGAAGAGGGGTGTAGCATATTGCAAAAAAAAATATGCTACACCCTTTTTCTACCTCTAAAAATTGGTATACAAAGAACTAAATTAGGTGTTACATATCATACTAAATATCATAGTAAACATCCTAGTAAATATAATACTAAATATAACATCAAATATCATAGTAAATATCATAGTAAATATCATAGTAAATATCATAGTAAATATCATAGTAAATATTATATTAAGTATCATATTCAACATGATGGTATAATATAAAGACCTTGTGCACTGCAAAAATTTGACACCAAATGAAGTCAGAGTCCATTGATCCTCTTTATGCAGGGAAGAAAATGAATGCCTTTATTCACTTCATAATCTATAAACTTTCATATCATCACTATAGTCAATGTTTATGAAATTTGTAAGCATGTGATTTGGTTAGTTTAAATTAAGATCCTAGGATTTAGATTGGAATTAATATTTTTTCCTACACCATTATTTACACTAGAATCAACAATTTTGGCACAATCACCAAGCAAGAATGGTGCCATGGAGCTTTGGCATCGTTGACTTGGTCATTTGAACGTGAAAAGTGTGCATTTGCTTCAAAGCATGGTAAGTAGCATGACCCTTGGCAAAAATGATTCATCTATGCCATTTTGTGAAGGATGTGTGCAAGGCAAGCAACATAGGGCACCATTTCCAAAGGATGGAGAGACTTGTGCCATAAAGCCTTTGGAGATTGTACATTCGGATGTGTGTGGCCCCATGAGGACCATATCCATAGGCGGTTCAAGGTACTTTGTGACCTTCATTGATGACTTTTCAAGGAAGATGTGGTTGTATACGTTGAAGACGAAGGAGGAGTGCTTTGAAAAGTTCAAGGAGTTCAAGACGCTTGCAGACAAACAATCATAGCACAAGATCAATGTGTTTTGGTCTCACTATGGTGGAGAGTTCATCTCCAAGGCATTTTGAGGCTACTGAAAGCATCACGGCATCAAGAGGAAACCATCAACATCATACACGCCCAAGCAAAACGGAGTGGTTGAGCGAACTAACCGCACTATTGTGGAAATGGCAAGGACCACGATCCATGCTCAATGGCTTAAGTTTTTTTTTGCGGAAGCAATGACCAATGCCATATACATCTGCAATCGGTGCCCGACAAGGGCGCTGTCACCATCACACCACAAGAAGCTTGGAGCGGCCCCAAGCCATGCATTGCACACATGCCCGTGTTTGGATGCATTGCACATGCGATGGTGCTGGATGCAAAGAGGGGTAAACTCGATGCAAAAGGCACAAAGTGTTTGTTTCTTGGCTTTTGCAACACTATAAGAAAACCATGTTTTTGGTGTCGTCAAGGCTGTTACGTGTTGTGTTTTCTGTGATGTTACACGTTAGTCGAAAAACTGCTACAGTACCTCAAATTTAGTTTGACGTTGCATCAAACGTGTTCCTATTAAAGATAAAACGGGTTGATGTCACCGTAGACATGCACGTTTTTTGTGACGTCAAAAAAAACGTGACCACATCAGACTGTGACGTCATAGAAAACACGGGATGTCCACGTCAGCTACAATTGCATTTAATTTTAGTGTGAAATGACTGCAACCTGCTGCCCAAAAGCCAAAAATTGAGGAAATGGGCAACTTTCATCTGTAGTGGATGAAATATGTCGCAAGGAAGGAAGAGCCGAAGGGTGACTTATACAAAAGCAACCTCCACAGCATCTATACTTTACTTTTGGGAGTGTGGGTGAGAGCAAATTGAACTTAAGTGATAGAAGTGGGAGGTGGGGAGCGGCGAAGCTTACTTCAACGCTAAGAAGAGGGAGATTAGGAGAACAACAAGGAGTAGAAAGAGGCAACTTGAAGGTGATGGAGCAAAGCAACGGCGGCTATGGCGACGGCTATGGCGGGAGCTATGGCGGGAGCCATGGAGCGGTGACGACGGAGCTAGCCAGGAGCAAGGAAGGTGATCTACGGCAGATCAAGACGGCAAGGGGAGAGCTCATAGGGAAGAAGAACGATGGCAGGGGGAGCTTTGGCCATAGCCGCCTAACCCCAGCCATAGCTGACCTCAGCCATGGCCAAGAAACCCTAGCCATAGCCAAGTTCAATATTCGCCACCGCAGAGAGGCGTTGCAGCAGCAAGGCCGATACGTCTTCTACTTACTTAAAACTCGTGAAGCACGTCGTGAGGTCTTCGCATCAAACTGCAGATACATAGTTCTAACATGAACTTGCGCGGAGCTCCACCTCGCAATCATTTTCACGCCGAATTTCTCCTCGTGGCGCAAGTTGCGCCAAGTTGCAAATCGCAGCTCTCCCATCCCTACAACGCCGAACTCAAGCTCTGTAGATCCTCTTGAGCGCCGAAGCTGTGACCTAGGTCGTTGCACACCCATGACGTAGTCTGAAGAACAATTTTTAGGCACCTTTAATCCTTCCCGAATGCCCATGCTCGTTCATCAATTGCCCCAACAAGCGCCAAATCACACACATTAGGGTTTTGATCATTTTTAGAAACATGTTTAGAAAAACGTCCAAAAGAACATGCTAGATGTTCAAGTGAACATGATCTCCAGCATGAAAAATGTCAATGGCAACATATAGGCAGAACGCGCCAACATTAGGATTGATGTCATGAGCAACACGAGCATGTCAAAACGAACTTCAAAACTAAGAGCCTTGTGGGGATGAAAAATGCTCTAAAAGCATGACGTCAGCTCACATCGGTTGTCCACGTCATAATTCTTTGGGTCCAAGTCAACAATTTTTAAAATTCCACGTCACTGCCCGCTCAAAATGGAGTTGGATGAAAAAATCCCGCGTGGCACGACCCAAAGGAAAACATAGTTGATGTGGACATGGGCCCCCCTCCATGTGGAGCCCTTTCCCACACATTTCAGGCCACATTCAGTTGGATGTCAAGAGGTTGACAAACATGCTACGACAAATTTTTTGATGTTTTGGGCCTGTTCATCTAGACACATTTTAGGTGACATCAACATTGATGCAACAACATGTTACTTTTGACGTTCAGGCATGTTTTTCACCGTGTTACAAAAAACACAGGTTTCTTATAGTGCGAGGGCGCCAAGGCATATCACCTCATGTGTGTTGAGACAAAGAAGATCATTTGGAGTTGTAATGTGGTGTTTGTTGAAGATAGCTCAAGTGTTGGTCATAGTTTGGAGATGAGTCCAAGAGAGAGTAGTGAGACGCCAATGTTGGTTTTGGTGGAAAAATCTTCTAAATCGAGTACCACGAGTGATAGTGATCCCAAGAAGGAAAAGACGGTGGATGGTGAAGAAGAAGCTGCAACCATGGGGCCTTCAACAACATCTACATCAACACCAAGTGGTGATGAGGATAGTGGGAGCACTCAAGAGCCGTGATATTCAGGCGGCCTGGAGAGTGGTGGATGAACCACATCTTGACGCAACATGAAGTTGAGCGGGTCAATGTGGCCACTCTCGAGGATCCATTGAACGTGTGTGAAGCCATGCGATCCGAGGATGCGAGCAAGTGGAAGGCGGCCATGCAAGGGAAATATAACTCGCTCATGGCAAATGAAACTTAGGAATTGGCTCCCCTTCCAACGGGTTGCAAGAGAGTCGGATGCAAGTGGGTGATTTGCACGAAGAAGGATGTTTCTATTCAAGTTGTGTGCCACAAGGCGCAGTTGGTGGCAAAGGGATACTTTCAGGCTGAAGGAGTAGACTTCTTTGAGACCTTTGCTCCCGTTGTAAAGTTCAATACGATTTGGTGCATCCTTGCGCTTGGAGCCCTGTTGGATTTGGAGATCCATCAAATGGATGTGAAGACCGCATTTTTGAATGGCGATTTGGAAGAAGACATCTACATGAGCCAACCACAAGGTTTTGAGAAGAGAGACTTTGAGCATCTTGTGTGCAAGCTGAAGAAGTCATTGTACAGACTCAAGCAATCACTAAAGGCTTGATACCAACGAATCAACTCATTTTTCATCAAAGAGGGTTTTAGAAGAAGTGAAGCGGATCACTCATTATACGTCAAACAAACGGACAAGTACTTATTGATAGTGCTCATCTATGTGGATGACTTGATCATCTTGGCTAGACTTTCGGCCAAGTTGACGTGGCTCAAAGGCAAGCTCGACACAGAGTTTGACATGATCGATCTTGGTGAGTTGAAGTATTGTCTTGGTGTGGAATTTGTGAAGGACCGCAAGGCACGCACCATCACCATGAGCCAAAAAAAGTACATGGAGAAGATACTCAAGCGCTTTAAAATGGAAGAATGCAAGCCTATTTGTACATCACTTGATACAAATGTCAAGTTGTTGAAGATCTTGGAGGAAGAGTTTCAAGCCATTCAAGGTGAGATGGAAAGCGTGCCATACAAGAGTAGAGTTGGGTCATTGATGTATGCCATGGTAGCCACACGGGCTGACCTTGCTTTTGCGATAAGCATAGTGAGCCAAGTCATGTCTAAGGCAGATCCATTTCATTGGAATGCGGTAAAGCGCATCATGCGATACTTGCAAGGTACCAAAGACCACAAATTGTGACTTGGCAGTAAGGACATTGCTTTGAGGGGCTATTGCAATGGAGATTGGGCAGGCGATACGAATGAGCATCGTTCAACAATGAAATATGTCTTCTTTGTTGGAGATGGTGACATCTTTTGGAATTGTAAGAGGCAACCCACCAATGTCTTGTCCACAACAGAGGCAGAGTACATGGCAACTAACCAAAGTACGAAGGAGGCCATTTGGCTTTGCAAGCTCTTGGCGGATGTGGGATTTGTTCAAGAAGAAACAACGACCATCATGTGTGACAACCAACGGTACATAGCCCTTTCAAAGAACCTCACACACCACTCACGCAAGAAGCACATTGATGTGCAACATCACTTCATTCGCAAGAAGTTGGAGAGTGGCGAGATTAGCTTAAAGTATTGTCGAACGGAAGACATGGTGGCCGATGTGTTAACGAATGAACTTGCGAGAGAGCGGCATCAAATGTTAGCTATGTCGATGGGATTGTGAGATGGTAGCTACTTGCAAAGTGGGAGTGTTGGAGTTAAGAGTTGCTTATAGTTATTACGGCATTGTAAATAATTGTTGAGGTTGATTTAGAGGGGGAAATAAATGGGGGAAAAAAAGAGGAGAGGTGAAAGGAACTTGAGAGGCCTATGCATGATGCAAGGTCAAAGAGGTAGCACCAACCCACATGTCTTGCATGGGATAAACAAGGACAAGTAGGTGGCCATGAGTTGGCATAGAGGAACTTGCAAGTTGCTTGAGAAGCCACTTGCAAGTTGCATGAGACGCCACTAAGTGGTAGTATAAGTAAAGGCCTATGAAAGAAGGCAACATCTCACTCCAAGCTTTGTTTGAACTACCTTGTGTGTCTTTCACTTGTTTGTGCAACTTTCTCTCTACTTCTTTTAACATCAATAAATTTGTCATGATTGTTGATTATATCATGTTTAGATTTGTAAATTTTTTCTTTGCTTTGTATTGTTAAGTCTTGTTAACTTGCCTATATTCAAATTAATCACATACGTTTAATCACATCTTTTAAAGCAGTTATTCAAATCTATCATGTTATATATATACACACACAAGATACAATCTTTTATTGTTATGAGACCTCATCTTGTTGTTTACATCTTTAACCATTTATTGCTTATTTACACTTGTATCAAGCTACTTATTGTTTACAATATGTAAGTGGTTTTTTTAATCTGAGAACAATACAAGCACTCAAGATGTTAAAAGTGAAAGATTGTTTTTATCAACCCTCAAATGACAAAAGTTTCGCAAGTGGGCATTTGCAAATTTTGGGCACGTTCCTAGGGTAGTAATTGTAATTTACAATTCATGACATTTTATATTATGATGCAAGAAGACAAGAGGTACTACATATAAGAATACAATTTTTATTCTCAATGGACCTACTTGAAATCGTTATGCCATCAAAAATAAACTTGTTGACTCTAGGCACATCAACAACTTCTAAAAAAATTTCTATGACAATCTATTCATTGTAAGATATTTGATAGTGACAAATAATATTATTTCCTTTCATATTCTCAAAAAAAATCCATTTTTTTTGTGAAAATTAGCATATTCATGTCAAACATTTTCATAGTTTGTTTCACTGTCAGGCAAAGTACCAAAAAACTTCTTCTTTTCCTTATAAAACTTAGAGATCTTCATGTTTTTAACTTTTTTTTACAACAACATGTAGTGTGAACCGTCTTATTAACCGTTCAGATTATCATTCTAAAGCATATCATGTTCCCAAAAGATGAAACGCAAATCAACACCTTTGAACCTCCACTCTTTGCATAATTGGTTTAAATATGCTACATCCACTTTATACCTTCAATAATTATTGTACAATGAATTAAGATCATGCTTAATACGATGTTGATGAATTTGGACCTTGTGCAATGCAAAAATTGACACCAAGTAAAGTCAAAGTCTATTGATCCATCGAGCGCATGGAAGAAAATAGACCGTGTTTCCTACTATAAACACTAGTCCTTCAAATCGTACGGTCAGAGATTATAAAATTTTGTGAGAATTTTTTGATAAGGAATATTTGAGACTCTAAGGTTAAAATTGGAAGTAAAGGTTTTTGTTTCTTTCCTTACTCATTGCACTAGAATCAATAGTATTGAAGTGTTTCTGGTGTTAAATTGTTGAAAACCTTTAGGAGTTAAAACACCAATGCTCTAAATAATGTGCATTGATTTATTTTTACATACAACATACAATATCATATAACTTAAAATATATATATATAAAATACAAGCCCTTTAAAATGGCTTTTATCTTGTGTTTCTCTAAGGAGTCAATTAACTTGATTCAAAGTTAAAAAATAAACTAGGTTGTAGTTGTTGTAACCAAAATTATTGATAAAAAAATCTAACTAAATATCAAAAGATGATGGTGTAATTTTGAATGGATATGATTAATTATGCAAATATAATATATTTCTAAAAATGGTTTAAAATGGATTTAAAAAATCTACTTCCAAGCTTATTTCATTGGCATTTGGTGATTATTATCACCATATTTAAATATAAAATATAAAATATTCATTTATATATAATACACATAAATAAATAAATTTAAATATAGAAGGTGGTTTTAAAAACTTATTTTTGAATACTGAATATTCTAATGAAAACCACATTTGTATATTAATTAGTACATGTAAGCCAATCATTTGCCTGACATTGTTTTTTATTGTTAAAAATAGAAAATAGAAAATTTGAGTTGAATTTTTTTAGAATCAATTACTTGGTATAGAAGTTCCAAGAAAATTAGTAGAAAAGATTTAGAACGAAAGAAAAGGATTTATTGGGAATACATTAAGAAGATTAGAAGAATTAAGTAGGAAGAGGAAAAATTAGAACGTTAAAAATAAAATAAAATTAGAGGTTGAAGAAGGATATTAGAAAATAGAACAAAAATTCAAAAGCAAAAGAGAATAAAGAAAGTAAGAAAATTAGAGAAATGGAAGTTGGTACTTAAAAGGTAAGAACATTACAGTTAAAAAAAGACAAAGATAAATTAGAAAAAAGATAAAAAATTTCTTGTTAAAAAATATAGAAAAAAAAACTTAGAAAACGGGAAGAAGTTAGAAGAAGTGAGAAAAAAAGAAAAAGAAAAAACAAAGGAAAAGATACATACATGAAAAAGAAATGGTGAAATAAGAAAAAGACAAAGAAAAAGAAAAGAAGGCCAAATGGTATCCTGCAAGAAAGGTTGGGTACCAACCTATCAGAACAAGGTATTGATAAAACAAAGCAAGGAGCCATGCTGAATATATTGGCAATTGTGGTTCAGGGCAGTTTTCCACCAAATTAGGTTTTTTGTATTAACGTATACAGATGACAACTATGGCGCAACTTGAAACATAGTGCAGCCAATGTGGTGGTAAGAAAATCAACATGGGGAAGACGGAAAACAATGGCTGAGATCACGACAATGTAGGTTAGGCTTGGTAGGCACTCCAATTGGATTTTCCAACGTGAGTAACGACATTTGAGCAACCAACATGGATCGTAGAAAGCGGTGTGCGTGAAGTGGGCAAATAAGTTTGGGCTAACGGCGGCAGAATGGAAGAAGAGCAGAGATTGTGGAAGTAATCACGAGAAGATAAATGCAATATGGAAGACAAATACCACACAGACGCAGAGGCGGTGCGATAGAAGCAAAAAGAATTGGAGAGGAAACAACAAGCAAGAAGGAGAAGAGAAGAAGAAGAACGTCGGTCTCCAAAAAAGGCCGGTGTGAATAAAGTGTCTGTTTTCCACTACTAAGACCATGGCCACCGGACAAGGAATTAGTAACCTGGAACTACTTCCCTCTCTCGAGGGTAGACACTATGTAACAAGTAGCCGGAAAGAAACAGCATAGCTAAGACATGCACACCCTAAACACGGAGAGGATGGGTGTGGAGTAGCTCCGTATTTCCTGGTGAGGACGGTTCAAACAGTTAGACGAATTATGTCCGACAAGGCAGTAAGAGGTGTTGGTCCTTACTCGCATGCCCACTTGTGTGTGTCAAAATTTGTTGAAAGGTGTGGGGAGTACATACATGTGTTGGGATAGGGCTTTTTGGATTAGAATTAGATTGGATCTTGCAAAGAGGTTGTTGGAAACTGGAGATTATGATCTATGTAGTAGATCTGTAGCGGGCCCTGTGTTGGACTGGATCAGTAGCAACCGATCCACAACCCTCACCGCAAGATCCAGATCTAAGATCTAGATATGAATAGGATAAAGGTACTTACATACTCTACACTTGAACCATCGGAACCGGGCCACATTCAACAGGAAGAAGATGCTGCACAAGTTCAAGCCGCCCAACCAACGACAACCAGATACTTTTTCCTTACCATACTCTTGTTTATCAATTGTTCTTCATTTTCTCATTGCATACTACTTCCTTTCTAACAAACAAGTACATCCAAACGACACAGCAAGATATATACAAAAGATACAATCAAATCACAAGAACGCCTATCAACACACAAAGAGGACCAAATCACTACACAAGAATCACCAATCAAGACAGCAATCAAGACAACAACGATATCACCCCACAGGTACGTTCCCTCCAACCCTCACCCTCTCCACATGTCTAGTCCTAGAACATGCCCACACTATCAGATTCCATACCATTAGATTGCCACAAATCATATTGTCGTACCACAAATTTTTCGTTTTTTTTAGTTAGGTAGATACAGGTATTAAAATTAGGTAAGATAGCTAGGCTAGAAGGTTATTCCCACCCGGGATTAATCTTTAAGTACGATTAGGATAGGAGGAATACGGGGTTTTTATGAAAGCCTTAATAGTAGCAAAAAGGGACCTAGAGCTATGACTTAGACTCTAGCTTAAAAACAGTCCCTTGGGCCCCAAAACCACATAAAGGCCAAGAGGCAGAGAATGCCATCATCCGGGCCAACCCACACGAGCCCGAATCTGGCCCGGACGATGGACACCACCCGAATCTGGCCCGGAAGATGGACACCACCCAATCTGGCCCGGAAGGTGGGAAGAAGCAGGACTGGAAGAGACCCAGGAGGTTCCCAAGACACGGCCACCTGGCATAAAAAATAGCCCAGATGAGGAAGAATCATCACAGCAAAGACCAGGGAGTGAAGGCTCCGGGCCAGGGAGTAGCAGGCCACGAACACGGAGAGCACGAGGACGATCATCAAGGAACAGGGAGAGCACGAGGACGACCATCACACCAGTCGGCCACGAACACGGAGAGCACGAGGACGATCATCATCCCAGTCGGTAAGCCAGGCTCCGGGCCAGCCTTGTGTGAGCGAGTTCTTGTTTTTAAGTGAAGGCTCCGGGCCAGCCTTGTGTGAACGAGTTCTTGTTGTTAAGTGAAGGCTCCGGGCCAGCCCTTGTGAGCGAGTTCATGTTGAGTAAGAGGAGCCCTGTTTTGAGTGAAGGCTCCGGGCCAGCCTTGTGTGAGAGGAGCCCTGTTGGCAAGTAAGGCTTCGGGCCAGCCTTGTTCAAGGGCACCTACGGAAGGAGGGAGCATCAGCAGTAGGACGTGAAGAGCAAGACCCAACCCGTTTTTCACGCCTCAAAACCCTCAACATCGAATGGCCTCTAATCTGGTACCCTCAGGAAAGAAGGAGATTTGCCCGGTCATTCCCAAGGATTCTCTGGAGCTTACCGAGCTCAAAGAGGATCTCCTTCGCATGGGTTGTCTCTCCCTAATGAATTTCTGTTGGAGCTTTTGGGTGAAATCCACGATGTAGGAGATGCGGCAAGATCCCTTGCTGGAACCCGATGGAGATAGCATCCGGGCTTGTCCGGATAGATGGACCATGGGGAAGTGGCAAGAGGTGTACAACTTTCCACGACAAGGGGCGGGGTGGACAAGTACGAAGAAGGAGGAGTATGCCAAGGGGAGATTTGGTAACAAGGATGCCAAAAACGGTTATGCGGTACAAGATTGCACGGACCCCCGCGCCCGACGGGTCTACGCATTCCTTGTACCAATCTTACACCCCGAGAAACCCACCCGAGTAACGGTTACTCTCGCTAACACCGTGTATGGTTCCTACCTTGGCGAGAGGGTGGTGAATTGGGCCATCATCGTGAAGGATGTGGTAATCCGGTTAACTCGGAGTATTCACAACGTCAAACGCGCCCCCCTCTGCCCGTTTTTGATCCACATGTATTACCATTTCAAGGAGACCACTCCGGAGGAGGACATGGCGTATGGCACGCAACTGATGATGAAGAAGTTCGAAGGGACAGAATCAGAACCCGAACCGAGGTCTGAAGGAGGGAGCAGTTCATCACAGTCAGAAGAGGAGATTGTACCACCTCCCAAGCGCCAGAGATAGCGACAGGGAGGAGCCCCCTCCACCCGCACCCGCGCAGCCATACGCGCCGCAGCCACCGGACCTGCACAACTTGGAGGCAAGTCTTATCGAGCCTCCGAGCTACTTGAGGCCATTCGCGTATATGTGGAAGACTCGGATAGAACCTTGGGACAAGCGAGCAGCTTGGTAGGTAACCCTCCACGTGAAGGGTTGATCACTACGATCAAGGAGAAGGTCGGAGGAGCTGGCGATCTTCGCCTCATGGAGCAGAAGGTTAACCGACTAACACTTGAGGTGACAAAGGTAAGGAGTCGAGCGTTGGAGATAGAGAGAAGTTGCAAGGCGGCTCTTCTCCAAGCCAATGCCTCGGCGTCAGCGTTACAGCAAGTAGACGAAGCATTACGTTTCCCCGTAGATGTGGTACTTAAAGCCAAGATGTTCGATGCTCGATTGGAGAGGGATGACCACATTTCCAGCAAGCGGGTGATTGCCTTTGTGATGGAGCAAACCGTGAAGGTTGAGGTGGCTTATGCCAACATGCAGTTATTGGTGAGTAATCTCACTCACATTTTATCCAAGTTTGTGGAAGACTCCGACAGCTCTGGCAAGGATGAAGACTCGGGTTCGGAGACCAACCCGGAGGAGCGTCACCTCGGCGATCACGGCCCACGGAAGGAGAAGGAAGTGGTGGACCTTGACAACCCGGATCTGCCCCCTCCACTCGTGAGCTCGAGGGTCCCGGCAGGACCATTCCCTTCGGAGGTCCCCGCACCGATGCAGAGCGGTTGGAAGGAATGCCCGGGGGTTGCGATGGAGCCATCCCTTCCCGAGCACCCTCGCCAACTGCCACTCGGTGATTCCCTGCGCACTACGCGGATGGTGGCCCCTTTGCAGAGCGGGCTTCACATTAGGAAGACCGCAAGTGAGAGTTCCTCTTACTTGTACACTCCAGGATAGATATCCGGCCAGGATAACATCATGGGCACCCCGAGTCAGGCATCGGCCCCTCCGACACGATCCGGGCCACATCAGGGCATGACTACCGTGTCAATCACCCCGGATGGCCCGGATTCCTCCTTGCCTTCGAGGGAAACCTTGTTGAGGGCAACGATTGGCCAACCCACGCCTTCCACCGATGTGTTTGCGCCATTGGTGGCACTTGCAGCAGCCGCGCCCACCCCGACTTCAAGCCGGAGTTCCAAGAAGCGCAAGAGAAGGGAGGAGCGGAGGAGACTCAAGGATCTGGCCCGGAAGTAGGCCAGGATCTTGGTTCGTAGGTCACTGTTCAGTCCGGGATTTGGCCCCCGATTGACTTTGGTTTTGACTTGGTTTTGCCTTGGATTTTGTGTAATAAGTGACCTCTGACGGTGCACGTCATGTGTAGTGGCAGCATCGCCGCCAAGAGTAGTTATTGTCACCGTTTTTAGTTAGAAGGTATCGTTTGAGTTTGGACTCTTATGTGAGTCCTTCGCAGTATTAGAGAGGAGTCTCGTGGCCTCTCTCTTCACTGCTTGATGTGTGTACTTGCTTTCAGTTTAATTCTAAACCTACGCTCTCAGAAAACCTTCGACGGTTGGAGAGCTCGGATTCTATATGACTGTGAGTACCATCTCAAGTAGTCCACTCCTCAAGTCCATACTAATCGTCAAGTCATTGTTTGCTTGTTCCATCAAGTAGATTAGTTGTGGTGAATGGGAATAACAGGTGAGATGGTTAAATGGTTAGTTGGGCGTGACTCTAACTCTGACCCCTTGTGATTGTTTCCTTGTTCCCTCAAGTAGATTAGTCGTGGTGGAGGGGAATAACAGGTGAGATTATAAGTGGCTAGGGGAGGACGAGGGGGGAGTGACGGGTGTGGAAGGAGTCTTGATATGTCTTGTGTGACCGGTCGGCGGTAGTATGTCATCGATTGTGAAGGTGTACTCTAGATCCCAGACGCATCAACCTTTGGTCGGATAGGTTGATCCATAAGAGCACTACACACCATCAACCCTTCGTGTTGAGGACGGAGTAGACTGGTTTGACCTAAGGGCAGTAAGTCCAGACCGACTCTAACAGCTCGGATTATCTTGAGAGAAGAAAGGAGATCCAACTAACCCCTTTGCGAGATGACAATCGGAGTAATAGGAGGAGGACTTTGTTCCCTGAAGAAAAGGAGTGGGAATCGGGTATCCGGGGCTAATAGCTAGGCGATCCCACGACGTACTATTCCTTTAGTTGATTCTGAGGTGAAGGAAGGTCTAACAGCTCGAAGGGTGGGTACACCACGTACGTGCCACAAGAGTAAGTGTTAGTCCTTAAGGCCCAAGCCTTATCCTCTCTTACGGGGGGAACCCAATGACACCACAAACATCCCAAGTTAGTGAGTAGGAGTGATTGGAGAAGCTGTGAGGAAGAAGTAACGTTTACTAAAACTTGTTTGAGTCCGTGAACCGTCGTTCATGGTGATAAAACACTCTTCGGATACACAAGTATCCGGATGTCTATAATATATATAGTTGTAAAGGTCATATTGGATCCGGGCCATATACGATCCGGGCCATGTGGAATCCGGGCCATGTACGATCCGGGCCATGTACGATCCGGGCCATGTACGATCCGGGCCATGTACGATCCGGGCCATGTACGATCCGGGCCATGTACGATCCGGGCCATGTACGATCCGGTCCATGTGGAATCCGGGCCATGTGGAATCCGGGCCATGTAAAGTACTTGGGTGGGGCAGTTTGTGTAATTAACGCTCACCCCTTGTAATCTAAACCTTTCTCTCCTTTCTTTTGATGTATATATTGTACAGCTGACATTGTACAGATCATGGTTTGTTATTAGTCGTTGTAGTTCTCGGTGATTCTCTGTGGGAATGATTACCTTAAGGGTATCTTTGTGTTAAGATGTGAATACTTGCCAAGGCGTACTACGACACATACCATACTATAGGCACACACATCTACTAGGACAACAACAACCATCGCAGGAACAACACAGTTGGCCCTACAAAGAGATTCTAGACTGCAACAACCCGAAATGGCACTAAAATGACATGGCAACAACGAACGCAGCAGGGTGCAGACATCATGAACAGTAAAGTATTCGCCGCAGGAACAACAACATTGGCAGGGAGCCACAATACAACAACATGAAAGACACGACCGCAAACAAGACAAACAATTATATGAGTGCACACACACGAAGACCATGCAGCAGAAACAAAGCAACGACAAGCACAAAGGTAACACGTTCTGACCACACTCATGTTAAATTCGGCTCTTCACAGGAGCAGCATAATACAAGACATAGGTACCAAGACCATACACACAGCAACAACAGCAGCCTGAGAGCCCAAGTCGGCGACAAGACAGCAACAACGTGGGCGCCACAACTGAAGTCATATGCAGGAAGTGGTAAACAAGAATCAAACATCAGCAACACAGATGCTACGATCGAAGACGAGGCAGCTCGCTTTGCCCACACGTGCGCGTACAAAGGCCTCCTACAAACGCAGCAGTGGATAAGAGGCAGGTACCGAAGACAAGAGAGAAGGAATGCTCAAGAATCAGCCTGCACCACAGACACCAAGATCAAAAAATCACCAAGACAAACCTCAATAAAATCAACTACACCAAAGAATCACCAACAACCCCTTGAGCTCCACAACAAACAACAAGATCGAATTCAAGAGAAGAGGTACATACATCATAAGGTGAGTCTTCTTACACCAACTCCATGCTCCTTGTCGTGCCCTCCTCTTCCACCTAGGTACTCTAACATCTGCAGAGGAAGGACCGCCATAATGGACATCAATTCGCCTCACCTACAACAGGAGCAAGCTGCCAACGGCTCAAAAAACCCATGCACCAAAACCAGACGAAACCCTGATGCCGCCGCCCCAAAAATAGACCAAGTGCAGAAATTACCATGTCTAGATCCAAAATTTAGAGATCTAATCGAGCGGCCAGCACTTCTACACAATCCTAGCCGCCAACAACAAGAAAACAAGATGCATCCAACGTCAACAGACATATTCATCACACCTCAAAGACCCGCAGCAAGGTATATAACACAATACCTTCTTCCACAGATATCTTCTTCCTCTTTCATGCACTCAGCGCATTCCCCCTTTGCTACTGCACTCCGCTCCTCCTGGATGAGAGCGCCCTCAACACAAAGGGACACGGACTTTCTGGCAAGGCGAGCAAGCACACGAACAGGCGACAAGACAAGACGGCAACATTACACACCAAGCAGCTTGACTCGGGAGTACGCCACAACCATCCCCACCACTGCTCCAAAATCTGTACACAGTGGAGAACTTCTTACCCTCTTCTCTGTATTTGATATAAGTGTATGTTGTTTATGTTGGTGTCATCAGCATGTGATTAGGATTCCTGGATTAAATTTTTTTTCCGACCTCATTGGGATTTACCACTTACAATACCTCCGAGACCTTTGAATTTTATTATTTTCTGTAACCCTCGTATGTACAAGATCTCACTAATACTAAGAAACTTACAGGGAAGCGTACAGAGGAGGCATAGATGGGACAACAACAGGACAACTGAATCGACCAAATACAAGGCAGTAGGCAGACAACATCAAAACAAGTAGATCTTACTCAATAAGGCGCGGCACCTGCGAACGAAAGAAAATACTCCACGAACTTCTGCCCACGCTCAGAAATCGGTATTGCGAACGAAGAGAAGCACTCCACGAACTGCTGCCCACGTCCGGAAACCTGTAGGAAACGCCCTGCAACAAGAAGCCCAAGGTCAGATCCAAGCCCAGCAACAGAAGATCACGAACAAAGGAGATCGAGAAACCGACCGAAGAGCATCAACAAGATCTGGTCAGAGCTGGCATGCGCACAGAAGATTGCATTCGAACCGAACACTGAGCAAGAACCGATCTGATCCGCAGCCATGTTGCCGAAGCCTGCTGACTCTTAGGATCCGCCGAAAGCACCCACTAGTAGCAAACTTAAGGAGACAAACCAAGGCGGCCGTAGGAACTCATCCGTGAAGGCTACCCTCTCCACCACAAGCGGAACGCAACCCTCGAAGTCTGAAGCAAAGCTCCGGAATCGCCTACGCTCATCGTCTGCAACAAAGCCCCGGAATCGCCTACGCTCGTCGTCTGCAGCAAAGCCCCGCAATCGCCTACGCTCGTCGTCTGCAGCAAAGCCCCGGAATCGCCTACGCTTGTCGTCGAAGACAGCCCTGCACGAAATCTAACCAAAACACGCATCAGCACACGCGGAGTAGAAGAAACTGGGCCATCCAAAACAGACGGGCTGCGAGGGAGGGCAGAAAGTTCTGGCACGTGTTGCTAGGATTTACAAGGCGGAAAGGGCACGATAGAGGACAAAACAAATCTGCTCTAGGAAGACGGAGGACTAAGCAAGGCCGCCCATGGAAGACGGTGAACTGCACTTGCCGCAATCGTGTCTGTGAAGGCTGGAGGTCGGGGAAAGCTAGGAGACGAAGGACTACGCAAGGCCGCTCTTGGAAGGCGGTAGTCTGTGTTCGCTATAACCGTGCCTGTGTAGGCTAGAGGTCGAGAAGAGTCGGGAGAAGGAGTACCAAGCAAGGCTGCCCTTGGGGGGACGGTGGAATGTGCTGGTCGTAACCCTGCCTGTGTAGACTGGAGGTCGGGCGGAGTCCGTTGGAGCGCTGGAAACGAGCAGCGTGTGCACCTTGAACCCACTCGCGTGGGCTGGAGGCTTGGAGGGAAAAGTGGGAGCCCTAAACAGAAGCAATGGACACTAAGCAGGGAGAATAGCCGTCACAAGTTAGTACATACCTGGCGGTCTGCAAACGAAATTTGGGAGATACGAGAAGGTAGTTTAAACAGAAGGGGGAGAAAGACTGCGAGAACCTGCTGGCAAGTGAGCCCGTGCCTCAAGAACACCAAATCCAGACAATCAAGTCATAACCTTCTCTCACTCCCCCCATTAGTTAGTCTTCATCATCAATGGGTTTATTTTGCAAACCCTTGGACTTTTGCACAAATCTTATATAAATTTTCATCTACTTGGGGAGGTGACCTCTTTTCCGGCACCTCCCATGTGTGTGTGTGTACTAGAAATATTAAGCAACATAGTATCTCATTTAACACCTTCTTCTTCCATAAGATGGTCGTAAATGAATGGTGTGATACCAAAGAGGTTGTTGGTCATTACTTCTTCTTAACTACAAACTCTCAAATAGGCCCACAACTTAATTTGTGGAATGAGGTTTTAGTTAAGGTGATAAGAAGTCATTTGAATGGGAAAAATAAATACAAACTCCAATACCTTTCTCTTGTTATGTACAAAATGGCGTCATCTTCAAGTATTGCATCTGCCTCCAAGAAACTCTTCTCTGATTGTCAAATGGTTGAAGTAGAAGTTCTAAGTCAGAAAAGATCTAGTGGTGTGCAAATCCTTTCCAGTCAAAAGAAGGTTAAGGGCAAAGAAATTCCCAAATTTCAACGTCCTCCCTTTTGGCTGGGATTTCATGCACTAAATCTTCTTGCCATAGATCAATCCCTCCCCATGGAGCCGAATCATTCGGTAAGCCAAATGGTTAGAATGGGTATGTCTCATGAGGAAGCACTAGAGTGTAATGAATCCAACCCCGCCTTCCCATATGCCATTCAAGAAGAATGGCCTTCCAAAAGGGATGATAAGGATGGTGGAAATCATTACAATCTAACACAACTCCCACATGAACTTGAGATTGATGAAAACGGATTTGCACTCGATTATCATGTTGCCATCTTCTTTGAGCTAGAGGAACTTGTGATATTAAAAGATGATGTTATGGCCATGGTTGTTGCAAGATTGATACACATGAAAATTGAAGTGGGGGATATACTTGGTGAACCCATTGCAATTATGTGTTACCATGGCTCCAAAAGATGGAGTGGGGCAATCAAAATACATCTTAAAAACCCCAAAACGGACGGAACAGGACTTCTAAAAGGTCTCTATCCGTTCATCCTTAAATTGGATGAAAAAGTTTGTAGGGGAAAAGTATGTAAATCCTTCGATTCCATTGCCATTGCAAGTTTACTCTCTATTAGGATAAATAGTGCAAATTTGAAAGGAAAAAAGTGGTATAATATGATTGAGGAAGTTGTCATGGATGGTTTCTCTAGAGGTCTAGATTTTGAAATGACCAATATCCAAAAAAATGAAGGGGCGGATTTTGCTTGGATCAAAGCACCGTCACCGGATGAAGCAAAAAGGATAAGGTCACTAAAAATTTCCTTTTCCAATGAGCTTATGGAAGCATCATTTGCAAGCAAGGAAAAGATGTCAGAAGATGACAAGGCTAAGAAAAACGCCGTAGTCTTGATTGTCAAAAATCTGAACAAAACCAAATCCATCTCATCATTAGAAGAGGGCATCAAAGCATATATGGGTGAAAAAAATGTGGCGGGTGTTTTCTTTCGGTTGGAAAATAGTAAACATGTAGGGTCTTGCAATATCCAATGTCTCAATGCGGCCGTATACAAAAAATTTGTCAAACAAAATGTAAAAATATTAGGTAAATATGTCGAGTTTTGCCCCCATCCAAAAAGTTTGGATGGAATAAACGCACCAACATCCGTGGAACTTGCACGGCTTGGCTTCACTGATGTGAATACCGCCCTTGCCAATATCGTGCAAGCTTTGGAGAATGCACCAACACAAAACTTCACCAAATTAGATCTCAACCGAATGGTTGAGGAAGTTGTAAACAAAGGTGTAGTAACAACATTGGGGGAAATAAGGAAAGAAATGAGCTTGCTCAAAAGCGAAATTGTGGAGGAAGCAAAAGTATATGCGGACAAGGTCCAAGCCGAATCAAATAGGAACCCAAGAGTCCAAATAGCCCTCCTTCAAAAACAAATGAGAATCACCTTGGAAACCCTTTAAACAGACCATCCCGATACACTCAAAATTGAAGGCAATATGGACATGTCAAACTAGCATTGACCAATGTAGGGGCGGAAAAAACACCACTTAAAGTATATATATATATACTAAAAACAAAAAACAAAAATAAATAAAGTATCCCTATATACTATAATAGTAAAAACCACAATTAACAACAACAACAACAACAACAACAACAACAACAACAACAACAACAACAACAACAACAACAACAACAACAACAACAACAACAACAACAACAACAACAACAACAACAACAACAACAACAACAACAACAACAACAACAACAACAACAACAACAACAACCCACACCCCTGCCACTAATAAACATAAACATTAGTCACTACAAACTACTAATTATACTTTGTGGAGACATAGAAACTAACCCCGGCCCAATGCCAAATGTCTTCCACAATCATCCAAAAACACATAAAAGATTATCTAAAATATATTTCATACCAAATACTATAAAACTCCACCCCGAATATCAACACCTAGCATCTTCTTTTGTACCACTTCTAAAAAACAATCACATACTTTACCAAACTTATTCCACCCTCTACCCCAACATCTCCCGATACATACATCAAAAAATCAACAATCACCCATCAACACATATCTTATTTGCCATAATTACCACCCTCCACCCCTCAATAGATACATGCAACAATATCACCAACCAAAACTATACCAACACAAATCCAACACATTGGACAAATATACTGCTAAACACCCTATCCTCTTTACATAATCCCCCTGAAAGACATATAGATACACTCCACCTATACACCAAATTCCTAGAGGAAAACCAACACCTTTTTGAACACAAGAACTCTCTACACAATGACCTATACAACTTTATTCATAGCCAAACCCCACCCCCTTCCCCTAATGAACTACAACAAAAATTTCCCTACTTCCCGCAAAATCTTATTCTCGAAGCTCTTAGATGCTTTGAACCAATTCATGCATACACACACCCCGCCCCGACACCCACCTACATTTCCCCTCCACTTTATAACCAAGACAATACAGACACTAAATGCACATATATAATTACATGGAACGCCGCAACATTAAACACTGCCTTACCATGCATCCACAATCTAACCACCTATACCAACACACCTCCGGCCATAATTACAATACAAGAAACTAAACTTACCGCTACTAAATCCACAAAATACATCCAAAAAACATTCCCCGATTATAAACTTATATTTAACAACACCCATTCTCTCACAAGATGCATCCAACAATGAAGGCCATATACACCGGCAAGAGGAGGTCTACTCATGCTCATACACCAATCATATGCCTTCCCCGGGAATATTACTAAAATCCCTACCCCAGCTAAAATATCACCATATTTTCAAATTATTGAAATTACCAACCGACCCCTTCAACCATGGCTCATTCTCCATCTATACATGCCCTCGCACATAGAAGACTCTAGACTTATTCCGGAAATCCAAAACTCCATCACTTCACAAATAAATACACACATTAACCATACAATAATACTTTGCGGAGGCTTTAACCGAGACATCGCCCTTATTGGACGTCAAAACGGAGAGGTTTCTTCCCCCCACTTGACATAGACTATCAATGGAAAAATTACACAGACAACCTAGAACTATATCTAATCCCAACCGACACACAATATTCTCGTCAAGGTGGACTAAACTACACACACACTAGCCTAATAGATGGATTTTACATCAAAACACCCAACCATATCCGATATACATCTACCACAAATACCACAACAAACTTAAACTCAGACCACTTTCCAATCCAACTTAATATACCTCACAACACCCTTATAAGTAGACCTCCCACAACCAACAACTCAAATGAAACTAAAATATTAAACCCCATCCCAAAAGAAAACCTATATAACTTTAATACAACATTCTTTGAAAAAAACTCACTACAAATAGACTACCTTACAAATATTCTTTCTAACCAACAACACCTTACACACATACAATGGCAAGAAGCTTGCACGACTCTGGACAAAATTATTAATGAAATTTCTTCAACATTAGAAAAAACTTGTAAAGCGCCCCCAATTCCACAACTCACACCTCGAACCTCAAAACAAGGGGGATATCTCCCGAGAAAACTAGCCAAAAAGTGGAAACAACATCTTATCACATACCATACTATTCGTAAAACAATTTATATTGCTAGAACTAACCAAAATTGGCGAACCCACCCCATACTCTCTGAGATACAAAAACTCCGTCACCCTCAAATCCCCCAAGTACCACTACCCAACACCCCGCACGAAGACTGGCTAAAAGACATTGCAATCATTGCAAAAAGTGCCAACAAAGATGCTCGGAAAATTACCTCAAAATATGCAAGAGAATGTGTCAAAAAATCCATTTCTAAATATCGTCAACTATATGAAAATAGCCCCAGAAAAATTCATAGAAAAGTCTTTAAAAATAACACAAACCTGCCACTAGATTGTATTTTGGATCAAAACAATAACATCCTAACCAGCCCAGAAGACATAGCAAACGAAATACATTTCCAACAATCCATAAACAATAGACCATCCACCCCCCCCATGTCACTTCCAACCACAACATACATCAACATGCATGTGCGGAGTTAGGCAATACCCGTGGCATGACTTGGACGGATTTACCATTGATAAAACAGGTGAACCAACAACACCTCTACACACATATTATAACAGAGACACATATAACATGTGCCTGAAAAACTTGGGAACCAACAAAGCCCCCGGCCCGGACCATATACCTAACTCAATCCTAAAAAACATGCCCCCTAGATTCCATGACCTTCTATCACTATTCTTCCTTCACTGTTACAAACAAAAATCCATTCCCACATCTTGGAAAACAAGTTTAACAATCTTATTATACAAAAAAGGCAACCCATCCGTGCTACCTAACCACCGACCTATTGCCCTAGCTAACACTATTTACAAGTTATTCACCAGCACACTAACATCAATATTATCGGCCTATGGGGAAAAACACCAAATACTACACGAACCCCAAGAAGGGTTTAGAGCCGAGAGAAGTACCACACGGCAACTTCAAACCCTCATTGCCGCTCTTGAGGATGCAAAACTCACTAATAAAGACATTTACATACTCTACATTGACTTCAAAAATGCATTCGGTTCCATTGACCATCCTCGATTGCTAGCCATTATGAGCGACCTTGGATACCTGGAAGACGCAGTCACACTGGTTGGCAACATATACTCCCAATCTACCACTACATACACTGGAGAATTCTTTGGTAACACACGCCCTATTCCCATCCAACGTGGCACCATTCAAGGCGATACATTGAGCCCATACCTTTTTATTATTTTCCTAGAACCTCTATTGAAATGGCTTCAAAGAGGTAATAATGGCTACACATTTGGCACCTCAAAAACCACCGTAAACTTGGCCGCATATGCCGATGATCTAGCGGCCATCTCCGGACATCTCCGGACATCTTAAATCACTACAAATTCAATTAGACAAAATAGACAAATTTTGTCTATGGACCGGAATGGAACTTGGGGTCCCAAAATGTGCCGTAACTGGATGTCCAAACAAATCCAAAATAAACCCGACCGCCTTCAAAGCCCTTTATCCAAGCTACCAATATCTACTATCGTAACCAACCAATTCCGGTTCTCAACCAAAACCAACCCTATATATACCTAGGCATAAACCTAGTCCCCTCATTAAAATGGAAAATTCAAATTCACGCTACTACTACAAAACTTATTAAACAATGCAAAGAACTTATACTGTGTCCCGCTACATTGCAACAAAAAATAAAAATGATTGATATTATCATACGTCCGGGTATCGCATATAGTTTTTATGCGGTCCCTAATTCCATGCCCGCCATAAACAAACTTGATAAAAAAATCATAGCCATACAAAAGAAAGTATGCGGACTCCCTAATTGTACGCCTAATGTCATAACACAACTCCCCCACGAACTATTCGGACTAGAAGCTTTCTCCCTCAAAAATGCCTATCTACGATGCATTGGAGAACAACTCCAAAATGCACTTAACGACAAGGGGCGACTAGGACTAATTTACAGTGGACTTCTTCGGCACATCCTTGCCATTTATGGTGGAGCACAATACCTCCAAAGACTTAAAAAATCTCATTGCCTTCGATCCCCCATTACCCGCACACTTTTCCTACTCAAAACAGAAGGCCAAACATTTCTAAAAAGCACACTAGAAAACTTCCTACTAGGCCCCGCGCCGCTTGAACAAAACTGGGCAAATGAAATACATAACCTCCCTAGACTTGAACGACAATTATCCGCCAAACTCCTACAAAAACTTTTTTCGGCAAACATTACCGATCTAAAACAAATTACACTACCGAATGGAACACACCTTATGGATGACAAGAGCTACAAAACATTTTACGGCACGCCTCACAAATTAATAAAAAGTGCACTAAATATTGCTAAACAATTATTTTATCACCCTATATGCCTCTCTATTTGCCCTAACCCTTGCACAACTCACGCCCCACCGTACACACTTAAAGACCCGTACATCATTGATCACAATGACACCCACCCCAACGTCAACCTCCCATTTATCCCCCTAACCCCGCCACATCCACGACCATATGCCCCTCCACCACATATATTAAAAAATCCTTCCATACACCCAATAAACAACATAACCGCACACAAACATAGAAAGTACATTGACTCTAACAACATAAGCAAACAATACACGTCATACTTATGTCATTGGCTCCACAATAACACCACCTACGCCAAATGGCTCCCACAAAGAAATCTTTTCCCTTGGCACGACCCAAATACTTCCTCACATAACACTAACATCCTTACACAATACTACCTTCGAACTCAAAACAATTATTATCTAAATATCACACAAATACACCACCCCCAAGCACAACCTCGAGATAATAGATTTGTCACGCCACCTCTTATTATCCCCCTCTTCAACATCTTTACAACCGAATGCAATCCCGAAACTGACATCCTCACACAAACAAATACAATCAAAATACAACAAGAGTATGCCCACATATACGAAGGTAATGGCAAACAACTAATAACCATACCACTTGATAGACTACAATGGCTGTGGAACCAATATCACAACGCAATACAAACCCACATTAACATTGAACCAATACCCCAAACATTTGAAACCGAAATCGTCTCGCTATACCAAAGATATAAATACCGTATACCCAAAAACGACCCCCTCAAAAATGCACACTACACTATACCCGATCCTATCTTAGACTACCTTATTACATCTCTGAATATCACACATTCATACTTCTCATCCCCTATTACATGCTCCACAAAAATTTCAAAATTTTACTCCCCATTCGAATGTGGTAAAATTTCAAAATTTTACTTCCCATTCAAAATTTTACTCCCCATTCGAATGTGATACGAACACGCCCATGCCACCCCATACTACTTTCATAAAAATGAATGGCCCTCTATGGGCGAAACTCCCGATAAAGGCCCTATACGATTCTTAGACAAATACCTCAAAAAACATGATCTTGTAAATAACCTAGAAAAGCTTACAGAAAATTTCCCCAACATAGATAAATGGACAGGCAATCCAAACATTCACAACGCATTGTCCAACAATTTTTGGAAAAACCCCATAATTACGGACCAACAAATCACATGCCTAATCAAATTCCGCACTGGACAATACATGGGTAATGCCCGCAAACAACTCTTCTTCGGAATTGAAAGATTTCCTACAATAACATGCCCAATTTGCAACACCACGGACCCGGATACATGGCTACATGTACTACTTAAGTGCCAAAACCCCCATATACATTCACTAATTGTCAAAAGACACAATAAAGCCGTATGGGCTATTCGTAAATTAATTATATCATCAACCAAATCTCGTTGCTTCATTCTCATGAATGCCAGAACCTTTAATGACAACCCACAAGAAAACACGGTCCCTCATTGGCTATTAGCATGCATATGTTGCACTCAAAGATGCCACTGTAATGCAAGATTCAAACCGGACCTACTATGTGTTAGAGGACTGTCATACAAAGACCCCCCACCAAACCATATAGACCCTAGTCTCACTATCCAGTTTATCGAATTTACATATTGCAATGATAGATTCTCTCCGGACACTATTGCTAATAAAACAAATAAATACCAACCACTAATTGACGATATCCAAGCACTAGGTTGGAAAGTAGACCCCCTCATTGTCATCACCGCGGGTGCTAGAGCCACCACCTTCATTCCCTCAATGACAACCCTCGAAGAGACATTTAAAATCCCCATCACTTCAATCAAAACCACTTTCTCAAACATTAACATTATTGCGATTCAACATGCTATGTCGATACTCGTGCATAAACGAAAACTTGAAAACAACCAACACCTTCCTGACGCTTCGAACCCCCCTCCATAGATTACATTTGCACTTCAACATACATGCCCTCCCTCCTGTTGGGACTTTTTTGGGACCTATGGTCCTTCGTTCTTGGTTACTTGTTACATAGTGTCTACCTCCGAAAGGGGGAAGTAGTTCCATACTACTAACCCATGCCCGGTGGGCATGGACTTAGTGGTGGAATGAACGGACACTTTATTCACGCCGGCCCCCTATGGGGGCCGGCGTTCTTCTTCTAACAAGTAGCCAAAAACCACAAAACCAACCAATCAAAAGAGTAATATGAAGGAGGGAGGGGGGAGAAAAAGGGGAGAAAAAGGGGGGGGAGTAGAGAGAGAGGGAAAAATGGAGAGGAGGGAAAGATGGAGAAGAGGGTGTGTTTTGCAATGTCAGGGTTTAAAAATAAAGTAAAGGGGTAATTTTATGGGGGCTCTTGTGTATCGGGAAGGGCTTGGTTGTTTTTAATTTTGCATTTATGTAAAAGGATGGACATAGCATGTTGTATGACAATGATGTTAATATTTTTCAAAGTGTTTGTAATTGTATCAATAGGAATTTTGAAGGTATCTTCTAGGGTTTTCATAGATGGGATAAAGGAGGTGGCACGAGCGCGTGCTATGATTACAATAAGGGAGTCTACTTTCCATCCAAGGGCATTGATGTCATCAATAAAGGGTTGGTATTTATTGATTTTGTTTTCGATTGTTTCCGGAATGAATCTGTCATTATAGTATGTAAATTCGATGAATTAAATGGTGTAGTCTTGGTTTATGTGGTCGGGTGGGGGGTCATTGTATGGTAGGCCTCTAACGTACAGTATGTCCGGTTTGAGTCAAGCATTGCAGTGGCATCGTTGAGTTTCACATGTACATGGGAGTAGCCATGGTGGAACTGTATCTTCTTGAGGGTTGTTATTAAAAGGTGCCGGCATTCATGAGGATAAAACATCTCGATTTGTTATGGGAGGTGATTAATTTACGGATTTCCCATATGACTTCTACATGTCTTTTGACAATTAGGGAGTGTATGTGGTGGTTAAGACATTTAAGTAAAACATGTAGCCATGTGTCGGGATCCGTGGAAGTGCATATGGGGCATGTTATAGATGGGAATCTTTCTATTTCAAAGAAGAGTTGTTTTCGGGCATTTCCCATATATTGACCGGTACGGAATTTGATGAGGCATGTTATTTGCGAGTCGGAGATGATGGGATTCATCCAAAAATTTGTAGAGAGTACATTGTCTATTTTGTTGCTGCCAGTCCATTTTCTATATTTGGAAAGTTTCATGCGATTGTGTCAAGGTTGTTATAGACGTCTTGTTTCTTGAGATGTTTGTCCAAGAATCTAACCAGGCCTTTATTGGAGGTATCTTTTTTAGAAGACCAATCTTCTTTTTGGAAGTAGTATGGGGTAGCATGGACATGTTCGTATGGGTCTTTGCATTTTTATGCAATTTTTCGCGGCCTTCTTTTGCTAGTTTATCTGCTTGTTTATTTCTATTGATATTGGCATGGGCTCTAACTTTGTGAAGGGTTGTCATTTGTGTTCGGTTTTGTAACATTTGGACCATTGACATTAATATAGTTTGGTCGGGGTGGCTATTGTGGAGGGTAGGGTGTGTTATTTGGGTGTTTAGTAGATATAGTGCATTGATACAGTCAGTGAATATATGTGCGGGTTTATTGCTGTATTTTATTGTGATGGTTGTAGTGTTTGTGTATGGCCATAAGTTCTGCTCTAAGGATGTTTTGTAGTCCATGAGGTCTTTTGGCTAATTTAATTTCTTTAATAGGATTGTATATGCCATAGCCAGCTTTTTCTTTGCTCCAATTTCCTGGGCTAACTTGTTCAGGTGGTTTGAAGGAGCCATTGGTATAGTAGCTATATGTGTTGTGTACTGTGCACTTTTGAGGGGATTTTTTTTTGGAATGCGATATTTATATCTATGGTATAGCCAAATTAGTTCGGTTTCAAATGGTTGGGTTGTTGGTTCGATGTTTGTAGGAGTTTGTAGTTTCAAATTGTATTGATTCCATAGCCATTGGAGTCTAGTAGTGGGAATAGTGTGTAAATGTCGGCCATTTTCTTCATATAGATGGGCTTGATTTTCCTCTATTTTAATTGTGTTCGAGAATGTGAAGATATCATTTTTCGGGATTACATTCCGTTGTATAGATGTTTAGGAGTTGAATAATTATGGGTGGAGTTACGGATCTTGAGTCTTGTAATTGTTCTTGGAGGTGGTGGGCTTGAATGATTTCCGAGTAGAATCTATTTTTAATTTTTTGATAGTATTGTTTTAATTTTTTGGTGTTATATGTGGAGGTATTACAATCGTGTCTTGGAAAGAGGTTTCTTTGATGAAGCCATTTATTGAATGTATTGTTATTGTGTTGCCATTGGCATAAATATCTTGTATAGGTATTTTGTATATTGTTGGTATCTAGATGTTGTATATGTTCAGGGCGTATGATGTTATTAATAGGGTATATGGTGGGATTTTTGAGGATGTATGTTGGGGGATGGGGGTGGTATGGGTGTGATGAGTTGGAGGGGTGGATTGGTGGTAGGGTAGTTCTTGGGAGGATGTTGTTGTTGATGGTGATGAATGGGTGTCAGAGTATGTAGGAGTATGGATGTATGTTGCAGGGGGTATCACATGTGGTGGGGCATGTTGGATGACAAAAAGTTGTTTGGCAACATTTAGGGCACTCTTGATTAGTTTGGATGGGGTGAAGTTGAAGGTTTTGAAGTCCTCAGTATTCATGGTGTGCGTGCCATTTGGTAAAGTAATCTGTTTTAATTCATAAATGTTTTTTGAGAGGAGTTTTTGTAAAAGTTTTTGGGAGAGTTGGGCGTTGAGTGTGTTATGGTTTTGTGTTTCTTGACGCCATACTACTTCTAATGATGTCTGGTCAAAGAAGAAATTTGGAAGTGTACTCTTAAGGTGAACTTTAGTTACGTGTTTTAATAAGAATAATGTACAAGTTATTGGTGATCTTATGCAATCCGTTTTTTTAATTCTAGGTATATTTTTGGCATCGCCATATTGAGCAAGAACATGATGAGTTAGCCCATTATATATTTTTCCAAGCCTACCTTTGTCATTTAGAGCATTTTGTACTTGTTCTCCTATACACTGGATAAAGGCATTTTTGAGGGAGAAAGCTTCAAGTCCAAATAGGTTATGTGGGAGTTGGGTTATTGCGTTTGACATGCATTTTGGCATACCACAAATGGTTTTTTGTATGGCTATAATATTTTGATCAAGTTTTTTGATAGCTGGCATAGAGTATGGTACAACGTAGAAGTTGTATGCTATGCCTGGGCGTATTACATTGTCAACCATTTTAATCTTTTGTTTCATAGTGGCCGGACTTGTTGTTAGTTCTTTGCATTATTTGATGAGTTTTGTGGTCGTAGTGTGAATTTGGATTTTCCATTTTAGAGAGGTAACAAGGTTTGTGCCTAGGTATACATATGATTTGTTTTGGTGTAGTGTGGGGATTGGTTGGCCACGGTAGTTGATATTAGAAGCTTGCATTAGGGCTTTAAATGTAATTGGATTCATTTTGGATTAATTTGGACATCCAGTAGGAGCGCATTTTGGGACGCCTACGTCCATATCGGTCCATTTATAATATCTATTAATTTTATAAATTTGTGTTTGTAATGATTTTATTTTGTTAGTTATAGTAGCAAGGCCATCGGCGTAGGTGGTGGAGTTTATGGTGATTTGTGATGTACCAAAAGTGTATCCATTATTGCCTCGCATTAACCATATAAGTAGTGGTTCTAAAAATATAATGAATAGGTATGGAGTAAGGGTGCCTCCTTGTATAGTTCCTCTATGAATGGGGATAGGCTTAGTTTTACCAAAGTGCTCATCGGTGTAGTAAGTAGATGATTGGGAGTAGATATTTCCAACTAGTGTGGTTGCATGATTTGGATAACCGAAATCAGTCATTATTGCAAATAGTTGGGCGTGGTCTATAGAGCCAAAGACGTTTTTGAAGTCAACATGTAAAACATATATGTCTTGATTTGTGAATCGTGCGTCTTCTAGTGCGGCTACTATGGTTTGTATTTGTCTAGATGTACTTCTCTCTGCTCTATATCCTTCTTGGCTATCCTGTAGGATTTTAAACTTTTCACCACATGAGGATAATAATGAGGTAAGTGTATTGGTGTAGAGTTTAAATATTGTGTTGGCTTATGCAATTGGTCTATGATTTGGTAGTATTGAAGGATCTCCTTTTCTGTATTGTAAAATTGTTGCACTTGTTTTTCATGAGGCTGGTATTTGTTTTTGTTTATAGCGGTGAGAGAAGAATAGAAACATGAATTTATGAAATCTTGGGGGCATGTTTTTGAGTATTGAGTTTGGTATACGATCTAGCCCTGGGGCTTTGTTATTTCCAAGGTTGCGGAGGCATGTGTCATACATGGCTCTGTTGAAGTATGTATGTAATGGAATTTCATGTTCGCCTCGTTTGTCTAAGATAAATCCATCTAGATCATGCCATGGATATTGGCGTACTGCACATGTGCATTTGATTGAGTGTTGTGGTTGGTAGTTACATGTTGGTACTGTGGGTCTATTAGTTTTTGTTTATTGGTTGAATATTTTGTTTGCAATGTCTTCGGGACTAGTTAGAATGTTATTGTATTGGTCAATGATACAATCTAGTGATCGAGAGTCGGATTTTTTAAAAACTTCTCTATTTATTTTGTTAGGGCTAATTTTGTAAAATTGTCTATATTTTAAAATGGCTTTATTAATATTATCTTTGAAGTATTTTTTAATTACTTTTCGGGCTTGTATATTGGCATTTTTTGCGATTAGTGCAATGTCTTTTATGCATGAATCTTGGGGTAAGTCCGGGGGGGGTGGGGCATGAATTTGGATATGGTGCAAATTTAGTAATTTGTTACATATAGGGTGGTTACGCCATTGTGGGTTGTATTTTACGATTCTAATAGTTTTTTGTATTATGAGGTATGTAGCCAGGTGTTGTTTCCATATTTTAGAAAGTTTGTGGGGTAAATAGCCACCTTGTTGTGATGTTCGGTTTGTCATTTGTGGTATTGGTTGGGTTTTGCAAGTTTGTTCCAATGTATCAGAGATATTATTAGTAAGTGTATCTAGGGTGTGGCATGTATTGTGCCATTGTGTTCGAGAGAGTTGGTTATTATTTTCAAGGGTGTTAATGAGAGAGTTAATTTGCATGGAGTTTTCTTCAAAGAACGTTGTGTTGAATTTGATTGATTAAGATATTATTTTTGATGTGAAGTTGTATAGGCGAGTGATCCAAGTTGAGAATAGTTTCTTTGTTTGTTGTAGAGGTGTATTGTGTAGTATTACTTGTATTTATATAAAAGCCGTCTATTAGGCTCCAATCACTGTAGTTATATCCGCCTTGTCTGGAATATTGTATATCAGTATTTATATAGGTGAAGTTTAGGTTTTCTGTAAAGTGGCGCCATTGATAGTCTATGGTTTGAGGGGGGGTATTATGGTTTCCGTCTTGTCGTCCAATTAAAGCTATGTCTCTGTTGAAGTCTCCACATAACATGTAAGTGTTATTAGGGTTATTATTTATTTGAGATGTAATAGTGTTTTGTATGTCAATAGTAAATCTAGTATCTTCAAGATGGGAGGGCATATACATGTGAAAGATTAACCATGATTGTAGTGGTTGATTAGCAATTTTAATTATTTGAAGGTAGGGGGATATGTGTATTGGGGTAGGAATTTTTTTTAATGTTGCCCGGAAAAGCGTATTTTTTGTGTATTAGTGTAAGGAGGCCACCGCGGCCCGGTGTGTATGGTCTACGTTGTTGGATGCATCTTGTTAGCGCATGTGTGTTATTAAAAATAAGTTTGTAGTCTTGAAATATGTTTTGTATGTATTTTGTAGATTTTGTGGCCAAATTTTTTGTTTCTTGTATAGCTATGATGGCTGGTGGTGTGTCTGTATGTAAGACCAAAGCTTGTAAGCTAGGGAGAGCGGTGTTTTGAGATGAAGCATTCCATGTAATTATGTTTGTGTTTTCATTATTTGAACTAATATTTTGGTTCCGTGGAGGGAGGTAAGAGGGTGGAGGAGGCGGATAGGTATATTCTGGTATGGGGTCAAAACATTTTAGTGACTCATTAATTAGTTTGTTAGGAAGGTAAGGAAATTTTTGTTTTATTGTGTTGTTTGAAGGCGGTATGGTTTGACTATGTAAAAAGTCGTATAATTCTTTATGTATTGAATTTCCGTGGTTTATGATTTTTAGATTTTCTTCAAGGAATTTTGTTTAAGGGTGTGGGGTATGAATATGTCTTTTGGGTGGATTTTGTAAGTTTGATAAGGTTTGTAATATTGTGTTAGTCCATGTAATTATATTCGGGTTTTATATATTTAAAAGACGGATACATTTGTCTATATTTGGGTGGATGGTAATTACTAGGGCATATAAAATATGTGTTGATGGATGCGTATTTTTTTGTTGTATGTATTGGGCAATATTTGGGTGTGTTGTGTTGTGAAGTTGATGTAATATATGTGTGGTTTTTAAAAGAGGTGCAAATGTCTGAGCAATGTGTTTGTATTCCGGTTGTAGTTTTATGGTATTTGGTATAAAGTATATTTTGTGTATTTTTCTTATGTGTTGTGGGATGTCTTTTAAGTACATTAGGCATGGGTCCCGGATTGGTTTCTATATCTCCACTTAGTAGTAATAGGATTTTATAGTGTGAGGGTTTAATTTGTTTTTGGTTTATTGGTTTATGTATATATTTTAAGTATTTTCTGGTTTTTATGTTTTTGATTTTAGTATTTTTGTTTATCCGGGTATGTGTTGTGGTGACTCTGGATGTGACGGGAGGAGGGATGGATTGGTTTGTTGTAATTGTAGGTGTATTCATGGTGTGGCTTGTATTTTTGATTGTGTTTGTGACTAAGTGTGGCCTTATAGTTGTTTGGAAGTATGTGTTTGTATTTGTGACAGGTTTTAATGATTTTGTATGTGTGTTTGTTTTAGTTTCTTGAATGCTTTGCCATATGTGTGTCATAGATATAATTCTTGGTATTGGTATGAGTGGAGTGGGAGTTGTAGTGAGGCTGTACTTTTTAGTTAAGGGTGAGTTTGTGGCGTATGTATTTCTGTTTGTGGTTTTGAGATCTATGTGCAAAAAGATGTACACAAGCATGGGGTGGCAAGTGGTTTTGGTAAATGAAGTTGTTTGTGGGAGTATGGCTATTGTGTTGTGTATGAGTGGAGTGGGAGTTGTAGTGAGGCTGTACTTTTTAGTTAAGGGTGAGTTTGTGGCGTATGTATTTCTGTTTGTGGTTTTGAGATCTATGTGCAAAAAGATGTACACAAGCATGGGGTGGCAAGTGGTTTTGGTAAATGAAGTTGTTTGTGGGAGTACGGCTATTGTGTTGTGTATGAGTGTATAAGGTATGGTTTTAATATTTTTACGTGGTAGTTGTGTGTGAGTATTGGTTGTGTGTATTCCATGTGTGTTTTTCCAAAAGATGTTCTTACCGTAATGGTACATGTAGTGACAACATTTATATGTATGGAGGATTAAATCCGAGCTCCAATACAACCTTCCATCATGTGGTCTCCAAGTCTTGTATCTAGATGTAGGTGTGTTGTAGTAAAGGTATATAGTATATCTATGGTAGGAGGTAGCTAGGGAGGTGAGTATAAAGACTGTTGTGAGGCAAGAGTGAACTATAGAGAGAGGGAAGGAGTGGAATATCACTAGTGAGGGCAAACCAGAGGAGAGTAGTTTGGAGCTAGCTGGGGGGGGTGTGGAAAGTGCTATTGTAGTAGGCAAGAGAGCACACCCTAACAAATTGTAGTGAAGGAGAGAGAACACATTAAAAGAGACCACAATTACAATGTATAGGGAAGTGCGTGACACTAGTGGAGAGAGGTGGGGGAGAGGACTGAGAACCTTGTTCACCCTTGTAGCTTCAGATTGGTGATATATTTGGTCGTGGTCCTTGGTCAATCCACGTTTGAGTGGTCCTCTAGGGCTGGGATAGTTGGTGGTCGCAATCCTGTGATCTGTTGTAAAGCCATCACTGCAGAGGCCATTAATTGCTCAACATTTGAGAGTTTTGCCTATAACTCACTGGTGCGGTTGTCCGTGTAGGCCCTTGTATCCTTGATGATGTCCTCTCGTAGGATAGAGAGCTCTTGACGCAATCTCTTGTTACCTGCATCTATAATAGAGGTCATTTCAGACCTAGTAATGCTTGTAGGAGTGGGGGTAACTTGGAGGGACGCCACCGTGTTTACAAGTGCTTTGTTGATGTCATTGAAGCCCCATTTCTCCAAGAGGATGGTGGAGGGTGAGTCATCATCTTCAAGGCTGCGACGGTGGGGAGAGATCTCTACTTGATGTTGCTCTATAGTGAAGGTTTTGTGTAGAAATTGGCGGTAGATGATGGAGTTAGGGAATTGCACATTGTTACTGCCATTGTATTTTCCTCTTTGTTGCCTGTGGAACCATAGGGAGATTACATTTTTGGCATTAATGAGTTGGTGAATGGCATCCGTGGTTTCAGCCACGCTCATAAGGATGGGAAGTTGGGATAGAGTATCTGTGAGTGGGTCTTTCTTGGACCTATCAGCAGGCGAGAGAGTTCTAGAGCTGCTAGCACGAGCTGGTATCATCACATGGTGTGTGGTAATCTAGTGGAGTTCAAATTTCTTGGCATGTTGTGGGGTTGGAGCGACTATAAACCCATGTGACTCCTTCTGTACCTTTTACACATCTGTGACCTCAAATTCCAAGTTTCTCAAGAAACTATTTGCCACTTCATCTTGGAAAAGGGTGTGAGCAGCAACACCTTGGAGAGTTTCACTCTTGATTTGTACTGATAAATTCTTTTGTGCCACAACATGTAAGATTTTGCACACTTTCTCTAAGGAGGCCTGCCCTATAGGGTCCAAATGTAGGATGAAGTAACGGGTGCCTCGAAGGAGGGCAATGGCATCTACCTCGTACCTAAGGAGATGTAATTTAATGATACCTGACCAGACACCCTTTTGTCCCTATTTTTTGATCCCTTTGCATAGAACGGCAATGGGGTCCATTAGGTTGGTGCCTAATGGTCTTTTCATGTGCTTGAGCCTAGCTAGGGCTAGTCTCTTCACATCATGTGGGACTCCGTTCCCACATGGTGCCGGAAGTTAACCTAAAGATCCGGCAAAAAAAAAAAATTAGTTAAGTAGTTACGATAGTTCGTACTAAAATACAACCTATAGTCAGCTTGTAAGAATGAAGACGGATGGACCCGGCTGCAAACCCTAAATGAGCCTAAAGTTGCAAACCGCAGAGCTAGAATAGTTAACGGAATTTCGGAACTGTCATCCAGAGCTGTCACCATCAGCTGTCATCATGAGCCGTACTAACGGCCAGACTACAAATGGTTGGGGCGCGAGGGGAAACTCTTTCTTTTTGTTTCTTCTTCGCGTGTTGAGGTTCTGCTCCGGCGTGCTTTCTCTCTCTCTTTCTCTCTCTCATTCTTGCGGTTTTCTAATCGCTGGCCGTTAGGGTTTGGAGTTTAAATGGTTAGAACGGACGTGCGTCCTTCAGGGAGGGTATTGGTGAGGTTGGTGCGTGCAGCGACAACATTGAGGGACTGTGAGGAAGTAGGCAGGACTCATGAAGACGGTACCTATGGCAAAGAAGAAGAGAACGGATAGAGATGGGCGTGGACGGAGAGACGAAGAGCCGGCCGTTGCGCTCCCTCCCTTGACACGCGTTATTCCGGACATCCCAACAGACCTAGACGAGTATAACCTGCTGAAAGAGAGCCTGAAGACGATGGGTTGCGAAGGTTTGCTTGAAGTCGCCTGGGGCATCCGGGAGGAGGTCTACGTCAAGGAGCTGGTAGACACTCCGGACCCGAAGTACGAAGGATTGTTGCGAGCCCATCCGGAGCTCTGGGGAGTTCCGAAATGGACCCAGACATACGACTTCCGAGCCGGCCGCACCATGGTGGTGGAACGGTGGGAGGAGGTCGTGGCGGAGGAGTTCGGGGGCCAAGCCAAACCGAAGGACGGCTACAACATGCAAGACCTTGTGCACGAAGATGCCCAGCTTGTGCTACGGTTTTTAAACCCTATTTTTCATCCGGAAAAGCCGAGGCGGGTGGTGGCAAGGTGGGCATGTACTTTCTTCGGAGCACTCCGGGGGAAGATCGTCGTGGACTGGGGGAAGCTCATGAGCGAGATGATCAATCGTCTCGTGGCCAACCTCCAAAAGGTGAAGAAATCGACAACACCACTGGCCTCCTATGTGGTGCACTTCTACTGTCACCACCAGCAGCTCACTCGGGCGGAGAAGAGACGGTACAACGAAGTATTCAGCCTCTAGAAGTACGAGGGTGAAGAGTCAGAGGAAGAATCCGGAGGGAAGGAGCCCGTGCCGGAAGCAACAACCGCAGATACTCCGGAAGGCCGGAGGACTGAGAAGAGACCTCGGGGAAGGAGCCAGTGTCGGAGAGTCCGGACGTCCGCAGCTCATCCGCATCGTCCGGAGAGGACAAGTTTGGACCTTCAGCGGAAGCCAGCCGGAAGAGAAGGAAGATTGACCGGAAGGACTCCAAGGGTCAACTGAAACAGATGGACGATCTCTTGCGCGAGGTCGGCTGGAGAGTCGGCCTCCTTAAGGAGACCAACTACATCATCACCACTAGCGTAGAACAGATCTTCCGGAGTCTAAAAATCGACATGCTAGAGGACACCATCAACAGGGTGGAGGAACTCCGGAGCAGGGAGACCGACATGAAGGCGTTGCACTTTCAAATCTCCACCATGTACAAGGCCAACACGGAGATGGAGAAGAAGGTAAAGCACTACCTTCAGGAGATAGCGCTAGCGGTGGTGGCCAGGAAACAGGCGGAGGCAAAGGCCAACGCATCCGCGGCTGCCCTGACGGAGGTCCGGAAGGCCCTGGAGGTTCCGATAGATGTGGTCAACCGGAGTCAATTCTTCACCGAACTGGTGGAGAAGGAGAAGAAGGTGACCAGGGCCAACATCATCCGATTTCTCCTGGATCAGGCGGAGAAGATGGGTCGGACCTCCCGGCACCACCGAAGTCCGTGTCCCGGAGATTGGCGCCCGGACCAAGGAGTCCTTCCGGAAGCTAGAGGGACTTGGTCTAGGAGACTAGGTCAGCTTTCGAGACAGGACCACCAGCACCTCCTGTTCCGGAAGGATCACCGGAGCAGCCACCTCCACCGCCGGACTCTAGGACCCCGATGGCTAGGGTTTCTCCAGCAACCGGACCGTCGACCCGGAAGACCAACCTTTCGCTGGCAACATTGAAGAAAGCAAAGAGTAAGCAACGGTCTCTAGTGGAGATCTCTCCCTCTCGCAGGAGCGGGAGAAACCGGGGACCGGATGCACCGACTTAGGTTAGTTTAGGTGTAGTCTTCTTTTTAGGTCTAGATTCCGGATCAGCAGCGATTAACAATGGGGCCCCAAGTGCACCCGGCTGTTGACGGAATGGACTGCCTGTTTTTATAGTTAGAATGAAGATTCCGGAGCCGGAAACTTTTCCGAGATTTTAGGATCTGAGATCCGATCTGGAACTTTTCCGGATTTCTTGGATTTTTTAGATAAGATCGAGCAGATTTCCTGTTGGGATAGCTGGGAGGAAGGCTAAGCTTAGAGAGGCTTAGTTAGTACTCAGTAGTGAGGTTTTGGAAAAACCTCTCATCTTATTCTTCTCACCTAGAAATATACGTTGCTCCTTCGTACTAAGGTTTGCTCCCTTGTACTTCTGGTGTGGCATGTGGAACTTCATGAGCGACAGATCCATTCTTGTGTGTGGTTGCGTAGTATTCTTCCGGAGTGGAGTGATACACTTGTTTTGCTAGAGGGAAACCGGTCAGGGTCTGTGTCAGGAGATCGCCTGGGAGAGCTAGAGGGCTATTGCAGAGGTGTTCCTGGTAGTCTCTAGGGTCCGGAAGTAGCCAGGAGGGGAAGAGATGAACTGCAGAGGTGTTCTTGGTAATCTCTAGGTCACGGAAGAATCCGTTTTAAACTGGATTCCGATCAAGGCCAAAGTTTTCTCCCAAGATAGGAAAAAGCCTGATACGTAGATCTAAACAGGGTACCCCCCCTTGCAAGTGGTAGCCTTACTCCGGAGAATCGCAACCTTACTTACCGGAATGTCGTTGTAGTCCGGACTTATCTCTGTGTGACCGCATCCGGAAGGCCATCCAGATGTCGTGAGAGTCTAAGTCTAGCAACAACAATCAAATCACTAATTAGCGGAGTAGGGAGAGTAGTGTTCGGTCACTATAAGTTCCGGATAGTGGGTGCCTAGCCACTTTAAGTCATAGGGCAGTGGAAAATCCAGCCACTTACACAAAACATGATCAGTGGGCTTCAGCCACTCGCTTAAAAAACTCCAGGAGACTCTCTGAGGAGGAACAGAGACAAATCAAACTACCCTCCGGACTTCCGGAAATTACTTTCCGGAAGACGTTGTACAAAATCCGGACTCCGGAAGGATCCGGATTCCTACTGCATAAGTAAAGAGCATAGCTAACCTTTGAACGATTGTTGTGATAGTTTTGTAATTGGGAGTATTTGGAAAAGAACATTAGGTCTCTGTGGGAACGAAACCGGAGCGGTTACTTTGGAAGCATTTAGTGACGATTGGATGCATTCCGGAGGAATACTGTCTCTACAAACTGCAACACATCATCATGGTACATAGGGTGTAGTGGCAATTCAAAGTGAATTGCCACATGAAAGTCATAGGAGAGTCTAGTGATAGGGTTTGTAGGAATATCAAAGGGTACCTGTGTAAGGTTGTAGTCTTGGCCCTCGATGTTGTCGTTGCGCACCGAAGAGTATAAGAACTGTGGGATCCTTGAGCAGGCCACAACGGCGCCAAGGGCCTCCTCTGTTTCATCTTTGGGTACTCCACAAGTGATCATGTATCTAACACTCTCCCCACTGAACACGAGCTCATGTCCTACATCCATGGCAAGCTTTTCCATAGTGGAAAAGCCCAACCAGAATCGAAATGAGGAGAGGTCAGGGACGGAGACCTGGATGTAGGTGAGATAATTACCTTTTGCTTTTTTGGATGGGGTTGGACCTTCATTTGCCATCGGGGCTGATCCTTCAGTCTCTATGATCTTCATAACTCCTAGGTGGAGGTTTTTAGTGTTCATGGCATCCATCTTCATTGTGGATGGGGTCGCTGGGCTGGTAGGTCGTCAGGCTAGGGACTAGTTGGTGGAGGATGCTAGCCTGGAGAGTTGGTGGAGGATGCTAGCTTGGAGAGTCGTTGGGCTAGGG
This sequence comes from Bryoerythrophyllum caledonicum, assembly GCA_963971425.1. NCBI lineage: Eukaryota > Viridiplantae > Streptophyta > Bryopsida > Pottiales > Pottiaceae > Bryoerythrophyllum > Bryoerythrophyllum caledonicum. The sequence goes on along the minus strand of OZ020521.1, from coordinate 13,730,964 downwards.
GGTCGTTGAGGTGGAGGAGGTTGTTGGGTTGGAGAGTCGCAGGGCCAAGGAAGGTCGCAGGACCTAGGGAGGTCGCAGGACTAAGGAAGTTTGCAATAGCGAGAAGGTCACATGGTTGAGGGGGATCGCAGGACCGTGGAGGGTCGTTAACTCTTGTGACATTGCTACGTGTTAAATGGGGATTTCTCCTCAAGTTCAAGTAGAAAACAATGTACTCTATGCTCTATCAAACTGCTATTTCAAGGCAGTAGATAGAAGTCCGGAACATGACCTTTACTGAGTCTAAAACCCCAGATTCGACCTAGATTTGAATCTAGATCTGAATTCAGGGTTAGTCGGGACTTCGTTTATGTGGCTTTTCTCAGGTTTAACCCATAGATCTAAAGCTTCTGCACTCGATTATAACAACTCAGACCCTAATCACAACAAATCCGGACTTGTTTCTAACTTCCAACTACTAAGAATGTGTAGAGTTTTGCAGATCGGGCTAGATCTATATCAAATCTAGTGCATTCAAGCCGAATTTGCTATACCCACAACCAAATCCTTCCCTAAATGCTTCCCTAGCAACAAGATCTACTCACGACTTCAAGACATAACACAATCACACAATAGATAGTAGTAAGTTTTGCTTTACTTTCTCAAAACATCCATACACCACACTCATACACACAATAACTCCAGATTCGCATGGTACCTCTACTTCCTAGCTCTCTAATCCTCCTCCTACACTCTAGTTGCCACACCTCAAGAGGTCAGCCCACACAATGAGAAGAGAGAGTGCAAAGTTCAAGGGGGTGACTCTCTACCCCCTCCAAACCCTAATCCTCTACAGTGGATGAAGATGTCCGAACGGATGACATCCATGTCCGGACAATTCATCCAAAGTCCCGACAGTTTTATCCACTATCATTTCTGGACAGTTTCATCCACTGTCCGGATTCATCCATAGTCTTACTTCTACTCAAAACTACTTCAGTAACTTCAAAAAATTACTACCGGGATCCTAATAACAAGTCAAAATCCCCAGTTAACACTACCCCGCGGGGTCGTTGGGACGGGTTGTGTGTGCTCTGTAGTGGTCGCTATTGGGTGTATAAGCGCTGGGACATGCTACAGTCGGCACTGCTATGTATGTTTGAGGTCGCAACGTTCGTAGTTGTTGCCTTGTACGCGTTTGTGGTCGTGCCGTTCTTGGGTTGTTGCGTTTGTTTTGTGCGCTGGTACTTGGGTTTGAGGGTCGCTGGCTCAAGGGTTGCCGGTTTATTGAGGTCGCAGGTTTGCTGAAGGACGTTGCTATAGTCGATACTTCTGTGAGCTGCAGGCGGCACTTTTTGTTCGCTGCAATCGGCACTTCTGGTTTATAGAACTGGGTTTGGTCTATGTCTACTTGATCTGGGTCTGGGTCTCCTTATTGTATCTTGTCCAGTCGCTGTAGTGTTTGTAGTTCTAGTCGTACTTGCTATAGGTCTATAGTTCTGGTCGCGCTCCTTGAACTGGGTGTGGGTCTGGGTTGGAGGTTGGAGGGTTTGGGTGTAGGTCTGGATCTCGATGTAGATTGGAAGACGTTGGATTTGGGTCTGGTTGAGTGTGGCTGTAGTCCAGGTCTACTTCAATCGTTGTAGGTTGCCGGGGTCTCTGTAGGTTGTTGGGGTTGTTGTAATTGTGTTTCGACACTGATAATTGTTGTCCTCTTCAAATTGCTTGTGTGTGGGATACAAGCTCTTTATGCTTGCGTACATCCGCAGGTTCTTCGTGCGTAGTCCCTCACGCTCCCTCACGCCTCTCGCTTACCAAGCGTTCTCTGCTGCACTTGCTGCTTCAGATTGATGCGCCGAGGTTGCCTGTCTCTCCCTTGTGCTTGGATTCCGCTGCTCTTGGAGTGTAGGCTTCTTGCTTGTAAGTTTTGCTCCTCAATGCAGGTTACAGAAGTGTCGGAATTGTTCATTTTTCAGCCTTGGGTTGAGGTGCTGGTTCGAATTGAGGTGTGACTTGTGCGCTTGTAGTGTCTTTTGTGGGCCTGCAAGTTTCTAGAAAAAATGTGCAGCGCTTCCGCGCTCTACTATAGATGTCGAGATCTCTATGTGTGCACAGGATTATTGTGATCTAGGGTTAGATTAGTTTGTTTGGTTAGGCTATTACTATTGCTAGGGGTGATCTATGCAAATTATCAACTTGTATCAAGGTAAAACTTGTAAGACAAAGGATGTTGGTTAATGGAGTGTGAGTTGCAGATCTAATGCATTAACAAAAAAATTCGAGAGGAGTGAATATCTTTGGTAGTATTTACAGGGATGGATGCGTTCTTTGTTTCTGAGATACGTTGCGTGCGTGCTTGTTGCTTCTGGCTGTAGTGCTCTCCAAGGCTGTTGCCAGTGTTGTGGATCTTGATCTATGTAGGCTTGTTGTTGTTGTGGAGTCATGTTGGTCTTGTCTCTCTTGCAACATGTAGGATAAATAACTGGATCGGGGAGGTGCGACGATTAACAAAGAGGCCTATAGATCTGGTATCCAGTCTTTAGATCTGGGGTAGATCTTGTGGTTAGAGCCTTTGCTAGAACTATGTGCCAACACTTGCTTCCAAGCTTCTCAATAAATGCACAACATAGATCTAACACTTGTCTTACATTGACTCCTCAAATCCCAAATCTGATGTTTGTGAGCCCTTTCCAACATGGTCTGCTTCCCTTGCCTCTCCTTCCTTTCAGATCAAAGATGTGTGAAGAGCTCTCACCAAGGTCAACCACTTCTTGGTGTCCACAATCTTGCTTCTGAAACTAAGTTTCACCTCCCTAAACCAGAAATTTTGAAGCTCACTCGGTCTTCATCACGAAGGAGAAGAGATCATAGACACTCTCGAGTGTCTATCCTTTAAGAGGAGAGGGAGGAGTTGTTCCATACAACTAACCTATATTTGGTGGACATAGACTTGGTGGTGGAATAAATAGACACTTTATTCATCTTGACCTCCTTTGGAGACGGAAGTTCTTCTTCTTCTTTCTTCTTCTAAACACTCTCAATTTTAGCATGTCATTCCCATTGATGTATATTACAAATGCACAAGGTGGGCACACCAGATGGTAGCTAATTATTTTGTAATTTTACAATTTTATCAATAATTTTTTTGTGGAAATGAAAGTAGACTCTACTACACTCATCCCTCCCATAAGTTATACATCTGCTAAGTTATAATGCTACTAACTTATAACCTTGGCTAAGTATAACCTCAACTAAGTTCTAACTAGAGTTGCCATGTGACTAGTGCTGATGTGTCTCAGAATTAAAGCACAAAAGTAAATCATGTTGTTTTATGTTTTTGAGACCAATCAATTACTATATCACTATATCACTCAACAATGCTACTATTCCTTCACATGTCACTATTCAATGACAACAAGATCACTATTCAATTACAATAGTGCCACAATGCTCACATGTGCTGCCATCTTCCTTTCAAGACTGTTTTGACTGGTTTTAAAACACTTTTTGAGCTTTTCAACCATCCAACTTATCTCTGTAGAGGATACAGGACGGCCAACTCAAGTTGGCATGGCCATATAACATTTTCACATGCCATTTGACATGGCGCTTGAAGCTAGGCCAATTTTAGAAAATGACAATAGGTGGATGAAGATGAAATTGTGCTGAAGTTACCAAGCCCTTTACTAAAGCCACCACTAACTTTTGACCTCTACTTTGTTCTTATTACCTCCATCCACCGGCGCTAGATTTGGCTGTAACTCATGGGAGGAATGAGTGTACTTTTCCAATGCACTTTACAATTTTCAACTCAAATTCCTTTTGAGGTTGTAGTGGCAAGTCGGTCTCGTTGTTGTCTCATAGTTTTTGTGACTGACAGCAACTGTACTGTACAGTACCCTTCAGTAAAGATAAGTACTTTTTGCATTCATAGGAAAGTAACTTTCAGTGTTGCCAACTTAGACACCCTCTTGAGGGTTGGAAAGTTGTTATTTTACCATGAAATTCTTGGCACAAGATCATTTCTATGTTGACAACATGTGTGCCAAATTTCAAGGCCAAAAGATGAATATAGAAAAAGATATTCCAAATTTACCAACATATGTGGTTGTAAGCCATTCACTACAACCAATTTTGACACCGTCCTAAGGGCCGAAAATTTGATATTTTACCATGAAAGTTTTATCACAAGATCACCTCTATGCTGATAACATGTGTGTTAAATATCAAAGCCACATGATGAATACAATAATAGATGCACAAGATTGCTTCTCATAGTTATACATGCTGGTAGATTTTTGAATATGGGTTTTTGTATTCATCTTTTAGCCTTGAAATTTGGCACACATGATATAAACATAGAGGTGATCATGTGTTAAGACTTTCATAGTAAAATAAAAAAAAATTCAAACCTAGGGAGGTGCCAAAGCTGAAATGGTACCCTTGGTTGTTTCTCACAATTAGCATGTTGGTAGATTTTGATTTTTAAATTTTCTACCGTGGATATTTTAGACTTGATATTAAGCACACATATAATCAACATAGAGATGGTCTCATGCTCAAAATCTCATGGGAAAAATATAAAATTCAATCCATGGGAGGGTGTCAGATTTGTCAAGAGTGAAATGTTTCTCACAACTACACATGTTGGTAGATTTCAAACATCTTTTGCTATGTAGGTATTTAGGCCTTAAAGTTTGGCACACATGCATTTAATATAGAAATGGTTTTATGGCAAAAATTTCGTGCGCCAAAACACAAAAAATTAGTCCTTGAGAGTGTGTCAAAGTTGGCCAGGAGTGAAATGTTCCTTACAACTACACTCACAACTACACATGTTGCTAGATTTAAAATATGTCTCATTGTGTGGATGTTTTGGACTTTGAACATGTAATGAACACAGAGATGGTTCCATGCCAAAAGTTCCATGGGCAAAAAAAAAAAAATCAATCCTTGGGAGGGTGTCAAAGTTTGCAGCTCTGAAACTTTTCTTGGTGCTACCCATGTTGGTAGATCTTGAATATCTCTTTTTTTATTCATCTTCCGGCCTTGAAATTTGGCACACATGATGTCAACATAATAATAATCTTGTGCCAAAAATCTCATGGTAAAATAACAATTTGTAACTCTCAAGAGGGTGTTAAAGTTGGAAGCACTGAAAATTACTTTCCCTAGGAATGCAAAAAGTATGTATCTTTACTGAAGGGTACTGTACAGTACCCGGAAGAAATGTTACGGGATTTCTAGTAATTTTCCAAAAACATGTACTAAAGAGCTACTTTAGTAAGCTCAAACAAACTCAAAAATTCATGGAATTTTATACAAAAAATTGCAATTGAAAGCTTTTGGACTCTATTTCAATAATAAAATTTGCTTACATAGAAAAAAATCCAAAATCAACACACAATTTGCTTTCTCCTATATAGTGTTCAAAATCTAGTACTACCACCTTTTGCACTAATTACTTCCTTCATACGTGCAAGCATGGTAGCAATAAGGATTTCCAAAATGTCTCAAGGTATCTCTTCCCATACTCTATAAAGAGATTCCACCATTTCTTCTTTATTGTGTGGCCGAGATGTACTCTGAACTTTGTCATTCACTATCTTCCATAAGTTCTCTATTGGGTTTAGATATGGAGAGTTGGCTGGCCATTTCAACTTCTTTATGCCATGAGCTTCTCTCCACAACTCTCGCAACTTGCTGCGGTGAACCGGAGCGCCATCCTCCATAAGTATAATGTCTTCTCGATGATCATGGAGAAAATAAAACCCACTTAAAGCGCCTTCGTAAATAAGATCAACAAAATCACTTGCACTTCTACTATGTGGAGGTATGATAACTAAAGGAGACTTATCAGAGCCACTAAAAGCACCCCAAACCATCACTGAAGTACGTTCAGACTTAAAAATAGGTGCTAGACATTTAGATGAATATCTCTCATATGCCTTTCGCCACACTCTAATTTGTCTAGAATTCCTTCTAATTTCAAAAGATGATTCATCGGTCCAGATAACCTTCTTCCAATCCTCCTCAGTCCAATTTTTATATTTTTTAGCAAATTATAGCCTGTCTGCTTTGTGCTTCTCATTGAGAAAAGGTTTTTTTGCTGCAACATGGTTTCTGTAACCAATGGTTTTCAAAGCGTTCCTTACAATACGAGTACTAACATGTGCAATACTTGCCATCTGATTTGTAATCTCTGTGAGATGAACGACGATCATTATTAAGGAGGCGTTCTAAGTGTCTCAGTCTATGCTATGTAAACTTTCGAGGCCTACCCGGTGACTTTGGTGACACTACAATTCCTCGTTTCTTAAAACTTCCTAAAACACCATAAACAATAGAAGATGGCATCCCTAACTCTCTTGCTATCTGCGCACATCTCATTCCACCTTTATGCATTCCAACCACTTCTCCTTTCTCAGCATCTGTCAACGCTCTAGTCTTCATCTTTCTCAACAGATTATGCCACTCAACCTACCCACAACACCAAACAGACTTGTTTCAACAAAAATAATACACCTCACGCTAAACCAAGTCACAAATTCACATACAACCATGTCAAAAGTTACCCCCACAACTTACAATACAATCACAACACAATATCACATACATATCTTCTTAAAAAATAGTGGTCCAAAACATTGTCATGCCGCAATGAGGTCCAATGCAAGCCGGTGCATGAAAAACGTGTGTCCAAACACAGTTTGGATAGGGCAATGGAGAACTATAACTTTACATGGGTTTTTTAGATAATTATCCACATACAAGTTACTTTTCACAACATTACTCTTAGTCCTACAAATAGGTGAAAATCCCAAGGCAATTGCTCACAAATTGAACTCCTAGTGGTCACTTGAGGTTCACTATATGTAATCTAGTATAATTGGAGTAAAGTAAAAATCCCGTAACATTTCTTCCAGGTACTGTACAGTACAGTACAGCTCAGATGATCAGATCCATGCGAAAAGAGGACAGAACTTGTGACGGTTCTGGGTACTTCCCGGCGGAAGAAAACGAACGGTATCCTAACGCCGTCACTGCGCCTTGACCAGAAGTGAAGTGGGCAGAACCTGGACTTCTACTCGGTCGGTTTTAGGGCAGAGTCCCATCCCTCCACCCTGCCCACCCTGCCCACCCTGCCCTGCCCTGCCCGCCCACTCTGCCCGCCATCCGCCCTCCTGCTTCGTAAGCGTCGCACCTTCTCTCCTGGCCCCAACCAGCGAATGCTGGCTCCCATCCGGGCGCGCGACCGCCCCAGAGCCACGACCCGCCGGGCGGCGACCACGAATCCTCCTCCTCATCGCATTGGCGACAGCCAGGAGTGAAGCGAGTGCGGACTTCGCACCAAACAAGGCGCACTCGGCTTGAGGACAAATTGGAGAGCTGTCTGGGTTTCCTGGGGTTTCTGAAATTTCGACTGGGTCGGTGGAGGAGAGTTTGGACGACCGATTTGGTGGCCTCACATCGTCTTCGGAGTTGGCGGTGTGATATTGTGGAGGGACATGCGAGTTGGGTGTGGCGGATGGAGGTTGAGGTTCTTAAACATGCTTTAAAGATTTGGGCAGATTTGGAACACATGTGTCATACATTCAGAGCATATTTGGAACAGATTTGGTGAAGTCGCTGTTTCGGCAATTTGGATCGGAGACTTGGTGCAGACGCTTTTGGTGGATTTGCCGTTCATCTGAAGGCTAGTTCGTTTGGTACGCGATCGTGGAGATGTTTTGTTCACCTTAGGGTTTGCGTTACGGTGGAGACGATTTGTAATTCGTTTGAAGGTTAGTTGGTCTCGTTTGGTTTGGTGGCGAGGTTGTTTCGATCATCTTTGGGTCTGTGATATGGCGAAGACGTTGGTGGTGGATTTGTGGGTCATCGGAAGGCTAGTTCGTCTGGTGCGATCGTGAAGTTGGGGGGGTGTGTGGCACTAGGGTTGCGTTTCTTGGGATTTTGGAGGCTTTTGTTTTTTCGTTCAGGTTCTCACGTCGTTGTGCATTGCGTCAGGGTTGTGTCCATCTGGATTCCGAGGCGCTTGGCTTGATTGCGAAGTCGTTTCAGACATCTTAGGGTTTGTGATGTTCGGTTCATGTGCACTTGGATTTCGAGGCTTTTGGTTTCTGTCCATGTTTTTGACGTGACTGTGGGTTGTGTTAGGGTTATGCCTGTTTGGATTTTGGGGCTTTTGGTTTGATCGTGAGGTTGTTTTGGTCCATCCGAATTTAGGGTACTGCAGATTTTCGTCCTCCTGGTTTTCTGTTTCGGTTTTGTGCGGTCGTGAATGGTGTCGGGTTTGTTTCGGTGGAAATTGGACTTGTTTGTAAGGGAGTGCCTCTGTCGTGTTAAATTGGATTGGATTGCGGAGGGGCGTGTGATGGAAACTCCATTTCTGCTTCCGCGTGATTGGTACTTTGGTGTTGCAGTCGGACATCCTTGTACCACGTTTCTCCTATTCTGTTGGTTTGGTTGCTGGCATTGCTTGTGCTTGTGAGTTGTGTCGTATTCGAGGGACCGGCACTCGCTGTGGGATTTGGGTATATGCTGAAGCGCTGATGGTGGTCAGCTGTTAATCAGCCCACGCCCTTGATGTTGTGGTGAGGGCAGTAGCGTATTTGTAAGGGGATTCGAGCAGAGTGTTGAGCTTTGCCTTTAAGGTTTCACGAGCCTGATGCCATATTCGTGCTTGTGGCAGGCTGCAGTTGGTGGCCCTCTCAGCAGGGGCAGCAGCTTGGAGGATACGTCGGTTGTCGTCAGGATGTCCTCCGGGAAGGCATTGGAGGAATGAGGGGAATCGGAGACGACAACCTTTGGTTTAGTCGCTAGTGTTTGCTCTCGGCTCCTCTGCACCAGGCCGGCTCTGGGCTACGAGCGTCGTCTCGGTAAAGATGGAGGAGGGCATGGATCCGAGGAGGGGACCTCCGCTGATGGGAGGGGACCTCCGGCGGTGGGGTTCGGGCGACCTGTATCAGCTGGGCGGCAGCAGCAGCGGAGACGGCGGAGTGAACAACATGAACACAAGGCTTTGGTTTGAGGAGCCGGGAGAGTCGTCGACAGGGTTGAGAATCGGGCATCAGGAGCCTGGGAAAGGCCCCGAGAGCAGCAGGCCAGGCGTTCGAAAGCCGTCGCAGGTGTCTCCGAAGCTTGTGGCGGCGCGTTCGTCTGGAGGGCGCAGAGTGCAGAGGCAGCATCAGGGTCCCATCCAGGGCCAGTGGAATGTGTTGCATGGGTTTGTGGACGGGCTGAACGAGACAGGGTCGGAGTCGATGGGGGTGGAAGGCGATGGCAACTTGGGGATGGGGCTGAGCACGCACCTCGGTCTGTCGGAGGAGATCATCGTCCACCCGGCTCACGTTCACTCACTGTCGAACTCGGAGTTTCTGGGTCGAGGCGGTCGACCTGGAGGCAACACGCTGGACTTTCTGTCGGGCAGGAGCTCAATGCAGGCGAGCGACTACTTTGGAGGGAGCGGAGCAGGGCACGAGGGAGAGAGCATGAACGGTAGGGCATCTGGAATACCACCGATTGGCAACCGACAAGGGCAAGGAAACGGGTGTGTCGGGTTTCCTGTTAGGCTGGAAGAGCGGCCAGCGGACGGCGGCGGGAATCTGGCGTTCAGCTCGTTGTTTATGGACCGTCAAGACATGGCAGACGGAGGCAGGGGTGGTATGAGCGAGCGACGAGAGGACATGGGCTCTGCAAGCATGATGTCGGATTCCCTTTTCATGGATCGCCCTAGCTACCGAGACGACGCACATGTACAGAGCAGCAGCCACAGCTTCGTGGGCGCATCGGAACCCTTCCTTCCGGGCGGCAGCAGGGGCCACGTCCCGTTCGACGAGTATCTGAGCGATGGGCGGCATTACGGCGCAGAGAGGCAATCTTTGTACGGCATGGGAGGGAGCAGTTCTGTGGAGAGCTCTTCTGGGCATGTGGGCAGCAGCTCCAGGAGCTCAGCATGCAAGCGGAAGAGCTGCGCGCCTGTGGCGCCCGGCAACATCTTGTCCCGAAGTGGGTCCCCTCACAGAAGCGGGTACCGCGATGGCTACATGGGGCGGTCTGGGGGCAGTAACGGAATGAGCAGGCGCACAAGCGGCGTGGGGGGGTCATCTTCGAGCCCTGAAGCCGTGGGTTCGGGGTCGTCCCCTTCTGACGCGGTGTTTCTGGGGCGGTACAGTGAAGCACCTGCGATGGGAGAGGATCCTGTTCCACGGAGAATCAACTTCGCAGGCGAATCGTCTCCTGAGTCTGCGAGGGAGGGACGGTATGGGAAGTCTATAGCGGGCAGCAGCAGCGACATCCCGAACTCACAGAGGACCACTCGGAGCGGAGGCAGTGGAGTGGTGCTGAACAGTTCTGGGTCCCCTCCGTTCCCTCGAACCGTGAGGCGAGCCATGCCATCGCATGAGAATCTTCCTCGACGCACAGCTGTTCCGGACTCTTCCATGGATGACGACGATCTGGGATTATCCAGCAGCGGCAGTCTGTTTGAGCAAATGCTGCAGAGAGGTGAGAGCCCTGTGCTGGGAGGAGGGCGAGTTGGAGGGTCGCCGCGACGGAGCGAAGGCGCTTTTGCAGGAGAGCGGGCCATGCAGAGGTACCTGGGGAACAGCACACGAGGTGGAGCTGCAGGGCTGGAGAGCCGGTTGCGGAGCCGTGTGCTCAGCCACCACTCGGAGCTGATGTCGCAGTCTTCGCAACCGATGTCACTGGCGATGCAGACAGCTCTGCACCCGGGTGCTCCATCCACGCCTTCTCCTTCTCGGCCGCCACCGCATCCGCCAACGTTTCGTGGCAGGCTTCACGGGAGCAGCCTGCAATCGCTGCTGCCGCCGCCGTCGCCTTCGGGACCTGCGCCATCGCGGCTGGCTCCGTCGCCGCCCTCGCGGATGCCTCCGAACCCGTCGTCTATGAACCCACTGTCGTTTGCGCCTTCGATCGACTCTCTGCCATCCCCCGCGACTCTGTTCCGAGGCTCTTTGTTGCACGGGTCGTCTCCAGCTGGGCTCCGGGACCGGGGATTCATGTCGGCTGCGGAGAGTTTTCTGGGGATGCCGTTCCGGGGTCTGCAGATGTCGGGAGGAGATGGAGGGTCGCAGCCACGTCTGGTGGCCGAGGGACTTGCCGAGGTTGGATTCTAAGCAGCTGGTGATGAGTTTTGTGTGGAAGGGCGCGTCGTGTAACAGTTGGTCTGGAACACGGAGTCATCATGATGTAAATAGTTATAGTTAGCGGCATGAGCATCAGCGTTCTTATTTTCATGTAGGAGGGCTCAGTGGAAGATTAGAAGGTGAATTTTGATTGCGTGGGTTGTGGCATTGAGATGAATGGGATGGAATGATGATGATGATGATGATGATGATGATGATGATGATGATGATGATGATGTTGTATGTGCGCAGATTCTGTTAGCACTGGAGCGCGTGGAAAGAGACGAGGACCTTACGTATGAGGTATGGATTCGATTGCGGAGAAAGAACGAGCTAGATGTGTTGTTTTTGTGGATTGGGAGCCGTGTGGAGTTTTCGATGGGTATACTTTTGGGGTGCATTGGGGTGATTTTGTTGTGTGGTTGTGCATTCGGATTTGTTCAGCAACTGTTGATGCTGGAGGCAACGCTCCTATTCGGAGGAATGGGCCTGCACGATCAGCACAGTGACATGCGACTCGATGTGGACAATATGTCCTACGAGGTATGGCATCTTTCGTGACCATAGTCGGTATCTAGTTTGTCGACTTTATGGCGGGTTATCTGAGGACGAGATTTTGTATAGATGCATTAGAGATGATGTAATCTTCCGATTTCGATAAACTTGAAGTCCGTTGCATCATCATGGTGGATAATGTGGTGGTTAACATGGAGAGGATATGCTGGGCGTGCGCGTGCAGGAATTGCTGGCTCTGGAGGAAAGAATTGGCAACGTGAGCACCGGCTTGACGTCGGATGCGATAGAGCAGAAGCTGAAGAAGACTCGTTACTCGTCCCTGGATGCTGTGGTTGCGCGGTACTCACAAGAGTGCGACATCAAGTGCAGCATCTGTCAGGTACTTGATTCATCTTCTGTCAGCTCTGCATCTTCCGTCACTACAGTGCGGTGTTGCCTTTGATCGGTCGGCTGGTGAAGGGTAGCGCTCACCGACCGGAGTTGCAGCGCTTACCGGTTGTTGGGGTAGAGTCATTCCTGGGGCTTTGGTAGAACAGTGTTGAGGTGTGTGATATCGATGTGTGAATGTGGTGCATGGTTGCAGGAGGAGTATGAGGAGGGCGATGAGTTGGGCAAGATAGAGTGCGGGCACGGGTACCATTCGCAGTGTATTCAGCAGTGGCTCGTGCAGAAGAACCAGTGCCCGATCTGCAAGGCAGCGGCCTTCTCTTAGATGTGTTGATCTGATGAAATAAGGATGTGCTTTGGATTGCCTCTTCCTGATGGGCTCAAATCCGAGCCGTTTTGGGAGAGGCATGAGAAGCTGGCGATGTTGTTTAGAATATTGGAATTGGTGAATTGTAATGTCACATGTTTTTATTGAGGCTGGTTGCTCACTCCGACAATGGTGTATTATTGTTGTACTCGAGAATGCACTTTTTGGGGACTTGCAGCCTTCAGGTGTACGTGCATGCAGCGCGATGAGGACTTTGTTTGGGTTTGAAACTTTTGCTATCAGGTTGCTGCACTATGAGCATGTCTGGACAGTATGCGGCCCCAAACCTCAAAAACACTTTCTCACGTAACTGGAAGAATAGTTCGATTAGCTTTCTCAGATGGTAATGCAATCACGTATAACAGGAAGAATTTGGGATTGGACTTGTAAAAGGGACAGTTACTTCGGTGTCGTGCTGCAAAGTGAGTGAAGCTAGTTTTTACTGTACATATACACATAGCTACAGTACTGGATTGTATTAGTACTCCGTTCACTGAATGTAGCGTGGATGACAGTACCATAGGCGTTGGTCAGTTTTGTACATAATTAATTTTGATGGAGAATGTCCAATTTCTTGGGAAATTGAAGAGATTTGTCTAGGTGATACCTCTGTAATGCCTAGGCATTACCTTTATAATGCTTAGGCAATACCTTTATAATGCCTATGTGATATCCATGTAATATCTATGTCATACCCATTGTGTATAAATCATTATGTTTTGAAAAGATAATCAGTTATGGCCATTTGAAAGTTACTAATGATGAGAAGCATAGGCTGGCCATTGATATAAAATCATATTTTCTTATTGTAAACTAACATTAATTGTCAAACTATCACAAATAGTGTACTAGGATAAGTACACTATTTGTACCACCACATTAAACATCATTTTTAGTGTAGTGTTTAGACGTACATTTCCGGGTTCCAAGCAAAGCGAAACTTGGTGGCGTACCCGGACGGCAGTCTCTACAACCCTGTGGCAGTCACGTTTGATCCGAACTTCAACAAACCGGTGCAGCATTTCAAGTACCCACTCTCGACGGCATGAAATGCGCCGAGAGCGACGGTGACCTCGCTTTCTTGAAGGTAGCACATGTATCCCACCTTTTACATCTGTTTTTGAGGAGGGCTATCTCATGCTTATTTTAAGAAGATTACTTGACTAATTATCAGATTCTGCTCCCTGATTTTGCTAGTTTCACTGATAATATCCAAGCAGGTGACGTCTGTGGAGGTCGTGAACTTGTACATAGATCGTCTAAAGAAGTAAGCTATTTCAGAGCTTGGCTCTTGCATTTTTTTCATTTTCATTTTCTTCCTCCTTTTTTCTCTTGCAATTGATGTGCATTTGTTCTTTACATGCTCCATAGTTCAGATTATAATGGTTGGAAGGTTTGCCTTCAACACGGGGTGACTTGGGATGAATTGTTACTTAACCAGCAGTAAATGTCAATACATTAAAATGTAACAATGGCCAAAAATTACAATTATTGATAATTAGTGAATATTTTGACATTTAATATTGTTATACTAGTAGGATAATTGCCATTTTGCGTTTGAGTGTTGTAATTAGTGTTGTGAACACTAAATATCATTAGTAGTGTAGTTGGACCGTTTACAAGCACACTTGCTTGAAAACAAATATCAAATCAAAATTTGATATGCATCTGGTTGATGTGAATTAGTGTAGGTAATATGTAAGATTGGCATAGTGTTGTTTGATGAAACCAAAACCAATAGATTTGGGTCTCATGGGTGTCAATGGGTATTGAAAGCACCAGAAAAGGTTATTAATATCCACACCTTTGTGCCAAGTATGGAATATGAAGGCTCCATACTAATGGTATGTGGGTGAAGCCTCACTGTACCCAATGGTCAGATTTGGCTGAATAATTATTTCTGAAAATAAAAGTTTGATAAAGGTCTACAATAGAATATTGTTGAAAATCCGTTTTTCACCGAGTTAAAAAATGATGTTTTGCAAAATATTTCCCGAAATTGTTGGCAGCTATTTTTTGGAAATATGTTTCACCAAATCCGACCCTTGACTAGCCAGCTCAAAGAATCGAATATTGTTGCTAGTATAAGGAAATGTGAACAAAGGATTGTATTGTAAAGTTTTGCAATCAGCATTGATGAAATCGATTCATTCTTTAAGCTTTGACAAAAATTCTTTGGCAATGCACTATGCCATAATCCAAAGAAAGTGTTGGGATGCCTTTGTAAGCTTGGCATTATTGTTTTGGAGTACCTAGCACAATCACCAAATTTAGATCCAGCTGAACGTTGGTGGGATCACCTGAAAAAGACAATTGGCAAAGTATAGCACTCAAGCACCTTGTGCAATTGATTTGTGCATCAGGTTATGAAAGAAGGGTGGAAAATTGAATATAAAATATGCCTTTGTCTCATTAATATGCCTTTTCCTTTAATTAAAATTCCTACTCAATTTGAAGTTGTTAAAAATGCAAAACGAGTAGTAACTAGATATTGAATTAAGTACATCATTCATTATATAGTATGAATTTATTAATGATGTGGATCACCTACATGTGCATGCAGCACCCTACCTCACGTTGATGTCTAGTTTCGCATCTTTGTTGCTAGATCAAGCAATCAATGAGGAACTTGAGAAAGGCCCAAGCTGTTAGGGATGTGTGGGAAGACATTCCGGTCTTGCACAAGTTGCAACAAGGGATCCTTCCGCTAACTCTTTCTACTATGAAGCACGATCGAGTTGGACATTGAGTACAGTCAGCTCCCTTTATATCAGCCCTATTGGTTCTGCGTGTTATATATAGAGGCTATAATATTGAATGGATGTTGTAATGAGAAGGGTGGGGAAGGCTATTTAATGGTATTGTTGAATGAATGATTCTATCAAACTATGGCATCAAAGTATGATGGTGCAAGTAATCTCTATATGACGCACACCAATCAAAGGGTTGGTCAGACACATGCAAAACTAAAAAAAGCTGAGCAAGCAATTAGTGCACATCAAGGTAGTTGATGGGCATGTAACCTCAACAGTGAAGTGTGTGAGCTAATTGATGCCTCAATCTTGTGTTCTGGTAGTGAGCTTGGTGAAGTATGGTGCAATACATGCACTGTGGTTGATTTATTGAACATGTGAGTAGGTGAGTTAATTGATGCCTTAGTATGACGGCTCTGACTTACAAATTAATTATCTCTCATGGGAATCCACAATAACAAATTTATCTTACCAATGGGGACTATTCCTTGATAATGACCAATTCTGACATGCCTTAGATTGAATGGATGTTATGTGGGGTGACAATTTGGTTTGATGGAAGTTGTTGTAATAACAAATGGTTGTTGTAGAGAGCAACTAAATGTTCTGGGCCCATGCTGCTTGTTATAATGAATTTGCTGTTATATCAGATGCTTTTATAAAGAGAGCCCACTGTAGTAGCAAGGTCCACTTGGAAAAACAATCTTATATTTTAAGTGTAGCCGGATGGAACTAGACATATACTTTCTAGGCTAGACTAAAGGCTTCATTGGTACAACAAGTATATAAAGACCTTTCGGCGTTTGACATATGGCTAACACATTTCATGTTGCATAGCCAGTACTGGTGGACCGGAATGTATCAACAAATCGTAATGTACGTACTTTGTGACCGGAATGTATCAACAGATTGTAACGTACGTACCTTTGTGTTAGGTGTGTGATTGTGTAAGATCTAGCTTCAACACCTTGTGAACATCATTGCGATTCAGCTTATGCAGTGCACAAGAAACGACACCATATTCAATAGTACATTCAATTGTCATGATGGACAAATCACTTTATCATTCTTTTGAAGGCTAGGCTTATGATATTGATACTCCTTGCAGACAATGAATTGCAGAAAGTGCGTTGATGATTCAGCAATGCTGAGTGCAGCGGCGCAACATATGGCATCTACTGCAAAAAAGCAGCACAAAGCCCATGAACATCTCTTTAGCCCGTTCATCATGCCAGGTTTTGTGCGCCAAGTTCTCTGCATTTGATTATGTCTTACTGTCTTAGCTCTACTTTTGCTTCTGAATGCATGTCATATGCTTATAACCATTGTTCTAGTTAGAGTGGTTCAAATTAGTGTCATCTTAAATTTCATTGATATTATGTGACTTCTTGCAGGCTGGAAAAGGCTCCCTGGTGATGCATATGCATCTAGAATTCTTCAACAAAGAGACTTGGTTCCAGTTTGTTGATTAAAAAAACCGTTTCAGCAATCTAGTACTGCCGATTATGCAATTGAAGGATGGGTTCAACGTCTGGATTGGCCATCAACGTGCGACTTATTGGTGCCATGGACATGTTCGTCTGAGGTCCACAGATTGGGTAGGTTTTTCTCATGTCACCTCTCAAGGTTCTTCAATATCGATCGGGCCTTGGATCTCTAAAGCAATAGAGTCTGCCTTGAAGTTATGGGGTCAATGATGATAATTGAGCAGGTGTTCCATCAAAAGTCTAAATGAAAATATGCAGTAGTCCTAGAACAGCTACTGGAAGTCCACAGGTGCTTTTCATATCTACGGAGACATATGAACATGATCACTTCCTTGGCTTATCTTGGGGAAGATAATCTTGACGTTAGACTCGGGATTGGATATTGACAACAGGGAGTTAGTAGGACCAGGGCCAAGACTACGAAATTCTATTAACAAAAGGCTGAATAACGCTTGGTCGTCAAAGTCGAGATTACGAATCAAAGACAATCATATTATCATAATCATAATAGGCGACTCATCAAGTGAAGATAGATCCTACAATAATGTGCAACAGGCTGAACACTTAAATAATTGATTTATACATGCGGGAATACATGTATTATACACTGCACACAGAACACTTGAAGGCTGCAAGTCCCCAAAAAGTGCATTCTCGAGTACAACAATAATACACCATTGTCGGAGTGAGCAACCAGCCTCAATAAAAACATGTGACATTACAATTCACCAATTCCAATATTCTAAACAACATCGCCAGCTTCTCATGCCTCTCCCAAAACGGCTCGGATTTGAGCCCATCAGGAAGAGGCAATCCAAAGCACATCCTTATTTCATCAGATCAACACATCTAAGAGAAGGCCGCTGCCTTGCAGATCGGGCACTGGTTCTTCTGCACGAGCCACTGCTGAATACACTGCGAATGGTACCCGTGCCCGCACTCTATCTTGCCCAACTCATCGCCCTCCTCATACTCCTCCTGCAACCATGCACCACATTCACACATCGATATCACACACCTCAACACTGTTCTACCAAAGCCCCAGGAATGACTCTACCCCAACAACCGGTAAGCGCTGCAACTCCGGTCGGTGAGCGCTACCCTTCACCAGCCGACCGATCAAAGGCAACACCGCACTGTAGTGACGGAAGATGCAGAGCTGACAGAAGATGAATCAAGTACCTGACAGATGCTGCACTTGATGTCGCACTCTTGTGAGTACCGCGCAACCACAGCATCCAGGGACGAGTAACGAGTCTTCTTCAGCTTCTGCTCTATCGCATCCGACGTCAAGCCGGTGCTCACGTTGCCAATTCTTTCCTCCAGAGCCAGCAATTCCTGCACGCGCACGCCCAGCATATCCTCTCCATGTTAACCACCACATTATCCACCATGATGATGCAACGGACTTCAAGTTTATCGAAATCGGAAGATTACATCATCTCTAATGCATCTATACAAAATCTCGTCCTCAGATAACCCGCCATAAAGTCGACAAACTAGATACCGACTATGGTCACGAAAGATGCCATACCTCGTAGGACATATTGTCCACATCGAGTCGCATGTCACTGTGCTGATCGTGCAGGCCCATTCCTCCGAATAGGAGCGTTGCCTCCAGCATCAACAGTTGCTGAACAAATCCGAATGCACAACCACACAACAAAATCACCCCAATGCACCCCAAAAGTATACCCATCGAAAACTCCACACGGCTCCCAATCCACAAAAACAACACATCTAGCTCGTTCTTTCTCCGCAATCGAATCCATACCTCATACGTAAGGTCCTCGTCTCTTTCCACGCGCTCCAGTGCTAACAGAATCTGCGCACATACAACATCATCATCATCATCATCATCATCATCATCATCATCATCATCATCATCATTCCATCCCATTCATCTCAATGCCACAACCCACGCAATCAAAATTCACCTTCTAATCTTCCACTGAGCCCTCCTACATGAAAATAAGAACGCTGATGCTCATGCCGCTAACTATAACTATTTACATCATGATGACTCCGTGTTCCAGACCAACTGTTACACGACGCGCCCTTCCACACAAAACTCATCACCAGCTGCTTAGAATCCAACCTCGGCAAGTCCCTCGGCCACCAGACGTGGCTGCGACCCTCCATCTCCTCCCGACATCTGCAGACCCCGGAACGGCATCCCCAGAAAACTCTCCGCAGCCGACATGAATCCCCGGTCCCGGAGCCCAGCTGGAGACGACCCGTGCAACAAAGAGCCTCGGAACAGAGTCGCGGGGGATGGCAGAGAGTCGATCGAAGGCGCAAACGACAGTGGGTTCATAGACGACGGGTTCGGAGGCATCCGCGAGGGCGGCGACGGAGCCAGCCGCGATGGCGCAGGTCCCGAAGGCGACGGCGGCGGCAGCAGCGATTGCAGGCTGCTCCCGTGAAGCCTGCCACGAAACGTTGGCGGATGCGGTGGCGGCCGAGAAGGAGAAGGCGTGGATGGAGCACCCGGGTGCAGAGCTGTCTGCATCGCCAGTGACATCGGTTGCGAAGACTGCGACATCAGCTCCGAGTGGTGGCTGAGCACACGGCTCCGCAACCGGCTCTCCAGCCCTGCAGCTCCACCTCGTGTGCTGTTCCCCAGGTACCTCTGCATGGCCCGCTCTCCTGCAAAAGCGCCTTCGCTCCGTCGCGGCGACCCTCCAACTCGCCCTCCTCCCAGCACAGGGCTCTCACCTCTCTGCAGCATTTGCTCAAACAGACTGCCGCTGCTGGATAATCCCAGATCGTCGTCATCCATGGAAGAGTCCGGAACAGCTGTGCGTCGAGGAAGATTCTCATGCGATGGCATGGCTCGCCTCACGGTTCGAGGGAACGGAGGGGACCCAGAACTGTTCAGCACCACTCCACTGCCTCCGCTCCGAGTGGTCCTCTGTGAGTTCGGGATGTCGCTGCTGCTGCCCGCTATAGACTTCCCATACCGTCCCTCCCTCGCAGACTCAGGAGACGATTCGCCTGCGAAGTTGATTCTCCGTGGAACAGGATCCTCTCCCATCGCAGGTGCTTCACTGTACCGCCCCAGAAACACCGCGTCAGAAGGGGACGACCCCGAACCCACGGCTTCAGGGCTCGAAGATGACCCCCCCACGCCGCTTGTGCGCCTGCTCATTCCGTTACTGCCCCCAGACCGCCCCATGTAGCCATCGCGGTACCCGCTTCTGTGAGGGGACCCACTTCGGGACAAGATGTTGCCGGGCGCCACAGGCGCGCAGCTCTTCCGCTTGCATGCTGAGCTCCTGGAGCTGCTGCCCACATGCCCAGAAGAGCTCTCCACAGAACTGCTCCCTCCCATGCCGTACAAAGATTGCCTCTCTGCGCCGTAATGCCGCCCATCGCTCAGATACTCGTCGAACGGGACGTGGCCCCTGCTGCCGCCCGGAAGGAAGGGTTCCGATGCGCCCACGAAGCTGTGGCTGCTGCTCTGTACATGTGCGTCGTCTCGGTAGCTAGGGCGATCCATGAAAAGGGAATCCGACATCATGCTTGCAGAGCCCATGTCCTCTCGTCGCTCGCTCATACCACCCCTGCCTCCGTCTGCCATGTCTTGACGGTCCATAAACAACGAGCTGAACGCCAGATTCCCGCCGCCGTCCGCTGGCCGCTCTTCCAGCCTAACAGGAAACCCGACACACCCGTTTCCTTGCCCTTGTCGGTTGCCAATCGGTGGTATTCCAGATGCCCTACCGTTCATGCTCTCTCCCTCGTGCCCTGCTCCGCTCCCTCCAAAGTAGTCGCTCGCCTGCATTGAGCTCCTGCCCGACAGAAAGTCCAGCGTGTTGCCTCCAGGTCGACCGCCTCGACCCAGAAACTCCGAGTTCGACAGTGAGTGAACGTGAGCCGGGTGGACGATGATCTCCTCCGACAGACCGAGGTGCGTGCTCAGCCCCATCCCCAAGTTGCCATCGCCTTCCACCCCCATCGACTCCGACCCTGTCTCGTTCAGCCCGTCCACAAACCCATGCAACACATTCCACTGGCCCTGGATGGGACCCTGATGCTGCCTCTGCACTCTGCGCCCTCCAGACGAACGCGCCGCCACAAGCTTCGGAGACACCTGCGACGGCTTTCGAACGCCTGGCCTGCTGCTCTCGGGGCCTTTCCCAGGCTCCTGATGCCCGATTCTCAACCCTGTCGACGACTCTCCCGGCTCCTCAAACCAAAGCCTTGTGTTCATGTTGTTCACTCCGCCGTCTCCGCTGCTGCTGCCGCCCAGCTGATACAGGTCGCCCGAACCCCACCGCCGGAGGTCCCCTCCCATCAGCGGAGGTCCCCTCCTCGGATCCATGCCCTCCTCCATCTTTACCGAGACGACGCTCGTAGCCCAGAGCCGGCCTGGTGCAGAGGAGCCGAGAGCAAACACTAGCGACTAAACCAAAGGTTGTCGTCTCCGATTCCCCTCATTCCTCCAATGCCTTCCCGGAGGACATCCTGACGACAACCGACGTATCCTCCAAGCTGCTGCCCCTGCTGAGAGGGCCACCAACTGCAGCCTGCCACAAGCACGAATATGGCATCAGGCTCGTGAAACCTTAAAGGCAAAGCTCAACACTCTGCTCGAATCCCCTTACAAATACGCTACTGCCCTCACCACAACATCAAGGGCGTGGGCTGATTAACAGCTGACCACCATCAGCGCTTCAGCATATACCCAAATCCCACAGCGAGTGCCGGTCCCTCGAATACAACACAACTCACAAGCACAAGCAATGCCAGCAACCAAACCAACAGAATAGGAGAAACGTGGTACAAGGATGTCCGACTGCAACACCAAAGTACCAATCACGCGGAAGCAGAAATGGAGTTTCCATCACACGCCCCTCCGCAATCCAATCCAATTTAACACGACAGAGGCACTCCCTTACAAACAAGTCCAATTTCCACCGAAACAAACCCGACACCATTCACGACCGCACAAAACCGAAACAGAAAACCAGGAGGACGAAAATCTGCAGTACCCTAAATTCGGATGGACCAAAACAACCTCACGATCAAACCAAAAGCCCCAAAATCCAAACAGGCATAACCCTAACACAACCCACAGTCACGTCAAAAACATGGACAGAAACCAAAAGCCTCGAAATCCAAGTGCACATGAACCGAACATCACAAACCCTAAGATGTCTGAAACGACTTCGCAATCAAGCCAAGCGCCTCGGAATCCAGATGGACACAACCCTGACGCAATGCACAACGACGTGAGAACCTGAACGAAAAAACAAAAGCCTCCAAAATCCCAAGAAACGCAACCCTAGTGCCACACACCCCCCCAACTTCACGATCGCACCAGACGAACTAGCCTTCCGATGACCCACAAATCCACCACCAACGTCTTCGCCATATCACAGACCCAAAGATGATCGAAACAACCTCGCCACCAAACCAAACGAGACCAACTAACCTTCAAACGAATTACAAATCGTCTCCACCGTAACGCAAACCCTAAGGTGAACAAAACATCTCCACGATCGCGTACCAAACGAACTAGCCTTCAGATGAACGGCAAATCCACCAAAAGCGTCTGCACCAAGTCTCCGATCCAAATTGCCGAAACAGCGACTTCACCAAATCTGTTCCAAATATGCTCTGAATGTATGACACATGTGTTCCAAATCTGCCCAAATCTTTAAAGCATGTTTAAGAACCTCAACCTCCATCCGCCACACCCAACTCGCATGTCCCTCCACAATATCACACCGCCAACTCCGAAGACGATGTGAGGCCACCAAATCGGTCGTCCAAACTCTCCTCCACCGACCCAGTCGAAATTTCAGAAACCCCAGGAAACCCAGACAGCTCTCCAATTTGTCCTCAAGCCGAGTGCGCCTTGTTTGGTGCGAAGTCCGCACTCGCTTCACTCCTGGCTGTCGCCAATGCGATGAGGAGGAGGATTCGTGGTCGCCGCCCGGCGGGTCGCGGCTCTGGGGCGGTCGCGCGCCCGGATGGGAGCCGGCATTCGCTGGTTGGGGCCTGGAGAGAAGGTGTGCGACGCTGTTACGCCTTCTGGGGATTGTTTCCTTAGCATGGAGGACATCCCCAACATATGCGGAGTCCGTGCGCAAGAACTAGACAAGAAACACGACAACGACGTTGAGAGTGTCAGAATGTGGGTAAGAGAAAACTGAGGTACGATTTTTTACTACCAAGACCCGGGCAGCAAGGTTGACGGAGTACTGAATGCCGATAACCTACCCTTCGTAATTGGGATTCAAACCCCATTTCAGACGCACATGATGCTGAAATACAGTCACGATAACATTATTGCTATAGACGGGACATTCGCAACGAACAACAAAAAGGTACACATACCTTTACCGTCGTCCATGTAGGGTCCGTCTAAAAATTAGGAGCACTCACTCCCATACCGCTTAATTTCTTGCTTGCGTGTCCAGTATCCGCTCTTCACGATGATGGTATTCGACGAGTGGAGAAACGGTGTTCCAATGGCTTTCGTGATCACTGCGAAATCCAAACAAACAGATCTCGTGCCTTGGATGCGCGCTCTGAAGCAGAAGTTGGTGTAGATAAGGCCGGACTGGAGACCCACTGCCTTTGTACTAGACGACGCCGATATTGAGATCAACTCTCTTTGGTAAGCAATTTAGTATTCTTACGTTATCGGGTGACGGGCCTTCGGCGAGTTGTACTTATTGGCACCTTGCGTTATCGCAGGGAGGTTTGGCCGCACTCGCATCTATTTCTATGTCTTTGGCATGTTCGTCGAGCGTGGCAGAAGAATGCATGTGCTAAGTTGAAAGACATGGAGACGAGGGCCGGAGCCTTGCGAATTGTGGGCTCACTTATGTACGTATCGGAGACACCTAGTGACTTCCAAGACCCTTCGGCGAGAGCTCCCGGCGATAAGGTGTGGAATTTGGTAGAGTGGGTGTGGCACGTCTACGGCGAAGCTAAGGCTCTCTTGCCAAACGCTGATGCATACTGGAAGTACTTCGACAAGGAATGGCTCCCGAAAATCAAAATGTGGGTTGTGGGAGACCGGAAAATCCCCCATGCTAGGGAGGACACCACTGCAGCAATCGAATCATACCATTCTAACATGAAAGCAGTGCTCCGGCAATCCAAAAGGAAGCTTATCGGCCGAAGGATGGACTGGCTTATTTATGAGCTCACTGGAAATGTCATCGAGAAGTATGATTACAGTCATTGGTGTAAGCTGAACGATTTTATAAAGAAAAAGAGGGAGCGGCAGATCATGGTCAATGCAATCAACCAAGCAAATACAATTCCCAATAGTGTGGTCACCTTGCCCGAGTGGTCGGGAGGTCCTGCATACATTAAATCCTCGAATAGGAGACACATTACGTATGCGGTATACAATCCATGCACCAAATGGGCTGTCTGCCAATGAGTTCATTCCCAGAAAGGTAACATCTGTAAACACTAGGTTAAGGTCCTGAAAAAGACAAGACCTGACCTGGTGGAGGAAAAAATTGCTAGATATCTGGGCTCCCTTCGCGGCACAATCTAAGGAGGAATGACGAATCTTCTCCGCCAAGACAATGGTCGTCACCCGAATACTGAGGGCTTCCCCGATAATGCTATCCCCTCCGATACTGAAACCGGAGATGTAACTCCACTAGCTTCCAACCTTCGAGAATTAGGCGAGACATAGGTATGCGACTTTGATCATATGCATCAGCTTGTCCTGAAGCTACTCGACAAGGCTTATCGGCAACCGTTGCTGGCAAGGCACTTAGATGCAGCTTTGCGCAACACCAACCCCACCCTCTCAAGGTTGGAGGTTGAAATCGAAGCCGGAATGCTTCATCCACTCCAGGAGATAGCTGCACCGCTCCCCACAAATGACTTCCTAGATTCCAGAGGTTTTCGGGTTCGGTCCGTTCCAGCTAGCGCAAGACTAACTCAAGAAACGACTTAGGTTATCGGCTTCGATGTGGTTGAGTATAAAGGGCAAAGGATTATAGCTGCAAACCTGCGCCGATAACCATTAGTAATCTTATCGGTGGAATACTGCCGATAAGATGCTTTTAGATTAAGTTCCATGCATCTTCTGAAATTTCCAGTAAAGTGATATTTCTTTAGTTATGAAGTTAAAGCTCAACATTCAATATAATCGGCAAAGACTGAATTTTAAGTTCCGCTTACGGGCCTCAAGTGGGTCTCAAATTCCGCTTACAGGCCTCTGCAAGGGGGTCTCAAATTCCGTTTATGTATGCTATCGAAAAATTTGTCATTTACAATGAATGAAATGTACAATATCGGCATCCTATTAATCTATACAAATTCCTGGAGTCTATCGGTTGTGTACAATACCCCCCCTTATCGCCTACTTCTTCGTCTTGGTGGTGCCCTTCGGTTTTCTCTGTTTTTTCGGGCTTTTCGGCGTAGTTGCCTTCTTCCGCCTTCCTCGAGTCACTGGTGGGTTTGTGAGCACGTTGAAGCCCTAAAGTTCACGATCCCCCACTGTCTCCGAAATACCGAGAACTGGAACTTCCTTCTTCTTCGCCGTCTCTATACCGACTTCCACGAAAACTACGTCCGGACTTCCGCTTCCGAACTCCACCGTATCCTGTCCACATAGATTAAGGGCATCGTGGAACGAAAGCGGTGCGACAATCTCCGTGTACAGCTGTCGTAGTACGCGTTGGCAAGTATTCACATGTTAACACAAAGATACCCTTAAGGTAATTGTTCCCACAGAGAGTCACTGAGAACTACAACGACTAACAACAAACCATGATCTGTACAATGTCAACTATACAATATATACATAAAAAGAAAGCAGAGAAAGGTTCAGATTACAAGGGGTGAGCGTTAATTACACCAACCGCTCCACCTAAGTACTTTTCTTATGGCCCGGATCGTACATGGCCCGGATCCTACGTGGCCCGGATTCCCACATGGCGCGGGTCGTACATGGCCCGGATCCTACACGGCCCGGATCCTACATGGCCCGGATCGTACACGGCCCGGATCCCACATGGATTTTATGACTATATTCATTATAGACATCCGGAATACTTGCGTATCCGGAGAGTGTTTTATCACCATGAACGACAGTTCACGGACTCAAACAGGTTTTTAGTAAACAACAATTCTTCCTCCTAGTTTCTTCAATCACTCCTACTCACTAACTTTGGATGGTTGTGGTGTCACTGGGTTCCCCCCGTAAGAGGGGATAAGGCTTGGGCCTTAAGGACTTATCACTACTCTAGTGGCAAGTACTTGGTTTACCTACTATTCGAGCTGTTAGACCTTCCTTTACCTCAGAATCAGCTAAAGGAATAGTACGTAGTGGGATCGCCTAGCTATTAGCCTCGGGAATACCCGATTCCTACTCCTTTTCTTTAGGGAATAAAGTCCTCCTTCTATTACTCCGATGGTCACCGCGCAGAGGGATTAGTTGGATCTCCTTTCTTCTCTCAAGATAATCCGAGCTATTAGAGTCGGTCTGGGCTTACTGCCCTTGGGTCAAGCCAGTCTACTCCGTCCTCAACACGAAGGGCTGATAGTGTATATTGCTCCTATGGATCAACCTATCCCACCAAAGGTTGATGCATCCGGGATCCAGAGTACATCTTCACAATCGATGACATCCTGCCGCCGACCGGTCACACAAGACATATCAAGACTCATTCCTGACCCGTCACTCCCCCCTCATCCTTCCCTAACCACTTATAATCTCACATGTTATTCCCATCCACCCGGACTAACTCTACTTGATGGAACAAGGAAACAATCACAAGGGGTCAGAGTTAGAGTCACGCCCAAACTAACAATCTAACCATCTCACATGTTATTCCCATCCACCCGGACTAACTCTACTTGATGGAACAAGGAAACAATGACTCGACGATTAGTATGGACTTGAGGAGTGGACTACTTGAGATGGTACTCACAGTCATATAGAATCCGAGCTCTCCAACCGTCGAAGGTTTTCTGAGAGCGTGGGTTTAGAATTAAACTAAAAGCAAGTACACACATCAAGCAGTGAAGAGAGAGGCCACGAGACTCCTCTCTTATACTGCGAAGGACTCACATAAGAGTCCAAACTCAAACGATACCTTCTAACTAAAAACGGTGATAATAATTATTTTTTGCGGCGGTGCTGCCACTCCACACGACGTGCATCGTCAGAGGTCACTTATTACACAAAACCCGAGGCAAAACCAAGTCAAAACCAAAGTCAACCGGGGGCCAAATCCCGGACTGAACAATGACCTACAAGCCAAGATCTTGGCCTACTTCCGAGCCAACTCCTCGAGTTTCTTCCACTCCTCCGTCCTCTTGCGCTTCTTGGAACTCTGGCTTGAAGTCGGGGTCGGCGCGACTGCTACAAGTGCCACCAATGGCACAAACACATCGGTGGAAGGCGTGGGTTGGCTAGTCGTTGCCCTCAACACCGTTTCCCTTGAAGGCAAGGAGGAATTCGGGCCATGTGGGGTGAGTGACACGGCAATCATGCCCGGATGAGGCCCGGATCGTGTCGGAGGGGCCGATACTTGACTCAGGGTGCCCATGATGACATCCTGGCCGGATATCGGTCCCGGAGTGTATAGGTAAGAGGAACTCTCACTTGCGGTCTTCCCATGGTGAAGCCCGCTCTGCAAAGGGGCCACAACCGGTGTAGTGCGTGGGGGGTCACCGAGTTGCAGCTGGCCAGGATGCACGGGGAGTGGGGGCTCCATCGCAACATCCGAGGGTTCCTTCCAACCGCTCTGCATCGGTGTGATGACCTCCGAAGGGGATGGTCCTGCCGGGACCCTTGAACTTGGGAGCTGAGGGGGCAGATCCGGGCTGTCAAGGTCCACCACTTCCTTCTCCTTTCGTGGGCCGTGATCATCGAGGTGATGCCCCTCCGAGTTGGTCTCCGAACCCGAGTTGCCATCTTTGCCGTAACTGTCAGAGTCTTCCACAAACTTGGGTAGAATGTGAGTGAGGTTGCTTACCAATAACCTCACATTGGCATAAGCTGCCTCGACCTTCACGGACTGCTCCATCACGAAGGCAATCACCCGCTTGCCTGAGATGTGGTCATCCCTCTCTAATCGAGCATCGAACATCTTGGCTTTTAGTACCACATCTGCGGGAAAACGTAATGCTTCGTCTACCTGCTGTAATGTTGCCGCCGAGGCGTTGGCTTGGAGAAGTGCCGCCTTGCAACTTCTCTCTGCCTCCAACGCTCGACTCCTTACCTTTGTCACCTCGAGCGTGAGTCGGTTAACCTTCTGCTCCATGAGGCGAAGATCACCAGCTCCTCCGACCTTCTCCTTGATTGCAGCGATCAACCCCTCACGTGGAGGGTTACCAACCAAGCTGCTCGCTTGTCCCAAGGTCCGATCCGAGTCTTCCACACATACGCGAATAGCCTCGAGTAGCTTAGAGGCCGGATAAGACTTGTCTCCAAGTTGCGTCGGTCCGATGGTTGCGGCGCGGATGGCTGCGCGGGTGCGGCAAGGTTGTCTACATAGACGGACAGGGGCCCAAAGACAGCAGACGGACGGACAATTGGATGGATGGACAGGACGGACAACACTTTTTGGCGGACAGTTGCGTGTAAAAAAAATTACAAACCCTAAATCAAAATTACAACTTACCCCCTAGTAAAATACGTGTGCCGACACGTCATACCGCTTTCCATGTCACATCATAGGGCCGGGCGCGCACCTTTGGGCCGCTTGCGTACCTAGATGGGTCGCGCGCGTACGCGAAAAATAAAAAATAAAAAATAAAAAATAAAAAATAAAAATAATTATACGCGCCCGGCCTTTGTAAGCATGCGCCTGACCTTTTGGATCGGGCGCGTATGTACAAAGGCTGGGCGCGTACCATCAAGGGTTGGGCACGTACGAACAAGGGCTGCGCGCGTACCTAGCAAGGCCGCGCGCGTACGCGAAAAAAAAATAAAAAATAAAAAATAAAAAATTTGCACGCGCCCAGCGTTTGTAAGCATGCGCTCGACTTTTCGGATGGGGCGCGTACGTACAAGGGTTGGGCGCGTACAAACAAAGGTTGGGCACATACCATCAAGGGCTAGGCACGTACAAACAAGGGTTGCGCGCGTACCAAACAGGGCCGCGCGCGTACGCCAAAAAAAATTAAAAAATAACAAAATAAATTTGTACGCGCGCGGCCCTTTTAGGCATGCGCGCGGCCCTATAAGGTAGGCATGCGGCCCTTTTAGGCATGCGCGGCGCCCCTTAAGGTACGCTTTGGCCCCTTGGTATACGCACCCGGCCCCGTAAGGTACGCGCCCGACTCCTTTAGGGACGTGCCGGACCCCTTTAGAGACGCGCCCGCCTCCTTTAGGTACGCGTTCGACTCCTTCCGACTCCTTCTGGTACTAATGGAAGCTCTTTAAGTACACGCCCAACCCTTTTCAGTACGCACCCGACCCCTTTAGGTACACGCGCGATCCTTTAGATACACCCCCAACTCCTTTTTGATACACGCTTGAGCCTTTCAAGTACGCGCACGACCCAATGAGTACGTGTAGAGCCAAAATGACAAAAATAGATTTTTTCCGAAAATTAAGTGTAAAAAGGGTTGTAGATATATGAAGAGTTAAAAAAATAATGATTAAGTCTACACTAAGTAGTTAATTAAGTGGAAAATACCTATTCATATCCAAGAATTAAGAAATAATGGGAAAAGGGTTGAACTCATACCCTTTGAATAGGGTGCATCTTTCCATGAATAGATATGAAGAGATGTGAAGATTTAGTGGAATTAATCTTAATGGTTAATACTAGAGAAAACCTCTTTCCAAGAGGTGTACCTCTTGGATGTTGAGTAGAATGACTAGCTTGAATTTTTAGCATTCTTGGCCATTACCATAGAAATTCCTTGGAGGAAGATTGGAGTGAACCCTAGCTTTAGGTGAAAAAGCTAGTTGATGACTCTTAATGTTGTAAGAGTATTTAATTTTATATATGAATATATAATTGTTATTGAATTTGCATATGTAGAGTCTTGTGACTTGAGTCATATGTATAATTGCAATATTATGTGAACTTCATTGCATAAATTTGACATTGTGTGTTGTAAATGCAAGTGCATGCATTAGGTATTAATTGTGAATAAAATTCCTATGCATGAATGCATTGTATAATTATTCTTCATGGAATAAGTTAGGGAAATACCCTAATTACTAAGGTCGTGTGTGTGACCTTGTGTGTGTATTGGAGCATTAATCATGAGTGTGAAGATTAATGGAGATAATGTGAAAATAAGTGACTTAGTGCATAAGATGTGTGATGCATAAGTACTTAAGAAGATCTCAAGTGTGAGTGAGCATAACTTGAGTATCATAAGAATAAGAGTGGAGTTCTTATTCATGTTAATGCAATTTATGCAATAAACATCAACAGTGGCATACCTTGATGCATGGCAAGAGTGTCATATTATGCATATAAAAAATTGGCATTAAGTCTAACCTTAATAGAAGGGATTCTCTAAGGTAGACTAAGTTGTGAGTATTTAAGAATCTATCATAAAAGAGAAAATAAGGAACAAATCCCGAAGAAAGACTTAAGAAAAAAACATAGAAACCTAAGAATCTTAAATCCAAGTTTGGATATATAATCTTATGAAGGTTAAGACCTTAAGTACCAGAAGACCCTTAAGTTTAAGAGCTTGGACTTAAAGGTTTGTATGGGTGAGAATACGAGACAACATTTGCATTCAGTGAGATGCACTCCCGATTCTGGAAGTCTTAAAGACAGAAACTTAAGAACACTGTAGGGCTGAATTGGTCTAGACAGTGCAGGTTCTTAAGAATCAGGCCTGAGTGAGTAAGCGAATGCTTAAGAGCTAAAGGGCAGAAACTGTGTTCTTAAGAATATGGAGACGACTGAGAAGGAAGTCTTAAGAACCAGTCAAAGATCTTAAAGACTAAACGGTAGAAGTAAGTGTAGAACACTGTAGTCTTTAAGAATTAAGTGTAGATAAGTGAACTTAAGTGGAGACTTAGGAGCTGAAACTCCTTAAGACTTAAGTTAACTTGTGTATGGGATTTTCGAGACTAACCATTGTCTTAAGAACGTGATCACGTGGACCGAGTGGACGGACGTGAAAAGTGGAGCGTTTTTGAATAAGGTAAGAATTTGAATTCTTAAAGACTGTAATTAAAGAACCAATGCAATGAGACTTAATGGAAACTTCCATTCGCCTAGTGTGGCAAGTGTTTAAGGATTAGTGGCATAAGTACAATCTTAAAAGGACTAATGTTCTGTCTTAAGGCACGAGAGATCCTTGGGATTTAGTCTTTGTTTGTGGATCCCTTAAGAGTGATGCTAAAGCCCTAATTTCCTAAAAATAGATAGATAACCTTAAGAATTAACCAAAAAGATAGCTTTAACGACACAATTAATCTTCAATTACTTAAAACTAGGCATATGATCATCCCCGTAACGAATCCTATGAGGTGTGGGTACACTTGGGTGTTTTCCTAGAGTGGTGAAAAATCACTCTACAGTACACGCCCGACCCTTTTTAGTACGCACCCGACTCTTTTTAATTCGCGCCCGACCCTTCTTAATACGCGCCCGACCCTTATTTAGCGAATGCGCGCGCGCGACCGAATGGGTACGTGTCGTAGTCTAGTGGTTCGTTATTCTCAAAATTAACCGAAATTAATCTTAAGCAAGCCCACCTTACCAGATCGTTTCCAGAGATTTTTATCGTGCATCAAACTCTTTAAATTTTAACAACAAATCACACATAATACCTCGGCACATCCCGGAGGATGGCTTCCCCGGTACCTTAGTAACCGGTAACAAGTAACCATATGTGTTTCAGTTAAACTCTGTTGAGCGTCAGAGTAGATTTCCGGTAAGTTTTTATAATGCCCGGAAAGTCACTGCCCTCCGTTCTCGCAGTCCAGAGGCCACAATATCCACAATCTAACCCTACACCTTGAAAGAGTTATAAAGGTTGCAGCCGGTTCATCGGTCTTCACAATCTACCGGGAACTTGTCCCAATAAACCGGTCACGCAAGCCCGGGTTCCAACTACAACCACACCCAATGAATCAAACCAAAAGGATACAAGACCCACAACAAGCTAGTACTAAGCAAATCATATGAGCAAAACAACCTTCCACGGGGATCGTCGGAACTCATCCAGTGCAAGGGTAATAATCCCGGTATTCTCCGGACTCAGGATTAGCCGGGATGTCTCCCGGTGTACCGAGAGAAGGGGGATGTCACCCCCTACTCCCCACCAATCCGAACACTTCCCACTTAAAGGAGGCTATCATAAATAGCCGTGGCTTTCCCGGATCCCATCCGGTAAAGCAACTCTTCCCGGTCCCACCGGTGAAAAGTCTAGAGCACAAGTCCCGGACCTCACTCTACCTATCTCTAACCCAGATATCCTAGCCCCTCGGGATGTCTCTACTCACACTCAATCACTTAACACACAACAAGTCAGAACCTTGCACACCTAGCAAAGACACACTAGGAGGACTCAACTCTCTCCCAGTCCACTCACACAAGCTCAACAAAGACTCTAGACATAAGCAATGAAGGCAAGACACGAGGAGATCAACAAAGAGAAGAGTACATAACACAAGAGCCCAAGGCCTTTAAGTACACAAAGGCCACTAGCTACCCTCCAAAACTAAATCCCCAAAAGGTGGAAATGGCATCTAAAGAGTGCACTAAAGTCAATAGCTACGCTGCAAAACTAGACCGCAAAAGGACAAAACGGTATCTAGGAGGTGTACTAAAGTCAATAGCTACCCTCCAAAAGTAGCTCCACTAAAAGACAAAACGGCATCTAGATCCTAAAATCAAGGGTAGCCTAGTCACCGGCGGATTACCGGTAGACCGGTAAACTGGAAGACCGGTAGACCGGAAGACTCCCGGTCCGGCGGTCCCGGAACCGGTGAACCTTTTCCTAAAAAAAATAAGTAGCCGGAGAAACCACTCAAGTGGTAGTGACCGGGTGCGCAATGGGGCCCCATCGACATCACTACTCTCACCCTAGTGTGTAATTCTAGCAACTTAAAATGACTTCTCACTAACCGGTGAGGTAAATCAACACATAACATATAACAAAGACTCAACCGGAAGACTCTTCCGGTTGAGACATATAGAGATTGTCACCATGTCTGGAAGTACCAACATGGTCAAGAGAATCCCCCGGGAGGTCGGATGTTTCAACCGGGAGGTCTACCGGTGGAGTGGCGGTATCTACCGGAAGGTTGGGTGTATCTATATATACATGCGGAGTTTCTTTAAGCTCGATTAGTATGGCCGCAGAAGACTCCACCAAAGACTCCGGGATTGAGGAAGGGAGGTCTACCGGTTCCTTCCCAGTAGAAGTTACCGGGAGACTTCTTTTTCTCTCGTAGACCTTCAAGCCCCACCCTTAGAGGATGGAGAATCCACCTAACTCACCGGAGAGCCGTGTTGTCCCGGGTAGACAAAATCCTCAAAATGCCTGTACTTCCACCAATCTCCCTATTAACTTGTCACAAACTCCGGTCCGGCCCGGAAACACAAGTCTACCGGTCAGCCGGTAGACAACTCTGGAACACTTTGCTAGAGTATATGGATATAGGTGTCTCACACATCTAGCAACATACTAACAACGCAAGGTCACATATAATCGTAACGAGGAGAGGACTTTGGAGACAAGGACTTAGAAAGAGGTTCTTCCCGGTTGACCGGAAAAAAGATAGGAATTGTGGGCAATACCTAAAGTAATAGGAGGAGGGAGACAACTCAAATTAACAACTTGCCACAAGGCTAGGACAATCGACAACAACTACACATGTAAACAACACAATGAGGTCTAGATGAAGTCCCCGGGGAGGGGACTTTTTCTCTAGACCGGGGAGGATATTACCGGGGAGTCATCCCCGTAGACAAGAGAGGAAAAGACTCACAAACAAGAAATTCTCACAAACAAGAAATTCTCACAAACAAGAAATTCTCACAAACAAGAAATTCTCACAAACAAAAGAAATCCAACATGGGCAAGAGTCACCTTTGTTGTTGCACCCGCTACCTCCTTCCTTTGTCTATTTTGTCTTCTCGCTTCGGCCACAAATCTCCTCCACCTCCGCAAACCCTAAAATCTCCACCAAACCCTAGCTCGCGCACCTCTTCCACCGAACCTTAGCTCGCGCACTTCTTCCACCAAACCCTAGTTCGCACACCTCTTCCACCAAACCTTAGCTCGCGCACCTCTTCCACCAAACCCTAGTCCGCGCACCTCTTCCACTAAAGCCTAGCCCGCGCACCTCTTCTTCAAACCTCTTGTGTTACTTCCTCTTGAAACCTCCTCTTCTTGAAACCCTAGTTGCATCTCCTTCTTTCCACTTCTTCAACTACTTCTGCAAACCCCAACTCCAAAAAGACAAAATAGAGAGAGAGAGAACCTATGAGAGAGAGAACTAGATAGGGAGATAGAGGAGAAAATTTGAGGGGGGGGGAAGATTTTTAGAGAAGGAGGGGGAAGAGAGAAGAGTTCTGGAGGGGGGAAAGAGTTTCTGGAGAGGACAAGTCAAATTTCGGGGAGAGAGAGGCCGACCATGACGGCTGGAGATACCCGGGTATCCGGGTATCAGCCCATACCCGGGTTGGTATCCGGGCTAGTTCATACCCGGGTTGATACCCGAGTATGTTTTTTTTTTTTTTTTTTTAGAATATTTTTCTTTTCTTTTTCTTTCTCTTTTATCTTTTTCTGTTTGTCTTTTCTTTTCTTTTCTCTACCACTACTACTAATTCAAACAAGAATTAGCATCTAGAAGAACTCATTTACTTCTAACTACCTCCTAAACTTAAATAGTTAATTTAGATTTAAGTGGTGATTTTAGACTTACATCCCGGGATCTCTCCCAGGACTCTTTTGATATTGTTTCCCGAGACTTAAATTAGTGATTTTAAGACCCGGTTTTATCACCACTATAAACCTAATTAACTACTTAAGCATTTCTCTATTTTCTCTATTGGCTATCTAATCTAATTTCACACAATACTAACTACTTTTCTAATTAATTAATACTAAAAACCCTATTTTAACTAATTTTTTTGGTAGGGGCGACCAAGTGGGAGTTTTAGACTCCCACAGTACGCGCCTGAGATTATGGGGCAAGAAATCGAAGGAGGATCACACATTAAAGGGTCAAGCCCACAACTTGGAGGATTGCGCGTGTGCGCTCTTGAGGACCGCACACTCTTTTAAATTTTTTAATCAATTTTTTTATAATATTTAAGCATAAACGCCTCTACCGCACGCGCGACCCTCCACCGTACGCGCGCAACCCTCAAACTTGCAAACTCAACTCTCATGTGTGCGATCCTCTTTGAATCGTTTGCCCCATAATCCCCCCCTCTTTCCCCCCTCCTTTTTCACTAATTTGCCCTCACTCCTTGTCTACCCGCCCGCTATTCTTTTGTAGTGACCCCCCCTTCTTATATAGTCGCATGCGTCCTTGCACACTTATCAATCTCCTTTGCATACGCATCTATGCTAAACATGAATACAACTCGCCCTCTACTAGTTTGTATTTTTAAAATTCCTTTATCTTGTTGAATTATTGCTAGTGGCATAATGAAGATGTGGACCATGTATAAGCCTCATTCCTCCTTGTGCCCACCTTTTCTAAGCTTTTGTCCACCCCTTATATATAAAATGTTGATTCATTTTCACCAATATCATCTATTGTCTTTCTTTGATTAAAAGTGTCGTCATTAACTATTATTGATTTCAAAGATTGTCAAGGTGTGTGTATTTTTTTATTTACTTTTGGCAATCATCTACACAAAATCATTTATATTTGGCCATGGGCTATGGCCTTTTTAATTAACAAGGATTGCAACAATTGTTCATGTAATAATTGAATCAAATATTGTAAATGTCATTATAGAATTTAATTTTTTTTTAACCATAGAATGTGTCTAGTGTTATTGCTTTTTTATTTAAGCAATTGGCACAAAATTAATTGGAATGATACTAAGAAGAAGTTGATGCATTCAAATGTAAATGTAAATGTTGTATATGCATCTTCATACCTTATACAACTTGCTAGTTGTATTTCCGGTGGTTTTTACGCAGAATGTAGAGGAAGTGATGGACCGTTTCTAAAGCTCCGTAAATCGTGGTGAGGGGAGAGGTAGGGACTTAGCCTGAGACTCAACGAGTATGTGCTGCAAGGGGTTGCTGGCCTTGCTGTGAGCCTCCGTACTCTTGTTTGAGATAGGTTTTTGTAGGACTGGGAAGCAGTGGTAGAGTGTTGGTAGAGGCAGAAGCCAGATCTGAGTCCAGGTTGTTGCAGAACATGCTCATAAGTGCTAGATCTACACATGCGTGATCTGAAGCGAGTGGAAGCTAGTGTTGGGGTGTGGATCTGCGCACTCTAAGCAAATACTCCCAACCCCCCCTTAGATTTGACAGTTAGAGTAGCAGATCTGCAATCCTTGCACAAAGTCCCTACCGATTCGAGATCCACGATCCAAACTCACACTCAACACGCACGAGATCTCCACCGAACAGCTACTAGGCAGGACAAAGGAAAGGGACCACTCTGAAGAGCAACATTCAACACATCTGCACCACCGCTTGCAACACACCATCCGCATCACAGATAAGTTCTGACCTATCTCCTCTTTTCATTGCTGTAGCTCACACACCACCAGCCAACACACTCTGTTTCATAAACTTTCTCCTTGATACATCTTTACAAGTCACATAGATCACCAGTAGTGATAGTAACCTAACACTAAAAAACACTACGCACAATCATCTTATCACTAATTCCTCTAACCTTTAGGCACAACATTAGCACATTGTACTTGCATACTGCACGCGGAAGCGCTGGAAAAATTTCTACAGGTCAAAATAGAGTACAAATGGAGCAAATCGCCTGAAAGCGCGGCATCACAGCTCACAGCCCTGCAGCACCAACCAGAAACACTCCGCGCGTACACACAGAGTATCTGCGACACTCCCACAACCCCACAGATCTACATCAGCAACGATCATCAACAAAGAAAGGGATCTACGACACAGATCCAGCAGCTGAGCCACAACATCACATTGACGCAAGCATCAAGAACAAGAGAAGAAAACGGACAACAAAGGTGAGTAGTTACAAACCTCTCTTTTCTCTCCCCATTTGATACAATAGGACCCCCTCCCACTGCCCTCTCTCCTTGATCCTCCTCTCCCCTATCTCCTTCCTCTCATCTCCTCCTCACAGACTCCCCCCGGCACCTTCCCAAGACCCCCCCTCAAATCCAACTATAGATCCCCCCAAATCTATCCTCTCGGCAACTGCTGACCCTATGACTCCCCTCCCGACTACTGAGATCCCCCTTCCAGAACACCCCCACACACAGACCCCCCCGAAACTCCCCTCTCGACAACTGCTATCTCTGCGACTCCTCTACCGACTACTGAGACCTCCTCCCAGAACACCCCCACACATAGATCCCCTAGAAACTCCCCCCTTGACAACTGCTGACCTTACGACTCCCCTCTCGACTACTGAAATTCCCCTCCAGAACACCCCCACACATAGATCCCCTCTTCCCCGAACCTCTCCATACATAAGACTCCCCTCCCAACCTTCACAGGAAACCCTCCCTTCTCTCTGAAAATCTCACCCAAGCCTCTCAAGAACCCCTCAGATCGGAGACTCCCCCTCCCAATCCACACTGAGGTCCCCCCCTCCCCTCAAAAATCCCACCCCGGGCCTCCCACCACCTTCAAACCCAAAACCCTACAAAACCCCTAGGAGCAGACAAGAGACATGCGCGTGCGTACAGACTACCCGAGCGGACAGACGACCTGAGACCTCGCAGCGAACAGGAGACCTGTGACCCGTGCGGACAGGAGACCGGCACCCTCGTGAAGCTCCTTGCACGTGCGTAAAGACTCCCCTACGAGTACACGCAAGACGCGCTCCCCGGCGCAAGTGAGTGAGCGCACACAGAACCCCCTGCGACTACGCGCCGAAGTGTTTCGTGCGCAAACACGTGAGTACACACAGATCTCCTTGCGAGAAAGCGAACGAAGTGCTCCCCTGCGCAGACAAGAGCCGAAAACCAACTGACTCTCCCCGAAGTACTCACCTTGTAAACGCGAACTCGAACTAGAAGTTCCCTCGAGCGGACAGGAGACCTACAACCTTGCAACAATGAACTCCCAACCCACCTACCAAGCCCAAGGACCTTCCTCCACCAGCTGCTATCTCCGATTAGCGACCTCCCCACTCTAGGACCCAAGTCCAGCGACTCCCCACTCCAGGATCCAAGTCCAGCGACCTCCCCACTCCAGGACCCAAGTCCAGCGACTCCCCACTCCAGGCCCCAAGTCCAAGCGACTCCCCACTCCAGAATCCAAGTCCAGCGACTCCCCACTCCCTAAAGTCTAGCGACCTCCTCCCCTCACAAGAAGACCAGGTAAGCTTCCTCAACCAGGTAAGTTTCTCTCCACTCTTCATTTTTGCGTGAAATTATACACTATAGAAGCTAAGAAATTAAACAAACTAATGACATGTCTAACACAAAAAGAAACCTCCAATTTGAAGTGCACATGGATATAGATGGTGAAGGGACAAGCAAAGCCCCAAATTCGAAAGAGAGAGGAACAAGGAAAAACATGGAACTGGAGACAGGTAGCACCAAGAAGAGTATAAGCGCACATGAAGAGGTAATTCAATCCTCACCCCTCAACTCACTAACCATGACCTCTAAGTTTTGGCTAGGTTTTGAAGATATGGAGCGCCTCGCAATCGAAGAAGGATTGGAGGAACTCCTCTATGATGACAAGGTGGAAGATATGATGACTAGAGGATTCCAAGAGCATGAGGCAAAGGAGTTCAAGACATCAAAGGTGGCTTACCCAAGGATACCCCAAACTTACTACCCCATTGCAAGACCGGGAAGCGAGGAGCAACACTACAACATCACCCAGATCCCCCACAACACCAAAGTCAACGGAGCCAGAGGTTTGGCAAATGGTTTTCATGTAGCTATCCATTTCGAACCTCCTTCCTCCATTTTATTGCATGATGATGTTTACAAAATGATAACCCATAGGCTAGTAAACATGGACATCAAACTAGGAGATGGTGTTATGGATCCTATATATATTCATTGCCATAGTGTCAAGAGGGATGGGCAAAAAGGTGTATGGACCGGGATGTTTAAACTACACCTACTTAACCCCGAAACCGATGCTCTCATGATGCTAAAAGGCATTAGGCCGTTCATTCTTTCCATAGATGACCAAAATACAATTGGGAAAGTGTGTAAAGCTTACCCTCAAATTGCTAACTCTTCTAACCTCTCCGTGCAAGTGAGAAGTGATACATTGATAGGTATCTCCTCCCACCATCTTTTCAAGGACATCCTCATCAATAGCTTCAAGAGAGGTCAAGACTACGAGATCACGGAGGTGTCTACAGTGAAGGTAGACCCCTATGCCTTCATTGCCGCCACCTCTCCTCTACAAGCCTCCAAGATACAACTCCAACACATCACCACCCATCACGAGGTCATCAAGGCAAGGAAGACCTATACCGGTAACCGTATGACCCCCGAAACCAAGGCAAAGAAAGATGCCATATCTCTCACCCTCTCCCCTTTACCTCTTCTCATGAATGTGCAAGATGTCACTAACGCAATTCAAAGGATCATGGATATTAACAACGTTAAATCCATATGGTTCCATAAAGAAATTGGAGGTAGGCATAATGGAAAAGCTAACGTGGAATGTGCTAACCCAATTGTATACAAACAATTTGTTAGGAAGCACTTTGACATTGGAGACAACTATGTGGACTTCACCCCACATTGGAAGAGCTTAGAAGGTACACAACCCCCCACAGAGGAGCAAGCCAACGCCTTTGGATTCAACGACATCAATGCCGCC
Source organism: Bryoerythrophyllum caledonicum (assembly GCA_963971425.1). NCBI lineage: Eukaryota > Viridiplantae > Streptophyta > Bryopsida > Pottiales > Pottiaceae > Bryoerythrophyllum > Bryoerythrophyllum caledonicum. The sequence goes on along the minus strand of OZ020521.1, from coordinate 13,691,417 downwards.
ATGGTTAACACCGTTGCAACCTTCAAAATGCAAGATGCCCCCGCCACCATCACCAAAAAGGAGTTGAAGGAAGCCTTGGAGGAAAACAACAAAAAGGTGATAGAAGAAAGCAAGAAGTACACCGACACCCTACACAATTCTTTGATGGAGCATTTAGACAAGATGGAAGAAACTCTGAATGCCACAAGACTTGCATTCCAAGCCATGAAGGGAAGAATGCCACCTAGACTCGAAGATAGACCGCCAAACATGTAAAGACTAAAGACCCCAAGGTAATGCATAAATACCACCTAGTATCTACTACCTTCTACATACGGTATTTTACCATAGATAGATACATCCCTCTCAATAGTATTATACACGTAGCAACACCCAAATACTCTAATTGTATGATCTATTATAGAAATACCAAATACATTTTACACTACAAATACATTCAAAAAATAACCAACCATTATACCGTCTACTATATATGTATTAAAAAATATTCCTATTATACAAAATACAAATACAACACCAAATACTACTTCAACAACCATACCAATTACCAAATACCAAATATAAAAATTTATACATCTTCATGTATACACACACACACATGTAAACAATACCAAAATACATACAAACACACCAACAAATATACGTGTACATATACAAAAAAATAACAAAAAAAATACCAAAAAAACATACACAGAAACACAAAACAACGTATACACACACAAAAAATCATACACACATACACAAGTGAAAACAAACAAAAAAATACACAAAATAGGCGAAACCTCACATAAACAAAAAATCACACAAACACACCAAAAAAATATATAATAATAATAATAATAATAATAATAATAATAACACTACTCACACCATAAAAAAGAATACAATCCTACACACCTACCAAAAAACAAAAACACCCAATAGTCAATATAAACACACGAACACCACAAAAACAACTACGAAAAATTCAACCCACCCAAAAAAAGACATACACACACCACCAAACAAACACACCCCCAAAACAAAAAAAACAAAAAAACCCCAAAAAATCACACAAAAAACAATAAACCCAAAACACAAATCTAAAAACACGAAACCACTACTACTTCTAGGTGGAGAATCAGAAACCGACCCCCATACAATTATAAGTACGAGTATAAATATCAACTCAGATACTGAAATATATCCCAACACAAACAGCATAACAAACACTAATATCAATCCCAACATATACACTAACACAACTACAAATAAACACAATTTAAAAACCCCCTCAAAAATCAACATAAACCCAAATACAAACACTTTGATAAGTAATAAACACAAACACACATGGCCAAACACAACCAAAAAAATATATAAACAAACATGCACACACGAATACACCATAAAAATAACAAATACACCTATGCAAATAAACACACGTACACGCAAAAAGATCATAACAAATGCAACTACATCCAAAATAAAAAATGAAACAATGATGATAACAATGATGACGATGATGAAATACATGAAAACCAATATCCATAAAACAAACACCCGCCCACCCCCAAACAAAAAATACTTTAATAACATAACAAAGCCTCAACAAAATATACAAAAAACAAAAACTTTAAAACACAACAATAAGCATACATACCACAAACTCCTCCTACTACTAGGAGGAGACATAGAAACCAACCCCGGACCCATGCCAAATATACTAAAAAGACACCCCAAAACACATTAAAAAAATGCCAAAATATACTTCATATCTAATACCATAAAACTCCAACCAGAATATGAACACATTGCAAAACCCTTCGCACCTTTTTAAAAAAATACACATACACTACACCACATACACAACACTTCCCACCCAAACATTGCCCAGTACATTCAACAAAAAAATACGCATCCACCACCCCACATTCTATATGCACTAATAATCACTACTCATCCAAACATAAATGAATGTAACCATCTTCTAAATCCACAAAATTTAAATACAATTACATGGACCAATACACTTCTACAAACTTTACTAAACTTACAAAACCCACCAGAAAGACACATTTACACTCCACACCCTTATATTGAATTCATGGTAGACAACCAAAATATTATGAACCCTGAGAACTCAATACATAAAAGACTATATGACTTTTTACACAGTCAAGACATACCACCCTCAAATGATACAATAAAACTAAAATTCCCTTACCTCCCTAACAACCTCATAAATGAATCACTAAAATGTCCAGAATACACCCACCCACCCCCACCCCCTCCCTACATCCCTCCTCTAAATCAAAACATTAGATCAAACCAAGAAAATACATACATAATCACATGGAATGCCTCCTCACTAAACACTGCCCTTCCTAGCTTACAAACTTTAATCACAAACATAGACACACCACCGGCCCTCATAGTTATACAAGAAACAAAACTAACCGCCACAAAATCTACAAAATATATACAAAATATATTTCAAAACTATTAACTCATCTTTAACAATACACATGCACTTACAAGATGCATGCAACAACAGCGACCATACACACCGGGCCACGGTGGCCTCCTTACATTAATACACAAAAGAAATACATTCCCAGGCAACATCAACAAAATCCCTACCCCAATGCACATATCACCATACATTCAAATAATTAAAATCACTAATCACCCACTACAACCATGGTTAATCTTTCACATGTATATGCCATCCCACCCCGAAGATACTAGATTTCTCTTAGATATACAAAACACTATTACATCCCAAATTAATAATAATCCCAATCATACATACCTATTATGTGGAGACTTCAACAGAGACATAGCACTAATTGGCCGCCAAAATGGAAACCATCACCCCCCCTTCAAAACATTGATTACCAATGGCGTTGCTTCACAGAAAACTTAAACTTCACTTACATCAATACCGATAGACAATTCTCTAGACAAGGTGGCTATAATTATAGTGATTGGAGCCTAATAGACGGATTCTACATAAATACAAACAACAACATACAATGCACCTCCACAACAAACAAAGATATTATTCTCAACTCGGACCACTCACCCGTACAATTGCACATCCCAAATAACACACTAATTAGTAGAACTCCTATAATCCTAAACAAAGACACTATACGCATACTCAACCCCATCCCAAAAACCAACATAGAAAAATTCAACACAAAATTCTTCGAAGAAAACTCCGTACAAATAGACTCTCTCATAAACACTCTTGAAAATAATAGTCAATTAACACAAGCACAATGGCAAGAAGCATGCCACACCCTAGACAAACTCATCAATAAAATCTCTAATACACTAGAACAAACTTGCAGAGCACACCCAATACCTCAAATGACAAATAGAACTTCTCAACAAGGTGGGTACCTACCCCGCAAACTTTCTAAAACTTGGAAACAACACTTAACCACATACCATACCATACGCAAAACCATTAGAATTGTAAAAAACAACCCTCAATGGCGTAACCACCCCATATACAATGAACTACTAACTTTACAACACATCTAAATCCCTTCCCCACCGCCCCCGGACCTTCCCCACAATACATGGATAAAAGATATTGCGCTAATTGCAAAAAATGCCAACATACAAGCCCGGAAAGTAATCACAAAATATAGCAAAGAAAACATTAAAAAAGCCATCTCAAAATATAGACAAATACACGAAATCAACCCAAAAAAAATTAACAAAAAAGTATTTAAAAACTTTGAATCCCCGCCAATGGATTGTATCACAGATCAATACAATAATATTCTAACCAGCCCCGAAGACATTGCAAATGAAATATTTAACCAACAAACAAAAACCAATAGACCAACAGTACCAACATATAATTACCAGCCACAACATACAATAGAATGTACATGTGCAGTACGCCAATACCCATGGCATGATGTGGACGGATATACCCTTGACAAATGGGGCGAACCAGAAATCCCACTACATAAATACTTCAACCAAGCCACATACGACACATGCCTTAAAAATCTTGGAAATAATAAAGCCCCAGGCCCAGACCGCATACCAAACTCAATACTCAAAAACATGCCTCCAAAATTTCATAAACTACTATTCCTATTCTTTTCTCACTGCTATAAACAAAAACAAATACCAAACTCATGGAGAACAAGTACAACAATTTTACTATACAAAAAAGGCGATCCGTCCATACTACCCAACCATAGACCAATCGCACTAGCTAATTCAATATACAAACTCTTTACCAATACACTCACCTCCATACTATCCTCATACGGCGAAAAATACGAAATTCTACATGATAGTCAAGAAGGATTTAGAGCAGAAAGAAGCACCGCACGACAAATACAAACTATAATAGCCGCACTAGAAGACGCAAAATTTACTAACCAAGATACATACATACTATACGTAGACTTCAAAAATGCCTTTGGCTCAATTGACCATGTCCGACTACTAACAATAATGATGGACCTTGGTTACCCAAAAGAGGCAAATACACTTGTTGGAAACATTTATTCTCAATCATCTACTTGTTATACCGGTGTCGTGTAGAGAGGGGAGCACTTTGAGAATACGCGAGGTATCTGGCTGCGACTTCGTATAGTCTGCTACGGAGTTCTGTCAAATCTTGTGGTCTTCGGTCTTCGGTCTTCAGTCTTCAGTCTTCAAACTCCTCCCCGTTGGCCTATCCTGTGGTGGCTCTAAAGGGTTAAGGGTAAAGGTGGGTGATAAGAAACCACGGCCTCGGACGGGTAAAACGGGACGGCCAGACCACAAGCTGAAACCGTCCGAAAGATTGGCTCCTAAAATTCAAACCCACGGTGACCAGCAAACGTGCCTCACCGGTGGGAACGACATAAACACGACCGTGTGGGCAATTAACCCCACTTCGCCGCAACAAAGTTTACAAGAACAGAATTGAAATACAACTAGCCTCCAAAACTGGCTTGGAATCACAAAAAAAGAAATCGGACCACAAGCCACAACACACTTGTCCCCATCTTCTCTTCTCTTCAATCCTCAAGTCTTCAATTCTTCCATCCTTCAACTCCAAAGTCTTCAAGTGTTCAAAAACACTAAGAAACTCAAAAGAAGTGTTCAAAAACACAATGGAAAAGTTTCACCAAGGCTGTAACCTTCAAACAAGTGACACCGATGACTCAAAACTTCAAATACTAAGTGTAATAGCTCTCTGGAAAGCTAATTCAGACAACTAACACTCCTCCAAATTTCAAGTCAATCTAAACTACTGTCCGAAAGATATACGAGTTCAAAGTTCTGCCCCTCCAGATATTCAATCGCTCATAACTTCTTCTTCAAAACTCCAAATCTAAATTGTATTAACTTTTTGAAGAGCTATGACCATGGTTTACGCACCTTCCAATTCTCAAACAATTCCAAACTACTGTCCAAAAGTTATGGACAATCAAAGTTCTGCCTACCCCTATTCATTCAAGTCTCTATAACTTCTTGCTCACAACTCCAAATTTCAATTGTAATATCTTTCTATAAAGCTAAGATAGAGATGCACAGTCCCTCAAAATCTCAAATCAAATTGAGAACTACAGAAAAAGTTGTGGCTCCTCGAAACCTCTGCCCCTCAATGGATGGCCTCGGGTTTTCACAGAATTAAAACCTCAATAACTTTTTCTCTACAACTCCGAATTCAAATTTTAAAACGAGTATGGAAAGCTCTTGAAACAAGGAACAAGATCACAATTTTTCAATTCCATAGCATTCAAGCTCAACGAGTTACACACAGTCAAAGTTCTGCTCCAAACCCTTCCTCTCTCACCCGCACACACACACACACACACTAAGGAATATCTTTTCCAACTTTTCCACCTCAAGTGGACGTGGGCACTCCAGCCCATGTCACCCTATCCAAAGTACCCCACAAGGTACTTTGCTACTTTCTTATCCTTTCCACTTTCAACCACATAAATCCCCTAGTCTTTTATTTATTGGAAGACTAAAAATTTAGACCTTCCAACCAACAAGATAAGTAAAATAAAAAAAATAACTAAAAAATAAATAAATAAAAACTTATCGAAAGTTAGCTGATGGAACGGACGTATAAAGGTGTTGATTCGCACAACCTGATCGCCAAGTCGTGGACTTGGTTGGTTGGAAATGTCGTGGTCAGTGGCCGCCGCCAGTCCGGGTTCGAACCCGATCGAGCCCGTCGAGTGGTTGAGCGGCCCACGGCTTGGCTCGCTAGTGAGGCAGGAAAAATACCAGTCAACCCGCTACCTACCCCCCTGAGCAGTGACAAGAGCGGTGCAGCACCTACATGCTAACACTTGCCCAAATCCTCAAACCGTGGTTCTCACCACGACCAAACCTTTTTATCCCAACTCCTTACTTATTAAAATCCACACATATAAAGACTAATACTTGTATGTACATGATGGAAGAATTTCCATCAGGACATTCACCCTCTCTAAACCTGCACATCCTCTGGTATGTGCCAAGCTTAGTCATCCTCACTATCTTGGTTGTCCCGAACTGCATCTTCTAAATCTTCATCTTCATCTTCAGGTTGATCAGTGTCATCAAATTGTTGTGGATCGAGAATGTCCTCTAAGTCTTCAAGATGAAACCTGTCACTCCTTCGAAAGACTTTGATGCGTTTTCCAGCCACTGGTACTCGAAGAGGAACTCCATCTAACTCTCGAAGTGAATAAGTGCCATTGAGGTGCACTTTAATCACTACATAGGGTCCAATCCATCTCTTTGCAAATTTCCGTACCGTGCTGTGTTGATGCTCCAATGTACTATCAAATACAAGGACCCAATCACCCTCTCTGATCTTCTTTCTCCTCAATCGATGTGTTTTGTCAAAGCGTTCTTTGTTGCCCAATCTAGCAGTTTTCATCTTCTCCAAGGCTATCTCAAGGTCCTCAGGCAATCTTGCCAACTGCTGAATACGAAGTTCCAACAGTCTTTCCCTACTGATGCCATCTTCCCATGAAAGAAACACCCATGTGGGAATATCGTTCTCCACCGGCATGATAGGTTTCTGCCCATACATAAGTTCTACAGGCATGTAACCGGTAACCGTACTATGTGTTGTTCTATCAGCCCATAGTGCAAACGGTAGCAATTTTGGCCATAAACTAGGCTTCCCTTTGCAAGCTTTGACTAGAGCATGAATGATTGGAGGATGTCCCCTCTCGATCTTGCCGTTTGCCTCAGGATTGTAAGCAGTTGTCAGTTTCAACTGCACACCATATCGCTTGAAAAATTCTTTGGCTTCCGTAGCATTCAACTCTCCTCTGTCAGCTCTCATTCGGCCAATACTCCCATACCGACTAAAAATATCTTCAAGTATAAATCGGCATACATTCTCCGTGGCCTTGGTCCTCAATGCTCTTCCCTCAACAAAGTTTGAGAGTTCTTCTCGGGCCAAAACAAGGTACTTCATTCCCCACATTGCACTTGGCATAGCAACCAAATCGATCATCCATTGAAAATGGATTGCAATGGGATAAGTTGGATGCAATTCGTCTCTGTGTCGCACCTTGGATTGTAATTGGCATACTACACAAGAAGCTACAAACTCCTCAACATCTTTGTACAGCCCCTTCCACCAATATCTCTCCTTGATTTTTGTATAAGTGGCCCACACTCCTCTGTGACCGGCCCAGAGTGTATCATGAAGCTCTTGTAGGATTTGGGTCTTGGTTCCAGAGTCTCCCACCACTCTTAAAGGCACATCACCAGCTCTTTTTGCCCTCTTCCATAGAAATCCATCTTTCAGCAGATATCCATAGGACTGATGTCTGATGTCTTTGAATGTCTTATCCATCCAACTTCTTTGTCGTTCCATTGTGCTCAAGTAGAGCCCAATATCTCTCAGCTTTCCTTCGTACAGCTCATCCTTGAAAGGCAATACTCTAGTGGACGTGCTTTCACCATCTATGTTCATCACATAGCCTCCGTGTAACAATTCTTCACCATGTTCGTGAGCCATCATCTCCTCTTCTTTGAAATACCTTGCTCTAGACAACATATCGGCAACTGAATTCTTTTTGCCTTCAATGTGAACTAGAACAGGATTCAAAGACTTGATGTAGGCTATCCAGCGTAGCATTGCAATGTCTGGTGAAGAACAATTTGCTATCATCCCCAGCAAAGGCAAGCAGTCAGTTTCTAAAACTACCTCCGCACCAATCAAGTAGTTCCTGTCTGCTTTTAGAGCTGTAAGGGCACCCCAGAGTTCTCTTTTTACTTGTGGATAAGCCCTTTGTCGCTCTGTCAAGATCCTTGCTCCAAATCGGATAGCAAATCTTTTCCCTTCTTCATCATCTTGTCCAACAGCCCATCCAATAGCTATTGGACTTGTATCAACAGTTACAATCACCGGTCTTCCACAAGTATAACTCACTTGTTTAAGAACCGATGGTGACTCCAGGATTTTCTTCAGCTCTATCATAGCTTTGTCTTGCTCACATTGCCAAACAAATTTGTTCCTCTTGCGCAATAGCTTGTAAAGAGGTTCTGATATATGAGCAAAATGAGGGATCCAAATTTGGTAGAAGACACAGGCTCCTAAAAACCTCCTTACTTCAGTGACATTGCTACAGGCCTTCATTCTCCCAATAGCATCCACCTTCTCAGGATTAGGCTTTCTTCCATAAGAACCACACAAGTGTCCAACCACCAAAATCTCATCAACCCCAAACTTGGACTTCTCAATGGAAAGAGTCAAATTGACCTCCTCCAATTTGCTCAAGATTTTGGCCACATCTTCAATATGATTACTCACAAAGGCTCTGCAACCATCATCTTGAATGGTTAAGTCTCTTTCTTTCTCCTCGCACCCCTTCATGGGAATGTCATCCACGAATGGTATGGTTTTTTCAGGCACAAAATCTCTTAGGATTTGATTCATGGCGCTCTGCATATGTGCCACCGAGTTGGTAGCACCTTGAGGCAATGTACACATGCGCACTAATCCAAGTGGAGTCTTCATGGTTGTTAAATCTCTGCTCTCAGCAGCGAGTTGAAATTGATCATAACCAGAGTATAGATCTCCAATGGAATAAATTGCATGCCCCGCAAATGCTTCAGCTACTTCATCAACATTAGGCCCTGAGCCTTTGTTTCTGATTGTCACTCCATTTGCTGGCTGCATATCTTGAATGAACCTCAATGCTCCCGATTTCTTTGGCACTGTGAACCATCGGTTGGAATATGGAGCCATCGAAGGCTCAAGTATGCCCATGCGTGTCTTTTCCTTAAGCAGCTCCACAAGCTTTGGTAGTAGAGCTCGAGGAACTGGAATTGGCTTCAAATCCCATGGTATATGTGGTACTGTAAAAATAACCATTGGTGCCACAATACTTGGTTGAACGCACCCAATCTCATCTGGCGAAGAAGCAAAGGCTTTTCCATGCATGGAAAGCATGTCCTGAAATTTCTTCTTCTCCGGCTCAGTCAAGAAATCATCTCCTCCAATCTTCAAGTTTGCCAACGTCTCTTTGGTAAACTTGTGTCCAATCCTTCTTGCTTCTCTCAAACTTGGCTCTTTCTCAGCTTGTTTGATATGATCATCAGTATCAGATGGTAGCTGAGTAGCCACTGGCTTCACTTTCTTGGCCACAGTTTTATATTTTGTATAAACTGCAGCCTCCGGTCTCTGTCCATCAATTTTGAAGTCACACAGCTTTGTTATTGCTGTTGAAATCTCATGATACATTGAACTTGTATGGACATTGACAATGCAATGAGTAATCTTCTCTTCATCCTTATCTGCCTCTAGATCTTGCAAAGTCTGTAAGATATCATCTGGCATTCCATTTTCTTCGTAAATACCAGAAATGCTTTCATCTACCTCTACAACATTCATCTTTTTAAGATTTTTCTCCATCTTTTTCACAAGCTTTCTACATACAGGGTCCAAGTCTTTGACACCCGTAAATCTTTCAAAGCCACACTTTGTCACACTTAAAAATCCACACTTAACACTAGTATGTACATTGGGGAATCTACCAGTCTTAGTTCCCTTAGCACCCGTGGATCCCCACATCCCACGTGTGCCCTCTAGAAATCCGAGAAGTTCGAAGAAGTTGGTAGAGGGATTTCTCTGAGTTGAAGTCGATGCCTCTCATTGTCAGGTCTCACCGTTAAGAACTGCACTGACCTCTTTCCATCAACACTTCGGATACGGGCATAATGAGACCCGTCATCCAACACCTTGGTCTCCATTCGTGAAGCAGTGATAAATGGTTGGCCCAAAATTATCGGATAGGCGCTAACATTTTGAACAAAGAAATTTTGTTCAACCTCTACATCTCCAATCTTCGTGAGTACTGCAGGGCAAGCACCATGCAACCGAGTCCGTCCACTATTAGCTGCTCTCATGACCCAACCATGATCCGTGTCGATTGGCCATTTGCCCTTCTCATAGACATTTCGAGATATTATGTTAATCTCTGAACCATGATCAACAAGGGCTAAAACGTGGTCATCGATCCCTCCGAGCTTTATCTTCGTTTCAGTAGTGGCCCTAGCCCAAAATGGTAGATCGAACTCAATCTTCTCTTCATTTTCTTTCATGTTGGGAAGATCATAAGAGAATTGAAAGGTTCGTGCTTCCTCCTTGGAAACTTCTTCTTCTTGACCTATTGGCTCACCCATCATAGCAAATACCTCACCAATCTCTGTCTCTTCATCTTCGGTCATGTGAGTATCTAAAGCTCTGACCATCACAGCCTCAGCTGTCATCTGCCTCTTCCTCTTGATGATGTCAATGATTAACTCATGGAAATCTTTCTTGGCTATGCCAAGTGCTTCTCTCAATGTAAATTCGATCTTGGCATCCAAGATCCTTTCCTCCAATACCCCTTTCAGATCAATAGAGGTCTCAATGTCTGACTGGAGCTTGTAAGCAGGCATTTTTCCCTTCACCTTGGTAGAGTCTCCTTTTTCTTCTCCTCTTTTGCTATCACTGGAATGTCTGCTTGGCCCATTCTTCTCTTTCTCTTTATTCTTCTCCCACCATTCCTTTGGTAACGGTGCATCACTAGGGCGCACAGTACTAGGGTCCGTCGGCTTTGAACGTGTAGGAACCCTCTTTCTCATCTCCTTTGCAGGCTCATTCTGCACTGGAGATCTTCTCTTTGCTTCTGGCTCAACACCATCGTCAGCATCAAGTCTTACACGTTTTTCTTCAACGGAGGCCTCGCGGAGCTCATCATTGTCCTTTTCTTCATACATAAATGCTCTGATGCTATTTGCATCAACTGGATCTTCCCATCCAGTTGCATTTCTGATGGCTTGAGCTCCTCTCTTCATTAATATTTGAGTTTGAACAGATAAAGCTTTATCTGAATGGTGCTCGACTTGAACGTGGTAAGTATCAGCTTCGTGCACTTGTACGTAGCTGGATCTTGCCATCTTTTCTTCCATGAGCTTCCTCATTCCACCTCTTCCAAAATTGGTCCCCAATGGAGAGTTTGTTGAGGCATCGTGAATCTTCCCATCTTTGTAGTAGACATGAACATTCTTGAGTGCCTCTTCATACGATTCACAGCCTCTGAGATTGTGCTCAGTCTCCTCATCACACCAAACACACCTCCTTGAATATTTTCTCGCACCATCGGATGGTTGGGAAGAAGAAGCTCCCCTAGCCTTCTTCAACTCAGTAAATTCCACCCTTAGCTCTCGAAAACCCTTAATAAGTTCTTCGAGGGCATTTCCTTCGGTGGTCTTAGTGGTTTTCAAAGTAGGTCCCGAAGTTGTCGAAGGTGTTGGGGCAAAAGACACCTTAAGAGACTTCGGAGTCTGAATAGGCTCCACTTCAACGCCTCTTGACCTCACACGCCGTTGTTTGGCCAAGAGAATCACCGTTTCTTCAACCCTCCTCCAATCATTGGTAAAGCCCCCTTCTGTCGTACGATCTCCAAGGAGTAGAAGCAGCTTGTCTTCAAGTGCAGCATCTGTTGCTTGGAGAAAAAGTTCTGCCTTCCTAGAATCCAAAAGGCGCCTCTCTGCCATGGGTAGTTGACTGAACTTCTTCTCAAAGTCTCTCAACAGCTCGTTGGGACCCATCGAATTCCCAGGCCGTTGCTCCACCCATTCAAGAAATGACCTCTTTGTCATTCTCTCAGAGTCTTCATCAAAGTATTCATCTCGGAGCCGCTCAGCAAAGTTTGGCCATGAGATGACCATCTCGCGGATCTCTTGAACCCGGTCGCGAATGTCAGGTACAACCGCCATACCAAAGATGTGCATCATTTGATTGTCATCAACCTGATGCACTTCCATCTCACACACGTAGGTTCGCAAGAACTTAGAGATGTTCTTGCCATCGAACCTTCCAATCTTGGAAACAACAGCTTTAAGAGCCTTAGTGGCACCTTGCCCACCTTGATTTGCTCTATGTTGTTCCATGAATAGGGCCAACGCCCCTAAAATGTCCTCCATAGGCATTTGGACTCCACCGGTGCCTCTTCCTCCAACACCAGCGGTCCCATCAGCGTCTCCCATAGCAAAACCACGCAAGTCGCCTCAAAACTCTCTCAGTGGAAGCACCAAATGTCGTGTAGAGAGGGGAGCGCTTTGAGAATACGCGAGGTATCTGGCTGCGACTTCGTATAGTCTGCTACGGAGTTCTGTCAAATCTTGTGGTCTTCGGTCTTCGGTCTTCAGTCTTCAGTCTTCAAACTCCTCCCCGTTGGCCTATCCTGTGGTGGCTCTAAAGGGTTAAGGGTAAAGGTGGGTGATAAGAAACCACGGCCTCGGACGGGTAAAACGGGACGGCCAGACCACAAGCTGAAACCGTCCGAAAGATTGGCTCCTAAAATTCAAACCCACGGTGACCAGCAAACGTGCCTCACCGGTGGGAACGACATAAACACGACCGTGTGGGCAATTAACCCCACTTCGCCGCAACAAAGTTTACAAGAACAGAATTGAAATACAACTAGCCTCCAAAACTGGCTTGGAATCACAAAAAAAGAAATCGGACCACAAGCCACAACACACTTGTCCCCATCTTCTCTTCTCTTCAATCCTCAAGTCTTCAATTCTTCCATCCTTCAACTCCAAAGTCTTCAAGTGTTCAAAAACACTAAGAAACTCAAAAGAAGTGTTCAAAAACACAATGGAAAAGTTTCACCAAGGCTGTAACCTTCAAACAAGTGACACCGATGACTCAAAACTTCAAATACTAAGTGTAATAGCTCTCTGGAAAGCTAATTCAGACAACTAACACTCCTCCAAATTTCAAGTCAATCTAAACTACTGTCCGAAAGATATACGAGTTCAAAGTTCTGCCCCTCCAGATATTCAATCGCTCATAACTTCTTCTTCAAAACTCCAAATCTAAATTGTATTAACTTTTTGAAGAGCTATGACCATGGTTTACGCACCTTCCAATTCTCAAACAATTCCAAACTACTGTCCAAAAGTTATGGACAATCAAAGTTCTGCCTACCCCTATTCATTCAAGTCTCTATAACTTCTTGCTCACAACTCCAAATTTCAATTGTAATATCTTTCTATAAAGCTAAGATAGAGATGCACAGTCCCTCAAAATCTCAAATCAAATTGAGAACTACAGAAAAAGTTGTGGCTCCTCGAAACCTCTGCCCCTCAATGGATGGCCTCGGGTTTTCACAGAATTAAAACCTCAATAACTTTTTCTCTACAACTCCGAATTCAAATTTTAAAACGAGTATGGAAAGCTCTTGAAACAAGGAACAAGATCACAAATTTTCAATTCCATAGCATTCAAGCTCAACGAGTTACACACAGTCAAAGTTCTGCTCCAAACCCTTCCTCTCTCACCCGCACACACACACACACACACTAAGGAATATCTTTTCCAACTTTTCCACCTCAAGTGGACGTGGGCACTCCAGCCCATGTCACCCTATCCAAAGTACCCCACAAGGTACTTTGCTACTTTCTTATCCTTTCCACTTTCAACCACATAAATCCCCTAGTCTTTTATTTATTGGAAGACTAAAAATTTAGACCTTCCAACCAACAAGATAAGTAAAATAAAAAAAATAACTAAAAAATAAATAAATAAAAACTTATCGAAAGTTAGCTGATGGAACGGACGTATAAAGGTGTTGATTCGCACAACCTGATCGCCAAGTCGTGGACTTGGTTGGTTGGAAATGTCGTGGTCAGTGGCCGCCGCCAGTCCGGGTTCGAACCCGATCGAGCCCGTCGAGTGGTTGAGCGGCCCACGGCTTGGCTCGCTAGTGAGGCAGGAAAAATACCAGTCAACCCGCTACCTACCCCCCTGAGCAGTGACAAGAGCGGTGCAGCACCTACATGCTAACACTTGCCCAAATCCTCAAACCGTGGTTCTCACCACGACCAAACCTTTTTATCCCAACTCCTTACTTATTAAAATCCACACATATAAAGACTAATACTTGTATGTACATGATGGAAGAATTTCCATCAGGACACCGGTGAACACTTTGGAAAAACAAAACCCATACCCATCCGAAGAGGAACTATACAAGGAGACACCCTCAGCCCATACATGTTCATTATATTTTTAGAACCACTACTCAGATGGCTAGAAAGTGGCAATTACGGATACACTTTTGGTACATCACAGGTCACAATAAACTCCGCCGCATATGCGGATGACCTTGCCACCATAACTAATAAAATGAAATCAATCCAAATACAATTAAACAAAATTGATAGATACTGCAAATGGGCCGGTATGGACGTAGGTGTCCCAAAATGTGCCGCTACCGGATGCCCAAACAAATCCAAATTGAATCCTACCACTTTCAAAGCCCTATTGCAAGCCTCTAACATCAATTACCGCAATCAACAGATCCCCATACTACACCAAAATGAACCATACATATACTTAGGTACAAACCTTGTTCCCTCACTAAAATGGAAAATCCAAATCCACACCACAACGACGAAACTCATCAAACAATGCAAAGAATTAACAACATGCCCAACAACCATGAAACAAAAAATAAAAATGTTAGATACCGTACTACGCCTAGGTGTGGCATATAGTTTCTATGGTGTACCATACTCTATGCCAGCTATCAAAAAACTTGATAAAAAAATAATAGCCATACAAAAAACCATCTGTGGATTACCAAAATGTATGTCAAATGCAATAACCCAACTTCCACATAACCTATTTGGACTTGAAGCTTTCTCCCTCAAAAACGCATACCTCCGATGTATAGGCGAACAACTGCAAAATGCTTTAAACGATAAATGAAAGCTTGGGAAAATATATAATGGACTAACTCATTATGCCCTTGCCCAATATGGTGGCGCCGAAAACATACCCAGAATTAAAAAAAGTGACTGCATAAGATCACCAATAACACGAACATTCTTCTTATTAAAACACATAGCTAAAGTCCACCTTAAAAGTACACTCCCAAAGTTCCTCAACACTAGAAATATTATGGTGCCAAGAAATACTAAACCATAACACACTCAATGCTCAACTCTCCCAAAAACTTCTACAAAAACTCCTCTCAAAAAATATTTTCGAACTAACCCAAATTACTTTACCCAACGGCACACACATCATGAACAATGAGGACATCAAAACCTACCATTTCACCCCATCCAAACTATTAAAAAGTGCCCTAAATATTGCTAAACAACTATTTTGCCACCCTACTTGCCCCACTACATGTCACACTCCTTGTAACATACACCCATACTCTCACATACTTAAGGATTCATTCATCACCCCCAACAATAGCATCATCTCAAGAAATATCCCCACACCAATCAACCCCCCTAACCCTCCACATATATACCATCCCCGTCCCCCTACATACATCCCCAAAAACCCTACCACATATCCCATTAATAACATCATACGCCATAAACATATCCAACACACAGACACAAATAACATACAAACTACCTACACAAAATATTTATGCCAATGGCAACACAATGATAATACATACAACAAATGGCTCCCGCAAAGAAACCTTTTTCCACGACACGACACCAATACCTCCACACATAACACCGAAAAATTAAAACAATACTACCAAAAAATCCAAAACAAAATATACTCAGATATCATCCTTGCCCACCACTGACAAGAACAATTCTCAGACTCAAGATCCGTTACACCACCTATAATTATCCCACTCTTAAACATCTACACCATAGAATGCAACCCCGAAAATGATATCCTTACATCCTCAAACACAATTCAAATAGATAACAATCAAGCACACATATACGAAGAAAATGGCCGACATTTACTCACCATTCCCGCTATCCGACTCCAATGGCTATGGAATCAATATAATACAAAATTACAAACTCCTACAAACATCGAACCAACGACCCAACCCTTTGAAACATAACTCATAAGGCTCTACCAAAGGTATAAATACCGAATATCAAAAACTGACCCCCTCAAAAATGCCCAATACACAATACCCACTTCCATTTTAGACTCACTAATCTCATCCTTTAACATAGAGCAAACATACTTTTCTTCCCCGGTCACATGTTCTACCAAACTAAAAAAATTCTACTCACCTTATGAAAGAGACAAAATATTCGGATCCCTAGGAAAGGCCTTTGGCTACAAATGGATTGGTAATGGCATAGCCCACCCCCACAACGAGAAAGACATGGAACAAGCCATACATTGGGCTAGACTTGCCGCCAAACACGATCCAAATAACACAAAAACAATCATCATCACACCGAACAACAATTGGTTCCAAAACAACAACCAACATTCAAACCCATTCCCAGACTCCCATATCATTGCACTATTTGAAGCAGACACAATACCATACGAAGAACCTACTATTCCTCCCGAGCTAAAAAAACCCGAATAGAGCCATCTACATTACAAATACTATACGTCCATCATCAAAATCAAACCCTTGGTTCCCTAGAACAACTTGCGGAACTTACCTCCATAACAGACAATCTAGGCATACACTGACTATACACAAAACTGGCCCCACCAACGCCCATACAAACCCCCGTAAACAAAAGTAAAAACTGGTCAAAACTAAACTATGTCAACAACACATTAAACTACTCCGTCATACCCCCCCCTCTTCCAGACTACCAAACCCATACCACACCAAAATTCAACCCCACATACAGTTATTACACCGACGGCTCCTTTAAACCACCAGAACAAAATTAGCCCGGGCTCTTGGCGCAGAGAAAAAGGTGGCTATGGCATATATAATTCTACCAAAGAAATTAAACTAGCCAAAAGACTTCATGGACTACAAAATATCCTCAGAGCAGAACTCATGGCCATTCACAAAACACTACAAATCATCACAACAAAATATAATGATGAACCCGCACATATATTCACCGATTGTATAAATGCACTCTACCTACTTAACACTCAAATAACACACCCTACCCTTCATAATAGCCACCCCGACCAAACCATATTAGCATCAATGGTCCAAATGTTACAAAACCGTACACAAACCACAACCCTCCACAAAGTGAGGGCCCAAGCCAACATTGTTGGCAAAGAACAAGCAGACAAATTAGCAAAAGAAGGCCGAGAAAAAACACACAAAAATGCCAAAGACCCACACGAACATGCCCATGCTACCCCATACTACTTTCAAAAAGAAGATTGGCCCTCCAAAGAAGAAACCCCCGACAAAGGCCCAATTAGATTTTTGGGCAAATATCTCAAAAAACAAGACCTCTACAACAACCTTGACACAATTTCAGAAAATATTCCTAACATAGAAAAATGGACTAACAATAATGACATAGACAATGAACTCTCTACAAACTTTTGGAAAAACCCCATCATCGCAGACTCGCAAATAACATGCCTCATCAAATTCCGTACGGATCAGTATATGGGAAACGCTCGCAAACAACTCTTCTTTGGAATAGAAAGATTCCCATCCATAATATGTCCCATATGCTCCTCAACAGACCCCGACACATGGCATCATGTCCTACTCAAATGCCGAAACCACCACATACACTCTCTAATTGTTAAAAGACATAATAAAGCGGTATGGGAAGTCAGAAAACTATTCACCTCCTACAATAAATCGAGATGTTTTATACTAATGAACGCCGACACTTATAATAATAACCCACAAGAGAATACAGTCCCCCCTTGGCTACTCCCATGCTCATGTATGACCCAAAGATGTCATTGCAACGCTAGGCTCAAACCAGACATCCTTTGTGTTAAAGGTTTACCGTATAATGACCCACCACCCAATAACATCAACCAAGACTACACCATTCAATTCATAGAATTCACATATTGTAACGATAGATTTTCCCCGGAAACAATCCAAAATAAAATAGATAAATACCAACCCCTTATTGACGATATCATTGCCCTTGGGTGGAATGTAGACCCCCTCATTGTAATCACAACCGGCGCTCGTGCCACTACCTTTATCCCATCTATGAAAACTCTTGAGGATACCTTCAAAATTCCCATTGAAACAATTAACACCTCCTTTAAAAACATTAACACCATTGCTATTCAATATGCCATGTCCATTCTTCTACATAAACGCAAAATTGAAAACAACCAAATCCTCCCTGATCAGGATTGCTATCTTGTGAGCGGCGAGCGACGAGCGTAGAGCACTGAATTTTTGAAATTTTTTTGGTAGTGTTTTTTGATGAATTTGGAAAGGGTCGCCTATGGCCGTGGGTTCTATTTAAACTGTGTTGACATATGAAAAATAAACAGAAATTTACGACGACAATGGGCTTGGACATATGGAATTATGAGTAGTTTAGGATTGATTGCAACAATTCAATTGAAATTGGAAGGGACGCTTATGGGTGAGGATTTAGAGTTCAGGGTACTGCGACAAGGTAATAGACTAGGAAATACAATGGAAAAAACCGAATTTATATGGTTTAGGGTGGCAGGCAGTATCCATGTGATACGTAGTTCATACCCTTATAATACCTTGATGATATCCATGTAATACCTAGGGGATAAAAAATAGATACCATGGAGATATCCATTGTGTACGAACCACTCTAAATTGAAACATTCCAATTCTTTGACTACGGTTGTTTAAAAAAAAACAACGCCTAAGATACAAAGCATGTAAACTCAGAAGACATGCAACTTGGTTACAAAGGATATTTATAATTAATCATATATTTAATAGTAGATAGAATGAAATCTTCTCATCACGCAGCATGACATACGAGGTTTTTTGATAGACATACGTGAAAAGAATGGGATTTTGACATGAATGAAGATGACTCACGATGGGATAGGTAGAAGGTCGGTTGCTAGTTGAGGGTGAAACGCCCATCGTCAGTGTCACCGCTGGAGGTACTGCAAATCCTCCAAATCCCCCTAGTTGAGTAAACAACTTTTGAGGCCCCTCCTTCGCCACCAGCGCCGCGAACTCCCTGTACCTCTCCTTCGTCTCTTTCTTCTCCTTCTTTGAACTCTCCTTCTCTAGCCTAGGAGCCTCCCTCTCATGTTCCTTAATTACTGCCGTAGCCGCTTTCTCAACAGCCTTGGCTTTGGCCTTTCCGAATCGCTCCTCAGACGCTGCCAACGGAGTCGCCAACAAGGGAAGTACGCTGCTGGAAACAGGAGGGACTGCAATGGATTCGCATGCCACTTGTAGTTGAACCTCGTCTCCAGGGGTGGGATTCACCTCCCGCATCTCCAAGTACCACGGGCATTGGAGGAGGTGGTGCACAAAAAACCGACGCCTCTAAGTATAGATCTGTGAAGATACACTTGGAGCAAAAGTATCTATCCACTTTGTGAAACGGATGGGTAGATCTCCGACTAACAAGGCTCCATGGGCTACGAGCACTCTCCAAAAATATCGCATCACTGCTCGCTTCATGACCTTCTCGCAATTGTCATGCGCCATAAACTCCTCGTTCTTCGTGTAGGAGCCTCCCTTTCCGATGTGAGTAGAAAACACTTTAGTCCACAACGTCATGCTCTTTGCCTCAATCCATTTTCCAATGGAGGGGATGGGATTCGGAAGCCCTTCACTCTTAAGGACAATGTTGTCCTCAAGGAGAATCTCTGCGTAGAGCTTCTCAGACTCTTCTTCTAGCTGTAAAACAAAATCCACATAGTTAGGAAATGATAATAGAACAATCATACAAAAAATATGTGAATGTCAAGAAAGATTGGATCTTACCCCAGCCCAGAACGTTGCCTTATCAATCCAACCACGAAGAACCTTATCCGATGTTGGCGACGCGGGGAAGTTATACTCCATTATGCTGCCCTTGCTCATGTTCCACCACGTGCACCAGCGCGACTTGAACTTCGCAGCTACCCAAGCCGTGGCGATGAGCTGGAGTTTTTCCGGAGTCATCTTGTGCCGCACCTAGTAAACATCAGAGTGACGATTCACCTACATCACAATATCAAGAATTAGAGTGGAATTTACAAGGGCAGAAGTTAGAAATTCAATATGAAAAGGAATGGAAAAAAAACATTTATCCTATCTCTTTGAAGAAATCCTCCCCGTTAGCCGGATTGGCAATTGCCAACATCCGAGTGAGCACGGTTTGGCAAGTCGTCTTCTTCTTTTACACAACTTCAGTGCAATGGCTCACCAACTCTGCAGCACTTCCACGTCGATCTTCACTAACACCCGTCACCAAGTTGTCCTTAAATTTTTGGATCTGCTCCTCTTGAACAACAATCAGGTCCCGCTGTGGACAACATAAGGTCGTGATCAGTTTTAATATTTTGAATTGGAATATTAAAAGGAGAGGAATGACAAGTGCTACCTGGACAAAGGGATCATTATGTACCTCATACATGAGCTTCACAAATGCTTCGAGAGTCATATGATACCACTTTTGTTGTCCCTTCTTTGACCACTCAAGGACACTCAGTTCGTAATCTTCATCGCTGATGAGCCCCTTCAACTGCTCAAACTCTAAGACGCCGAAATGCTGAACACGCTTTATGTCGTGTGTGAGGTGTTGCACAACTTGATCTGATTCTTTTTGCCTACGACAAAAGAATATTTCAGTTTCATTAAATGAAGTACAAAAGTAAAAGCAACTGAAACAAACAAAGTTCAGAGTATCTAAGTTCGAGCGTACCTGTTCAAGTTGGTCATTACGGTGAGCAAGATGTGTCGGTTCTCGATAGTCGGCTCGATAACCACGGCTCTAACGGGCACGTGAAAGGTGACATCGGATGGGTGTAGTTGGGAAATCACCTCGGTCCAAGCCATATGGTGATGATTGCCATATGGCTCGAAGAAGAACTTCTCTGAAAACGCCGAGTACTCTGGTCGAGTCTTCAACAACTCCTCGAACTTCCGGTCCTCTTCCATCCAAAGCTTAGACCACGTTGACCTGTCTAGTGGTTGCACCTGCTTCTCGATAAGGGAGAAATTCTTCACTAACACATAAAAACATGCAGAACCAGGCCGATACCCATTGACGAACTCCCCCTTCAATTTCTCGACATCACTTCTAAGGGGTAACCTCACCTCACTCATGGGCACCATCCGACAGAGAAGAATAGGGAGATCACTAGCGAAAGAGTAGATGCTGCTCTGTAGGATGTCGTATGAGGTCCCATAGATGGACCTCCGCAAAGATTGAAGTGTAGGAGCCAGCCCATGCTCATCAACAAGTTCAGTGACGCGTGCTTTGTCCTCCATAATCTCAAGGTCCTCACGTGAAGAAGTTGCTGTAGGTCCCAAACTCTCAACCTGCAATAAGTATGCATGAGAAACCGAAGCAACAAATTGCATCCACCTGAACTAGAAACTTGAAATGAATTAAGAATTAAATCTAGAACGGACGAGTAAACTAAATTCCTGCTCATGCAATCCAACAAGTATGGCCAAAATGGTCATGAAAAAAACTTCGGGCGATATAAAGCAATGTCCCTCCCCCACCCCAACCTAGCCCTCTCAAGCCACTCACTCACTACTTCCCACCCCACCCACTCTCCCTAGCCTCCCACCCACACTCCCCACCCTCACCACCTCTCGCATCTGGACTCCCTTAGCACTCTCACGAGGATCAGGCAGAGAGAAATATAGAAATAGTGAACACGATCTCCAAATCGTGACCGTCAAAGGAAGAAGAAATATGCGCGCACGTCGAAGAACTCTCTAGCTGGGAGAGGATTCTCAATTTTTTATCAAAATCAGTGACCCCTGAAATGGCTTTCGGATCCGAAAGCCAAAATCAGGGGTCACTGATTTTGGCAAAATTCACGATTCTCCCCCCTGCTGGATGAGATCCTTCGCTTGTGCTCTCTTAACAACAAGACTCACATGCTTCTAAGTAGTCGAGGCAGAGCATATATCACATCGTACCCCCTCTCCACCCCAGCCTAGACCTCACATATTACTCACTCAGTACAGAATAACTCTCGTAGACCTCCTCACACACACACTCACGTCCCACCCCACCCACACTCTCCAGCCTCCCACTCACACTCCCCAGCCTACCATACACACTCCCCACCCTCCCCTCAGACACTCACCACCCTCCCACCCACACTCCCTACCCTCACCACCTCTCGCATCTGCACTCCCTCAGCACTCTCACGAGGATTAGGTAGAGCAAAATATAGAAATCGTGAACACGATTTCATGATCATGATCGTCAAAGAAAGAAGAATTATACACGCGCGTCGAAGAACTCTCTAGCTGGGAGAGGATTCTCAATTTTTTATCAAAATCAGTGACCCCTGAAAATGGCTTTCGGATCCGAAAGCCAAAATCAGGGGTCACTGATTTTGGTAAAAATTCACGATTCTCCCCCCCTCTGGATGAGATCCTTGAATTTTTACCAAAAATCAATTACAAGGTAAGAAAGTAAAGATGAATATTTTTTTTGAAGAATTTTTTGGATTTATTTTCATATTCATTTTTGTTTATCAAACAATGTTTCTAAAATTTCCAAGTTTTTCACTAGCTCAAAGGGGAGTTTTGGATCCAAAGGCTTTCTTTGGGCCACTCAAAATTTTGAAAAGAGTTGAAAATACATGTATGCTCATATAGAAAAATACCATATTCAAAAAATAAAATTTTGAGGTTTACTTATTTACTTGAAAAGAAACAACAACAGAAGCAAGACAAACTCTATGTTTTCTATTTTCTATTTTTTAAAATTATTTTTTGGAAATCAAGGCATGATTTTTAACTTTTGAGATCATTTGGAGTGCCCCAAATATGGCTTTTGGATCCGAAAGCCATTTTGGAGGCCCTCAAAAGTTCACAAAAAACTTGAAAGATCCAGGGTTGTCTATTGTGTCGTGACGGGGACAATTTCCGTCACGATGTCACGACACAATGACGGCATGACATTGTGACGGATCGTGACTTTACTGTGACGGAGCCATTTTGATGGCAGAAAACACAATTTTCACATTTACCTCTGGAGAGACACGTTGGATTCAGAAAGGAATCTGCATGCCACATGTGCAGACATGTCATCAACTGCGGTAAATTCATGGACGCGGTAATT
>OZ020521.1:13381533-13667742 GCA_963971425.1 Bryoerythrophyllum caledonicum | reverse complement strand
AGGATGGCCACGTCAACGCCGAGGTAACTAATCTACCATGCATAGGGGTAAAGTTGGCCTTTGACCCTACGTTGACTCTATTATGTCGTGACGGGAGGGTCCGTCACGACGCGTCACGTCATGACGGCACGTCACTGTCACAATGTCACGATAGACAACCCTGGAAAGATCTCAATCTAGCAACAAAAGAAAATCCCAAAATATAATTTATATTTTACAAAGAAAATTTATTCGATGGTTGAAGGTAAGAAAGTGATGATGAATATTATTTTTGAAGATTTTTTTGGATTTATTTTCATATTCATCTTTGTTTATCAAACAATGTTTCTAAAATTTCCAAGTTTTTCACTAGCTCAAAGGGGAGTTTTGGATCCAAAGGCTTTCTTTGGGCCACTAAAAATTTTGAAAAGTGTTGAAAATACATGTATGCTCATTTGGGAAAAAAAATTCAAAAATGGAAATGGATAAATTGACTCAGATTATCTGAACAGAGCAACAATAGAGGCAAACAAATTTTGTGTCTTGATAATAACGAAGATAGTTGATATCTTTGAATAAATTTTTGGGTTTAATTTCATATTTAAGGCTTCTTAGCTAGCACGCCATCTAGCAGTTTGATGGTAGTACCAATAAGGACGTGCCTATAGAATATCAAAAATGGACATTTTTATTCCATTGAACTATATGCCTCCAACAAGGCACCAACAATAACATTCTCTCTCATGTACCCAAGGTCAACACATTCCCATGTGCAAGGTATGGAAAGAGTCCAAGACACAAGAGGAGGGAGAAGCACAATACTAAGTTATATAAAGGTGGTGGTTATCTTTGGGTGCTACTGCCAAGAGCAAGCGTCTTGCTCTTGAGGATTGGATGGCAATATAGACAATGGGAGTGCACAATGCAACTTGTAAGTACTCTTAATGCCTTGTACATTTTGGAATTAAAAACTATTTAGAAATGTAAATAGAATTTACATAAGAATTATTGTGTCCTCGCAAGATCTCACGCTTGATGAAAGAGCAGGCATGCCATCTTTCAGCCTTTTAGATACATTCTATTATCATTGCCTCGTAAAATTTGAAACCACCATGAGGTGTTTGTATGCGGCTACCATGGACAATATCATCCGAGCTTTCACAAAAATCACTTCATATTGAGCCTGGCTAAAACGTGGCATGATGAAAAAGGTCACAACATAGGTACGCTTTGGTAGCGATCCATACAATGTTCAGGTGACTCCAGATTTATTGCAAAAGTTGTTCAACACTTTCCTAGGCCCTTCCTAGACATGCAGACTAAAACGTGCGGAGATCTTTAAGTCTACCAAAACCAAGCTTGACATGCCACTCATGTCAGGCCACAATTTTTATTAATTGGATACGGTGACTTTCTCTAATCCACAAGATGGAACAAGAGTGACTCGAACAAGTACAGAAGAGGCCTTCAATGGACTAGATTCAACAGTTCTACATACAACTTCAGTGTGGAATTGGTATGTGATCCATCAAAGTGGTTTATTGTTCGCGTGCCGAAGAAATTGACGCAAATATGCCAAACATTGTATGCTCACATTGATGAGAAATGCGCCACTCGCCACTTGCCGCTCACCGTTCACGAGATAGCGTCGCTCCCATCACAGACTACCCCGCATGTAGTGCCCAGATTTCTTGAAGATGTCAGCAGAGGCGTTGGGAAAGAAGGGGCAATGGAAATATTATAAGCATGTGTACTACATCTTACGTTACTTGTGTAAACTGGACTACAAAAAAGACCTGTTCATGCATGCTCCAAGCTATAGCTTCAATGAAGTTATACGCATACTAGAGCTTGCTAATATTGCAAAAATCGCATGATGATGTGCGTCACGGCATAAATTTTAATACTCTTTTTATATCTAGATAGTTGATGTGGTGTCAATATTCCAACTGCGTGATTGTAGGTGGTAGTTTATTTATTTTTGTTTTTTTTTCAAACCGCAGAGGAGTTGTTTTGTTGGCAACTTCCAACAGTTCCGTTAGATAGAGCCAGCATACCACAACGGGGATTTGAACCCTACACCTTTCCATTTGGAGAAGTTGGAAAACTCTCACCATCACCCGGTAGTTTAAGGTTTTCATAGACCGTTGATATTTCTATAGAAACATCTTATGTTATTGCTTCAAAAAATAAATTATCTTACTCCACATCTAGTACTCTAGCACTTCATTAGAAGGTTATGTTTTATAAATTGCCATCCTATATAAAAGTACAAATGTAATCCTCAAAAGAAAAAAAAGCACAAAGATTAAAATTCCATCACATGCATAAGAACATGGAAAAAAAACTATCAATTGTCAATGTATCCACAACTTTAGGGTACTTTCTTAATTTAGTAAATTTTGCAACATTTAAGGCCAAATTTCAGAGTTGTACCACTTATCGAAAAAAAAATGTGACACACTTTTAAACTAAAACAGGAACTCTAAAAGACCGAAATAAAGGAAAAACACGCAATTTCGCAGTATACCACGGCTATAGGGTATTTTCTAAAATTAGAAGTTTTTGAAAAATATGTCACCAAAAATTGATGATCTGCTGAAAAAACCTCGAATTTCACTTTTTTCCCAAAAAAATGACCAAAATATTCAAGATTTTAGGATTTTTTATGCTCACTGCTCGCCGCTCGCTGCTCACCGCTCACAAGATAGCGTCGCTGCCTCCCCGATACACAAGACCCCCCTTAAATTCTTCCTCCACCTTGATTTATCATGACTAGTTGGTTTTAAGGTTTTTGATTGTTTGCTTGTTGGTGGTCGGTTAGTTGGCTAGTTGATTAGTTGTGATTGGTTGGTTGGTTGGTCTGTGGTCCTTTGGCTACTTGTTATATAGTGTCTACCCTCGAGAGAGGGGAGTAGTTCCAGCTTACTAATTCCTTGTCCAGTGGGCATGGTCTTAGTAGTGGAATGAACAGACACTTTATTCACGTTGGCTTCTTCGGAGACTGGCGTTCTTCTTCTTCTTACAACTTGCTAAGGTTTCATTGATATATCTAAATATATATCTCAATCACAATTTCTAGTTTAAGTATAGTAAACATAATGTAAATAATTTGTTTAAGAACTTCAAGTATTTGAATGTCCTTACTTTAAATAAGGACATTTAAAGTAAAAACATTTACAGTAAGGACATTTAAGTAAGGACATTTAAAGAAAGAACATTTAAAGAAAGAACATTTAAAGTAAGGACATTTAAATACTTGAAGTTCTTAAATAAATTATTTAATCATTACTTACTATACTTAAATTAGAATTGTGATTGAAATATATAATTAGATATATCAATGAAACTTTAGCAAGTTGTATAAGGTATGAAGATGCATATACAACATTTACATTTACATTTGAATGCATCAACTTCTTCTTAGTATCATTCCAATTAATTTTGTGTCAATTGCTTAAATAAAAAAGCAATAACACAAGACACATTCTATGGTTAAAAAGAAAATAAAGTCTATAATGACATTTACAATATTTGATTCAATTATTACATGAACAATTGTTGCAATCCTTGTTAATTAAAAAGGCCAAAGCCCATGGCCAAATATAAATGATTTTGTGTAGATGATTGCCAAAAGTAAATAAAAAAATACACACACCTTGACAATCTTTGAAATCAATAATAGTTAATGACGACACTTTTAATCAAAGAAAGACAATAGATGATATTGGTGAAAATGAATCAACATTTTATATATAAGGGGTGGACAAAAGCTTAGAAAAGGTGGGCACAAGGAGGAATGAGGCTTATACATGGTCCACATCTTCATTATGCCACTAGCAATAATTCAACGAGATGAAGGAATTTAAAATATACAAAATAGTAGAGGGCAAGTTCTATTTGTGTTGAGCATAGATGTGTATGCAAAGGAGATTGATAAGTGTGCAAGGAGGCATGTGACTATATAAGAGGGGCGGGTCACTAGTACAAAAGAACAGCGGGCGGGTAGACAAGGAGGTAGGGCGTATACTCCAAAAGGTTGGATGCAAACTTAAAAGGGTTGGGCGCGTACCTATTGGGGCCGCGCGCGCACCTACTAGAGCCGCGGGCGCACGCCAAATTTTTTTTTAAAAAAAAAACATTTTTTTAATTTTTTTGCGTACGCGTCCAGCCCTAGTAGATACGCGCGCGTACCTACCAGGACCGCGCGCATACGCCGAAAAAAAAAAATAATAATAATTTTTGGGCGTACGCGCCCAGCCCTTGTACGTACGCGCCCGATCTAGAAGGTCAAGCGCATGTTTATAAGGGCTGAGCTCATCCCTAGAACAAAGAAAATCGCACGCGCCCATTCCTTGAACGTACGCGCCCGATTTAAAAGGTTAGGCGCATGCTTACAAGGGTTCGGCCCATACTTCAAAGGGTTGGGCGCATATCTAAAGAGGTTCTACGGGTAGCTAAGGAGGTAGGGCGCATACTCCAAAAGATTGGGCGCCCAGCCCAGGGCTTGGGGCCGCGCGCGCACGCCTAAATTTTATTTTATTTATTTTTTATTTTTTTTCGCGTACGCGCCCAGCCCCGGTACGTATGCGCGCGTACCTATTGGGGCCGCGCGCGCACGCCAAAATTTATTTATTTATTTATTTATTTATTTCGCGTACGCGCCTAGCCTTAGTATGTACGCGCGCTTACCTATTGGAGCCGCGCGCGCACACCAAAATTATTATTATTTTTTTTTTTGGAGTACGCCGAGCCCTTGTTCGTACGCGCTCGATCTAGAAGGTCAAGCGTATGTTTACAAGGGCTGAGCTCGTCCCTTAAACAAAGAAAATCGCACGCGCCCATTCTTTGAACGTACGCGCCCGATTTAAAAGGTTAGGCGCATGCTTACAAGGGTTCAGCCCATACTTCAAGGGGTTGGGCGCGTATCTAAAGAGGTTCTGCAAGTACCTAAGGAGGTAGGGCGCATACTCCAAAAGGTTGAGTGCAAACTTGAAAGGGTTGTGCGCATGCCTAAAAGGGTCGGGCGCGTAAATAAAGGGGTTGGGCCCATACTTAAAGGGATTGGGCGCATACTTAAAGGGGTCGAATGCGTTCCTAAAGGGGTCGAGCGTGCACCTCAAGGGGTCGGGCCCGTACGTACAAGGGCTGGGCGCATACGCGTGAAAAAAATAATAAAAAAAATAAAAAATTATAGGCGTAACGCGCCCAGGCTCCAGCCCTTATTTGTGCGCGCCTAACCATTGTTCATATGCGCCAGCCCTTGGCTGTACGCGCCCGATCCCAAAGGTTGGTGCATGCTAAGAAGGGCCGGGCACGTCCAGAAATTTTATTTATTTATTTATTTTTTTGGGCGTACGCACACGACCGTGTTTGATACGCGCGCAGCCCTTGTTCGTACGCTCCCAATCCATGATGGTACGCGCCCAACCATTGTTTGTACGCGCCCAACCCTTGTACGTTCGCGCTCGATCCAAAAGGTCGGGCGCATGCTTACAAGGGCCGGGCGCGTACAGTTTTTTATTTTTATTTTTTTTTCCCGCGTACGCGCACGGCCCTGCTAGGTACGCGCCCAGCCCTTGTTCGTACGCGCGCAACCTTCTTGTCGACGTGTCAGCCACGTATTTGCCTTCGTGGCAGTAGGTAAATTGATTTACCCCTAGTCATGGTGAAACCAACGTTGACCCTTATCGGACGGACAACAACCTCTATCAGACGGACAGCGAGACGGACGGACGGCCGAACAACCCTGGGGTGCGGGAAAAGGGGACTCTTCCTTGTCGCTATCTCTAGCGCTTGGGAGGTGGTACAACCTCCTCTCCTGAAGGTGATGAGCTGCTCCCTCCTTCAGACCCCGGTTCGGATTCTGATTCTGTCCCTTCAAACTTCTTCATCATCAGTTGCGTTCCATACGCCATGTCCTCCTCCGGAATAGTCTCCTTGAAATGGTGATACAGGTGGATCAGAAACGGGCAGAGGGATGCACGCTTGACATTGTGAATGCTCTTGGTCAACCTAATCACCACATCCTTCATGATGATGGCCCAATTCACCACTCTCTCGCCTAGGTAGGAGCCATACACGGTGTTAGCGAGAGTAATCGTCACTCGGGTGGGTTTCTCGGGGTGTAAGATTGGTACGAGGAATGCGAAGACCCTCCTGGCACGGGGGTCCGCGCAATCTTGTACCCCATAACCATTCTTGGCGTCCTTGTTACCGAACCTCCCCTTGGCATACTTCTCCTTCTTCGTACTTGTCCACCCCGCCCCTTGTCGCGGAAATCCATACACCTCTTGTCACCTCCCCATGGTCCACCGATCCAGACAAGCCCGGATGCTATCTCCATCGGGTTCCGGCAAGGAATCTTGCCGCATGTCTTGCATAGAGGATCTCACCCAAAAACTCCAACAGAATTCCATGAGGGAGAGACAACCCATGCGAAGGAGATCCTCTTTGAGCTCGGTGAGCTCCAGAGGATCCTTGGGAATGACTGGGCAAATATCCTTCTTCCCTGATGGCACCAAGTTGGAGGCCATTTGATTCGGGTGGTAGGATTTGCTCTTTTTGACCCTCGGTTGATGCCCTCTCCTCATAGGTGGTGCTCTTCTTCTTTACTTGTACGTTGGCCCGGAGCTCCTTTGGTGCTGGTGTTAGTGAGCTCCCTCGTCTCCCTACTCCTACTGTTGGTGAGCTTCCTCGTCTTCCTGTTGATGAGCTCCCTCGTCTCCCTGCTTCTACTGTTGGTGAGCCTCCTCGTCTTGCTGTTGATGAGCTCCCTCGTCTCCCAGCTCCTACTATTGGTGAGCCTCCTTGTCTTCCTATTGATGAGCTCCCTCGTCTTATTGTTGATGAGCTTCCTCGTCTCCTTGCTCCTGTTGTTGGTGAGCCTCCTCGTCTTCCAGTTGATGAGCTCCCTGGTCTTCCTGCTTCGGCTGGCCCGGAGCTCTCCCTTGTTGCCATTGATGAGCTTCCTCGCTGGCCCGGAGCCTCCCTTGCTGTCGGTACTCCTTGTTGGCCCAGAACTCCCTCATCTTGCTGTTGATGAGCTCCCTCGTTTCCCTGCTCCTGCTGTGTGTGAGCTCCCTCGTCTTGCTGTTGATGAGCTCCCTCGCTCCCTGCCCCTGCTGTTGGTGTGTTCCCTTGGTGTCGGTACTCCTTTCCTGGCCCGGAGCTTCCCTCATCCTGTTGTTGGTGAGCTCTCTCGTCTCCCTGCTTCGGCTGGCCCGGAGCTCTCCCTCGCTGGCTGTTGATGAGCTCCCTCGCTGGGTGTTGGTCTTTATGCTCGGTAGCCCGCCCTTGGGGAACCTTCCTAGTCCCTTCTCGTTCCGCTTCTTCTCACCTTCCGGGCCAAATTCGGGTGGTGTCCATCTTCCAGGCCAGATTTGGTCTCCTTCCTTCTTCCGGGCCAGATTCAGTCTCCTTCATTCTTCCGGACCAGATTCGGTCTCCTTCTTTCTTCCGGGCTAGATTCGGTCTCCTTCCTTCTTCCGGGATAGATGCGGATTTGTGCGGGTTGGCCCGGATGATGGCATTACCTGCCTCTTGGTCTTCATGCAGGTTTGGGACCGGAGGGACCGTTTTTAGGCTAGAGTCTAAGTCATAGCTCTAGGTCCCTTCTTGCTACTATTAAGGCTTTCATAAAAGCCCCGTATTCCTCCTATCCTAATCTTACCTAAAGGTTAATCTCAAGTGGGGATAACCTTCTAGCCTAGCTAATTTTACTTACTTTTAATACCTATAACTATCTAACTAAAAAAATTTTAAATTCGTGGCACGACAAGAGCCCTTGCATGACCATTGGTACGCCTTCTTCCCGTCCCAGTCCAGATTTTGGTCCCCGTCACGGTCTTCTCCTCCGCCTCTCTGCGCCTACTACGTGCGATAAGGTACTGCCAGAAGGCCAAGCCTGCCATGAAACCACACTCCCAGCTTTCTTTCTGATTAGGCAGAGGCAACCTTATCCGCGATCGACTCTGCCATTCAGTCCAACCTCGAGATCCGATCCTCATGCCCTTCGCATTTGCTCAACCTATGTGCACATGGAAGATGAAGTTGTTCACTTCTCGACCCTTGTGCATTCCTTTCGCTGGGTCCAGGTGATACATTCGCCTTTGCTCCACGACGAATACGCTCTAGTGACCCTTATCGTGGTAAGGGACGATAAGGGTATTCGGCGTCTTGGTGGTGGTACAAAACGAGCGGCTTGGAAAGCTCACGATGTCATCCCAGCCCTTCTCTTCATCCGCCAGATAGCATTGCAACGTCGCCGATAACCAGTTGTGCGTGTGATGATACTAGATTCGAACAGGCTCCTTCGCACGGTACACGACATGCCTAAGGAGGAAATCCAGAAATGTGCCTTCCATTTTCCGCTTGTCCTTGAGCACGCAATGCCAGTCCTGTAGAGCAAGCGAGACATCCACGGCTTGCCGAAGGTCTGGACCAAAAAACCTCATACCTCCAGTCAGGTCCTTCGGGTGAATAAAACGAGGCCTGCAATTCAGAAGAAAGGGGATGTTAGACAATAGGTGCTGATAAATAGCAGGTGTTGGAGAACACGATAATATAGACGACGACAGAGTCTCACCTGAGTTTTAGGACCTCCACAATAATACCGAGGTTCTTCTCTATCGTGGATGCGTCATGCTCCTCGGCTTTGTAGCAGAGCGAGGGCTCTTTGTCCCAGGAAACACCGTATGAAGTACATACTCCGCGATTCTCCTCCAACATGCACGTATACGCCGCCTTCTGTTCTGCCCTAAAACCGTTCTGAACACGTTTTTAGAGTCCAGGATAAATCCAAATACTAGTCAATTGCGATTCATGTGCTTCCTTGATAAAGCGCAATGCTAGTCTGATCACCTCGGGGTCCATCTCCTTTGGAGAAGGGTTATCGGGCTCTCGCGGAGGAGTTGGCTGAACGGGTCCTGGCGGAGGAGCAGACATATCAAGCTCTAGCGAAGGAGCAGGGTTATCAGGCTCTGGCGGAGGAGCATGGTTAACGGGTTCAAATATTACAACGGGGCTATCAGGATCTGACGGCGAAGCAGGCTTAATAAGTTCTCGCGGACAAGCATGGTTATGGGACTCTAGCGGGCTAGCAAGGTTATCGGGCCCTGGCGGAGGAGCACGATTATCGGGCCCAGGCGAAGAAGCGTAATCGGAGTCCGAAAAGGGAGACTCAGAGTTGTCATATTGGACGGACGTCCGGTACGCCTGTTCGGTAGAGCTCTCGCTCGTTTGATATAGTCAACTGAGGGTTGACTTACCTGCTAGGTAAAAAACAGGCAACGAGGTAGCCATGTTGGCACCACATAGCTGCCACGAAGGAGAGGGTCAAGTTTAAGTAGGATCGGGGACTAATGGCAAGAGGAAGGTGGGGCGGAGACGTCCCCGTCCCATACAAGCAGGGCGGAGACGACTCCGCCCCTGCCCAGGTTGGGTGGGGACGTCTCCGCCCCCATACGGGCAGGGGCGGAGACGTCCCCGCCCCAGATCGGGCAAGGGCAGAGACGTCTCCGCCCTGCCCGTATAGGGTGGGGACGTCCCCGCCCCTACCCATAAGGGGCGGGGACGTCTCCGCCCCTTCATGAGTTAGTTAATAGTGTTTAACTATTGACACTATGTTGGTAAACTAAAATTTATGTTTACTGTAGTATACACTAAATGTGAACCCATACACCAATTGCAAATGAGGCACTTAGTGTAGTGACATAACCGGACACTAAATGCCATTTACTACACTATGTATCAATTTTTGTAGAAATAATAAATTTATTTCTTTCACTTGTGCACATTTAGTGTATCACTAGTGTATCAATAATTATTTGTGCTTGAACAAATGCAAATCTCGGATTTAGAATTTAAGATTTGGGCGTATCCAATATTGA
Organism: Bryoerythrophyllum caledonicum; assembly: GCA_963971425.1. NCBI lineage: Eukaryota > Viridiplantae > Streptophyta > Bryopsida > Pottiales > Pottiaceae > Bryoerythrophyllum > Bryoerythrophyllum caledonicum. The sequence continues at coordinate 13,657,873 of OZ020521.1, read as the reverse complement.
TTAAAATATATCGTATGGCAATTGCCAAGTACACATATTCTTCTACGAAGATGTCGTATTGCCTATTTGACCAACACATGCCAAACTAATGCAGCTAATTAAAAAAAAACTATTGTCGGTAACAACATAGAGGCATAGTCTAGTTGTAGGGGGGTTTCATTAATGTGTCTAAAACATCTAGCATAGAAGACCGTTCTTGGAGCATTTGTTTTTGCAACGTTGTAAGTTTTAGCTTTAGGTTTACATATTGCTCCGTGTTTTTTCTGGTGAAATACGAAGTGTCTCAATCTTCTTTCCAAATTTTTTCACAAATCCAACCCACCGCAAATGCATCTGCTGCCTTGGAGTAGAGCTGTGACCGTTGCATGACTTCAAGCGAGTTGGTGGAGTCCTGCGGCCCAAAAACATAGAACAGTTCTGGTGCCACAAACCGTCGCCGCTCTCTCTCTAGTTGAAGCTTCTCCTTGAATTGATAACCATACCTTGATGGCTCATTCTCCACAGCCCGACTAGAAAGCCCCCAATCGCAAATTCCGATGTACACCGTATCGGGTTTCCACTCATCAAAGTGGAGCAAAACATTCGATGGAGAGATGTCATTGTGTATATAATTTGCGTCGTGGCATTTTCCCACAATGACAAGCAATGATAGCACGAGGTTCACTCGATTTTGGCGGTAAGTTTTTATCCACCAAAGCTCTTGGATTGACAACCCGGTATTCGGATGCATCTCAATCCGTTCAAATGGCAATGCTTCGTCCACTATCGAGTCAAACTTGGACCAAAAAGAAGCCAGAGATCCCCCATTCCACCAGAGCGTGTATCCTTCCATAGTTTTCGGGTGGATGTACGCAAGTCTAATGATCCCTGGATGCACTACCGGACACCCTCCAGCCTCGTTGATGATGTTTCGGCGCTTCTTCCTCTCGTTGGTGTTGGTCAGAGTCTTTCCGGCGAAGTAAATCCAACTTGGAATGTTTTCCAATTTGGTTATCATCACCTTCCGTACAGCCCCATAGCCACCCACCGCGCTCTGCTCTGGCATTGGAATCACTTTAGCGCAACTTTCAAGCCACTTGAAAGTTCCACCAACGTAGTGAGCCAAAATTTGCTTCTCAATAGTCCATTTCCAAGGAGCTAATTTCTTCTTACGGGAAGAAGAGTACTGTTGAACGAAGCACTGGACCATCCTCATCTTCGCCACTAGTGAGCGCTCCTCCAAGTTCCAGGTGCTCTCATCCTCCTTCTTTCCCGTGACGTAACACCAGTTCGCAACAATATTGGTGGTTAGTGCGGTCACTTGTGTGTCCAACCACTTCGAATGCAACCAATAATCTCAGATATTATTAAATTTCTCTGATTTATTAAGGTTTGACATTCATTCGTGTCGCATGTCAACCGTCAACTTGTGGTATTCCTTGTCGTTGTGTGCCAAATAGCTCCTCGTCAACGCCCCTCTCGTCCGGCGGTTGTAAAACTCGACAGCAATCCCTCTACATTCAACCATGTATTCGTGCGGGGGCATGTCCGGATTTGGTGACTTCTTCCGCCTCTTCCCGCTCGATGACGACGGATTCAATGATCCCGAAGTCAACTCCGTGTTGGTGGACGGAAGAACCGTCTCATCTACATCATCCAAGTCCATAAATATTGGGCGCTTCTCCATTGACCTACTTCCTTCTCCCGCCATATAAGATAGTCGACTCCCTACCGTGGTCAAAATTCCAAGTTGATGGTTTTAAAAAGAACCGCAAAGAGTCTGGGTACAATAAATGGGCCAAACCCGATCACCCACCAAACTCACTTTCAGGTCGCAAAGCGAACTGACACGTGAGGCCTAGCGAGTGGACTTGGCAGAGAATAAGGACAAAATGTCCCATATTTATATGGTATAGGGTTCCTTTTGCGAAGACGTCCCCGCCCCTGCCCAGGGACCCTAGACCAGTGCTTCGTCTATCGGCTATATAATATCGTGCACACCCCTAATTGTCCCCGCCTCACATACTCCCTCTTTATCCACCTCTTAATTGAGTTGGTTGTGGGCGTCGTGTGAGGACTTCATCCATTCACATCACATACATTATTCAGATTTTCCCCACCCATGGCCACGCCGGTAAATATGAATAAAGAAGAACGAGACAAGAGTCGACTACGATCGGGAAACAAGGAGCGGAAGAGGTTGCATGTGCTTCGGAATCCTCTTAAATTGGCTTTTTAAGGTTGGGAAGAAGTTTCGGAGCCATGGAGTTTCGAGGATTGTGCAAACTTCATCGAGTGGTGTCATATCAACAAGGCTTTCCCGGAGGAGCGACACAACTATCACCGACGCTTCCACAAGGCAAATTTATGGAAGTGCACCGACGAGGCGTTCAAAAATCGGTGCATTGAAGTATACCAGGTCTTATACGACATCCCTTATATCAAACGCAACGAAGTAAATCTCTTCCTTGCGAGAGGTGTCCATGCGGAGGTAACTTGGGCAAGAGGGTGGATTGGTCCACCTTGAAAGCCATGGAAGATAGCATAAGAGTTCCTTCTCCGGCGAATGGATTGATTCCAATGGGGACATGGAGGTATCCAGAAGGCGGATTGGGCAAATTGATGGCGAAGACTGAACCGGTCGACACGTACTAGACCGATCCCTCAAACACGGATACAGACTCTGACGGATCCCACGTTCCAATCACAAGGAGCCAAAGGACACAAGCGCGCACCAAACGAAGGAGGGCGGAACAAACGGTTAACATAGTCGTTAACAATACCGTTAATGAAGTTGGGGCTCAGATACAATCCCCCGCGGTTGTTGATCGAACGTTAGAAGCCTCTACTGGTGCTATTTTTGTCAATACTATCCAAACCTTGCTGAACCAATTGGAAGGGAAGACAACAGAACTATTGTCATTGCGCGATGAGGTTCGCAAGTTGAGAGTTGAAGTCAATGATAAAAACATTGTTATTGACTAGCAACGACGTGATATGGAGGAGCTCCGACTTGCCCTTCAAACTAGTACAATGACCACAGAAGATCGGAATCCACGACGGGAGGAAGAAGTGCTTGTACAGGTGTCAACCCAAGACGATTCATTGTCGTTTGATGAGGCCCCTACCAACGCAGACAAAACTATGGTCAACAAAGAAGAGGGTGCGGGAGGTGACGGCGGCAAAGAGCTCGCTAAAGCGCTTGAAGACAATTCAAGACTAAAAAGTCGCTTGGATGTGTTGGTAGAACATTACTATCAATGGAAGTTGGCATGCGTCTTCACGGTCAATCGGTCCCGACAATTGGTGGCGGAATTCCAAAAAATCGACAACAACTATACCGAAAACAACCAGGAGAGGGTGTTTGGTTTGACATCGTGGGCCCTCGTAGATGATTTTTTCAAGATGGATGAAATGGCGATGGTGAAAACCGCTGGTGGGCAAACAACCATCGATTGGTCCCGTTACAAATGGGATTTCAAAAAGGAGGTTTCATCTACCCTCGATCATTGGGGCAAACCCATGTTATTGTGGCCACAACCTTCGAGCTTCGTATCCGACGGTACGACTTGCTCAATTTGTCTAAACCCATTTGGTCCAGAAGGTGGGATGCATCTAGGCACTTGTGAGCACTTGTACCATCCATTTTGTTTGATTAGCTTGATGGTTGTACGCCGGCGGTGCTCATTGTGCAAGGCCCCTTTTCACGAGCGATTGTATGAACTTTTTGGATTAGTTCCATACATGCCCCCGCATTGGGAGTTCAATGTGACGAACGCTCATGATCAATCACATATGTGGAGAAAGGATTTGGTGTAGAGCTGGAAACTGAAGATGCACTCGTTGGATAAGATGCACCTCTCAAACGAGTGGGGTTGGGAAAGGGACCCGGAGCAGATTGTCCGGGTGTGCAAGAATTTGATCCCGTTAAAGGACAAATACGGTCAAGGAAAACGAAATTTCTTCTACCAATGCTTTAATGGCCATTGGGACGAGAACGGGGAGCAATTTTGTTTCGGACCTCATCGACGGCAATGGTTGTGGGCCGTTGACGGTGTTCGCATCACAGACGACAACGGGGATTGCATTTCTCACGACGTTGACCAACCAGACCCGCAAGAACTAAGACAATTATCGGAATCAGAGTGGAAAGAAATTTTCCAAAATGACGGAATAGACTTCTTGCTCAATGTGCACAGTCTAGGGACACGGCAAGCGCTCGACCAGCTCATGCAATCCCAAATCCTAAGGGCCGTGTTGGATGAAGATGGACCAACAAGGAGAACACGATCGGCGTCTCGTAGACTTGTATTGGGCTCAGATGAAGACCTCCCTATGCACGTAGGGGCACACGACAACGAGGCAGGGGCGAGTGGCACTACTAATAGCCCGATGAATATTGACTAGGTGTATTTTTTGTTTTTGCGGTGCCAAGAGACAATTTTCTTACAATGCTTCATCTTTTAGCATTTAATGTATTTTTTCCACTTTCGTATTACATTATGGATACTAAAAAAATATATTAATAGTATTGTCTACATTCTACTTGATAATAGTGGTGTTAATCCGTGTGATTATGGATGTACTTAAGCCTCATAAGGATTTGTGCGTTTGTATAAAAAAAATGGTGTGGACCAAGTCTTAAACCTCCAAACATTTCTAATCCCTAAAGGACCAAGGCATTTTTGCACCAAAAACACTTCAAAACTGCAAGGCTATAGTATAATGCCTAAGAATGGAGACAAAACCTTTTTATTTCTACATCTAACCATAGGATCACAATAAATACTTCTTTGTTAATGTCCCCACAAAATTTCATAAATTTTAACCACACGGATTGAAAGGCTTGCATAGCTCCCATGCTATTCACTGCTTGGTATCAAATTTTTGCACTAGATAAGGCCTAAATCCATTACTAATGGTAGTTTAGGATGATATTAGTTCCTTATACACCAATTGTTAGAGGTAGAAAAAGGGTGTAACTTATTCAAGTCAACTATGCTAGTAGTGGAAGCTAAAAAATGGGCAAGTAACGTTTTAGTTTTTAGATACTTGATATGTTTTAGATTGATGTATATTTATGGTCAATATGAAGGTCTACATCACATATTGTTGTGGAAAAAATCAAAAGTATAAAAAGTTAAAATCTCTAAGTTTTATGTGGTAAGACGTTTTTGTTTTTGGTACCTTGCCCGTTATATTTTTGGCAATATGTGAAAATCTTTGACTTGAGTTGAAGCGTTATTTTCCACTAAAGACAAGGATTTTTTTTTTATTTGGAAGGAAATAATTTTCTACACTCTTATGTTTGCTCCAAAACTAATAGGGAGCTGATAAACGTGTTCCTTATTAGGGGGGTTTCACACTAGGGGCGGAGCTCGAGGGGCTGAGCAATTCTAGCAATTTGATTGGCCTAGAGTTGAAAATCGGTCCGTGGGCCTTCACACTTGGGGCCAAGGGCCAGGGGCCGAAGGGCACCAAAGTGCTTACATGGCAGTACTTTTTGAGAAATTTGGCGCCAATAGTTTGGCCCCTCGAGGAGAGTTTGGGTCCAACAAGAATAGAAACCCAAACTCTTGCCGAGGGGACGAACATTTTCTCATTAAAATAGTTTTAATAGTTTTTTACAACTCCAAAACTCGGCCCCTCGGCATAGTTTGGTCTTCAATGGAGTTCGGCCCTTGGGCTTAGTGTGAAACGCCCCCTAGAGAGCATGCCGTCAAAGTACAAAAGTTGTACTTTCCATTTCGCCTTCTTCCCTAGAACTAGGGAGAGACATAATCTGCATGTTATTTTAAGTGCATTAGGATCTTGTCGGAACCAAAAATAAATCACCCCATATTTAATTGTGCACCCGCCTCATGGAGATGAGGAGTGCCTCGGCCAAGCAAGAGTGGCCTCAAACGCCTCCTTGGAAAGTTTTGTGGGAACAAACCCCCCCCCAATTTACAAGCAAACGTCCCCGCTCTGCCCTGGTGGGGCGGAGATGTCTCCGCCCCATACCCGGGCAGGGGCAGGGACGTCTCACTATAAGAAACCCGTGATTTTTGTGACGTTAGCTGTGATCTAGTGTATTTTTCAAAACATGTTTTTGCGAACGGGCCGTGCCTTCGGCTTTCGGATTCTGGTGGATGTTGCACCAAACATGAAAAATTGGCGGAAAAACGCAGAGATGTTAGCATAAACGTATTTGTTTTGCGGGACGTCCTAGTGAACATAGTCATGTTTTAGACAACGTCTTCAGAAAGGTGACAATGCCACGTTGGCAGGGGGGTTTCAGATTCACTGTGAGTAACTTCGAGATTGTTACTACAACCTCCCGTAAAACACTGCCCAACGGTTAAAACACAATGGAGATGGGCTGACCCCTACAAAAATAAAAACGTGGATGTCGTTACTGACATCACAAAAAACGTGGATGTCGTTACTGACGTCACAAAAAACGTGTTTGAGCCACGTAGGCAAGGTAGAAATTGGATTCTTTTAAAAATGTTTGTGCCACGTAGGCAAGGTTGAAATCAGCTGCCACGTAGGCAAAGAGGATGTTGGAACAGACGTCTGGATGGACGTCTACTGTGACATTTTAATGTTTATGCTAACACGAGGCCAACACCATGACAAATCCAATAATCCCATATGGATTGTCACCACTTGTGCATCCCATTGTATATATATGTAAGGCCTTCTCTCCTATCTCATCACACTTGAATCAAGAGTGATTCACTTTCATCCATCTATTTGGATGAATTTGAATTACCCTTGAAACTTAAAGTGATACGGTACTTTTTGATGACATGGCGCTTCTTTTTGGTGACATGGCACTTGCTTTTGTTGACTTGGTGCTTGCTTTTGGTGACCTCCATCTCAACAAACGTCACAGAAAACGTCATAACGAACGTCACAGAAAACATACCGTGTTAGAAATGACGTCCCAATTTACACTGTCCAAAATTAATTATTGCATTAAACTATGCTGATTGGACATGCCACGTCATATTTTTAAAAGTGACACGTCATATTTTAAAGGTGCCATGTCATAAAATGGCGGGTCCACGTATGCAAGCCTAGTCACAATCGTATGCCACGTCATGCGCCACATCATGGGCCACATTACCAAGGGCCCGGATGAAAAATTTGGGGATGTGGCACTGCCCGTCCATGTGGCGATGACGTGGACGCGACGTGGCAGCCACATGGTAGATTTTTAACACCTTCAACCCCCAAGTTTTTGTGACGTTTTAAAAAACGTGGGCCTGTTTTTTGAGATTTTGGCACGTTTTTCGCATGTCAATTATAACGGATTTTTTTGGACGTCAACGTTGACGTGCCGGATGCTGCACAAAACATAATTGCACGTTAGTTGCCCTGTCACAAAAAACACGGGTTTCTTATAGTGTCTCCGCCCCCACCAGATTACGATTTTAATGGAGGGGGACCTCATTTGTCCCCGCCTCGCATACTCCTATCTACCATCTCTTCATTGAGCTGGATGTGGGCGTTGTGCGAGGTCTCATTCATCCATCCACGCTAGAATTTTGCATTCACATGTGCACACCATGTCTTCATCCGGACAATTGGCCAAGGAGGAGCGTGACAAGATCCATGCAAGAGCGGGGAACGCCCATCGGAAGCGGTTGCACGTTCTTTGAAATCCCGAGAAGGTGGCTTTTCGAGGTTGGGAGGATGTAGTGGAGCCATGGAGTTTTGATGATTGCGCGAACTACATCGAGTGGTGCCACATCGACAAGGCTTTCCCAGAGGCGCGACACAACTATCACCGGCGCTTCCACAAGGCAAACTTGAAACATTGCATCGACGAGGCGTTTAAAAACCGATTCATCGAAGTTTACCAAGTGTTGCATGACGTCCCATTCGTCAAACGCAACGAAGTAAATCTCTTCATTGCGCGGGGTATTCATGCGGAGGTGAAGTTGGGCAAGATAGTGGATTGGTCCACTTTGAAGTCGATGCCGGGGAAGGTAAAACTTCCTCGCCCTGAAAATGGAATAAATCCAATGGGATGGCGCAAGTATCCGGAAGGTGGATTGGGCAAGTTCATGACTGTGATGGACAACACACCTAGCTATGATACTAACACGTCAAGTTCAGATGATGACTCTGACGGAACCCACGTCCAAGTTGCGAGCGAAAAGGCACAAGCACGTGGTAGGCTGAGGAGGACCGAGCGAGCCCTTCACCAACGTTACTATTGACTAGGAGTATTTAAAGGTTTAGGACGTAGCAAATCAATTTTGTGAACAATACTTTTGCTCTAAACATTATATGGTTTTAAATATCCTTTTTGTTTGTAATGGTACAATTTATTTAGAGAACTTCCACATTACATTCTACTAGAGGCTTATACTATCCGTTATGGATGGGGACTTGCATAGCTCCCATGCTATCCACTACTTGGTTTATTTTTTTGCTTTCATGGTATGTGGTACATTCCTAATCTTTTGTGGGGCAATTGTGTTTAAATTATTTATTTAGAGAACTTGCACATTACATTCTACTAGAGGCTTATACTACTCGTTACGGATGGGGACTTGCATAGCTCCCATGCTATTCACTACTTGATCTGAAAGGGAGCTAATAAAGGTGTTCATTATTGGAGAGCATGCGGTCAAAGGACAAAAGTAGTACTTTCCCGAAAGCCTCCCTTCGTAGACATAACCTGCTTCTTATTTTAAGTGCGTCACAATCTAGTAGGAACCAAAAATAAGGTACCCTATATTAAAACCTCAACCCTCCTGATGGAGAGGAGGAGTGCCTAAGCACCCAAAATGCCCCAAAGGCCTCCTTCTCCTGGGTTGGGGAGACGTCCCAGCCCCTGCCCAAGTAAGGCCGGGGACGTCTCCGCCGTGCCCTCGTGGGGCGGAGACATCCCCGCCCTTACCCGTGCAGGGGCGGGGACATCTCCGCCCTTACACGTGCAGGGGCGGAGACGTCCCCACCCCTGCCTAGGTAAGGGCGGGGAGGTCTCTACCCCTGCACGGAGACGTCCCCGCCCTTGGTACGTCAGGTCCCACCCGTTCTTGGCTCGTGTATAAAAGGTTCGGGGAGGGCCGATTGTCCTCACGCTTGTTACCTTGGCCTCTATCTCTTGACCTCAATTTAGTTTGAGCTCCTTGCGAGTCTACTTGGGTGGCAGGTGGCACTGGTATGCAACTGAGGTGATGTAAAAATTGGTTCAAGCAGTGCACCAGCACTATCAGACCTCACATTTTCACCTGATTCTATACTATAACTAGCCCCGTATTTTGGCTTAGACGGAACTTGCACATTATTTGGCATAAGCCGTGAATGCAATGGGAAGTCAAAGGAAGCAAACAAAAGAATGGGAACCTTGGTACAATTTTGGTGACAACGGGGGCAAAGTGAGTTGTGTTTTCTGTAACTATACTTTTAGCTACAAACGTGAGCGTGCGTTCGCTCACTTTGGATACGGCGCCAAGTTAGAGAGGTCGATTTGTCGTAGCCTACCTCCCTATGTGCAAAGTCGATTTGCCAATTGTGGATACATTGTTCCGCAACGAATGACGGGCGGGGACATCTATGGCGGAGATTCAGGTCCGAGTGGTCCATCGAGGGCACCAACTATTGACACTTCAAGCCAATCCGACGCTCAAAATAATGTGGCGGGTGGGGTAACAAGTGGGCCTCAGGAAGGAGTGCCTATTCTCTCTGAAGGAAACGACCGCGAACATGTGTCGCGTGGTCTTACCGCCTCGAATTCCACTAGATCTGGGCAACTACATCAACAACGGATGCTTGATGCTTTTAACATTGCAAAGAGGAAGAAACTTGATGAGAAGTGGGCGACCTTTTTCTATCAAGCGAATGTGCCTTTTAATGTGGCGCAAAATCAAGCGTTCATCAATGCAGTGAGGGCGACATATTTGGCAAAGTTTGAGTACACTCTTCCTACATATCACCAGTTGAGGACTAGATTGATTGAACCTAAGAGGTTGCAAATTGAGAAAGAGATTGAAGCCAAAGTTGGTTTTGCAATCAAGAATTATGGGGTGTCGATATGCACGGATGGGTGGGATGATGTCCATCGGAGGCCCCTCATGAATTTAATGATGTCGTGCCCCACTGGTGACGTATTCTTAGGGAGCATAGACACCAGTGGTGAGAAGAAGTCCATGCGGTACATAGCGGACCAAATGAAAGTTTACATTGAGAAGGTGGGTTCCAAGAATGTGACACAGATTTGTACAGACAATATTCCCAACATGCTTGGAGCGATGGATGATATTATTCTCACATACCCGCACATTCACAAGCAGGGGTGCATGGCACATGCATTGGATCTCATGTTGGAAGATTGGGCGAAGGTCCAAGAATTTAAAGATTTAATAGAGAGGGCAAAGAAATTGTGCAAATATATTAGAAACCATCATTCGACAATGGGGACACTTCGTGAGTTGAGTCCAAACCTGCATATTGTAGTGCCCACTGAAACCCGCTTTGCTTGTAATTTCCTTATGTTGGATCGATTGGTGAGACTCAAAGGAGTGTTGGAGCAGTTGAAAGACCACCCCCATGTTGTAAACTACTTTGCAACCCTACAGAACAAACAAAATGGAGAGCAAGCAGCAACCGCAGCGCGTAATGTGGTGCTCACCATCGAAGATGTGGCCTTTTGGCAACGATGTCAGAATTACGTGCACATGACTGGGGATGTTTTGAAGGCATTGCGTGTGTTTGATGGCCGCGAACCAGCCATGGGTTGTGCGTGGCTCGTGATGCATAATTTGCGAGAACACGTGTACTCTTTGAGAGAGTCACCCTTTACTCTACGAGCTGACATAGCATCTACTCTTGAACAATCTTTTGATGCCCGGTGGCAAATGGTTTTTACCGATGTTCACTACGCCGGGGCTCTTTTGAATCCGTACCTCAAGGATAATGTGGCGCTTAGGGCTGACGGAATCGCACAAAGAGCATTGAATCGGGTTGTTCGCAAAATGATGGAGGTATTGGAAGTCTCATATGAGGACGTCCAATATGAGTTAACACAGTACGAGGGGGGCACAAGACCATATGGCCCTACCGAGGCATCTGACATCCGCCAGACAAAGCTTCAACTCCACCAATGGTGGGCCAGGATTGCAGACAAGGCATTGTCTAAAATAGCTGTTCGTATTCTAGCCCTTATGTGTTCAGCTAGCTCTTGCGAACGAAATTGGAGTATGTACTCGTTTGTCCACAACAAGAGCCGACATCGATTAGCGGCAGAAAAGGCTGCGTCATTGGTGTATATTTATACCAATAGCCGATGCCTCCAACAAAGACCGGGGGCCGATCCCGTTCGATGGTACGATGCGAATATTCACTCGGAGGATTCCGACCAAGATGCCCTAGGGCCGGTCCCGGTGGGTGAACCTAATCGTGAATTTGATGTGTTGATAGCCGAGGAAGAGGAGGAGCACAATATGGCAACTCCCCGCACTTCGCTGGAGTACCGTGGACACCCTAATCTTTGGGCGGAAGGCGCCGATCATCTTGAGGAAACGAGAAACTATTAAGGAGATGATGACGATGTGGAAGAAGAATTGGCTCAAGGTCGTTGGGGACCTTGGAATCAAAGTCCTTGTCGCAGTCCTTCGCCTCATCTTTATCAAAATGAGGGCATTCATGAAGTGCAACCTTTGTCTACTTCCTCAGAGAGCGACATCCCAAATGTGACTAACCTTGAAGAGCTTGAAACGGGGAGGGGGCAATGTCGGAAATGTTCGCGACGAGGACAATTCCCCATCAGACTATGGTGGTGGAAATGGAGATGGCGACAACAACGGAGCGGGAGAGAACGCAGTAAATATTGCGACTCAAAACAACCAAGCATCGGTTGAAAACCGGTATGGCCAAGAGAGCCCTATTGGAATGGGTGCATCATTTCATAGCACTGGAGTCGTTCAAAGAGACTCTAACGCAAATGTTGTAAACACAACAATTGTAGGGACGACTCGAAGAAATGAAAGGGTTGTTAATCAGCGAAAGCGTTTTGACCCGAAATATGTAGACCCCGATGATGCTTTTGCATTCACAGAGGACCTCGAGCCACAACCATCTCCGGTTGTGGTGTTGCCTACGGTTATCAATGACCAGAATGTACCAATGCCGCCTTCCCGGAATTCCTCCTCTCCTAGAACGGCGAATGCCATGTATGGACCTTTTCAACAAAGTGTAGGCGTTGAGGGGATGGGTCTAAACACTTCCGCTACTACTACCAGAAATGGCAGACCCCCTTTGGCCGCTACAAAGACGCCTCTTCATCCAATGGGTCAATATATACAACCGAGTGCAAGGACTAATGCTCGTGGAGGGTCTAGAGGCCGTGGAGCGGCTAGAGGCCGTGAAGGAAGAAACAACGGCGAAGCATCCTCCTCAAGGCATCGTAGACGTCCCCTCTTTGGAATAGGGGCACGAGATCCGAACGTGGTTGTACAACCGTTTTTGGACACGTATGTTCCAGGACGCTCTTCAACAACTCCGGCATTTGTTGTTCCGAATCGAGAAATTCGTCCTACCAGCGGCCCAACCATAAATTCCGACGGCGATGATCCTCACGCACATCGACAAAAGAGATTCAGACGCTCGCGTTGCGATGGTGAAACAGTCGTAGAGCTTCGCAATGACAACTCTGAAATAGAGGGCTTTTGGACTACGGATGGTAGCAATGGAGAATTCTCAGATGAGAGCGGTGAAGGAGCTGATGATGACAACCGTCCAGATTGCGATGAGGCACCAGATGATGATGATATCGTCCTTCGAGATGCGGTTATAGGTGGCCCGTCCACCGAAGGAGTGCGCAGATCGGGCCGTTTGAATAATTAAAGGACAAGAAATGTAACTACATATATGTATGCAAAATCAAGAGAGTTGTGATAATTCACAGAAGAAGTTAGGAGAGAAAAAGGTTTCTTAGATAACTACAAGATATTACTTGGTTTGGAAATATGAGATTAGGGAATTGTTGTTTTATCGTGAAACTTTTTAATGTAATAAACAGATTTTGCTTCCAGACATTAAGGCCTATCCGCTCAATGATGCAGGGGCGTGGACGCCTACATGTGGGACGAGGACGTCCCCGCCCCATGGGAGGCGTCTACGTCCCTAGGGCGTAGACATCCCTGCCCTAACAGAGGCGTCTTTTCCCCTGGTGCGGAGACGTCTCCGCCCCATGGGAGGCGTCTCCGCCCCTTGGGCGTAGACGTCCCTGCCCTAGCGGAGGCGTCTCCGCCCCTGATGGTAACGTCCCCGCCCTAGTGCCACGGTGGCGTGACACGTCCGTATGTGACGTGGCGATCATAGTAAAAATTACTTACTTGCAAAAAATTATTGGGCGCACTTCGGGCAATCCGTCCAAACCGTCGGTCCGTGCCGTCTGGACCGCCCGTCCGGTTGTCGCGTCCGATCACCTCAGCCCGTCCATTATGACAACCCTGCCTTAGGCCCAACGAGTTGGAGAATACCTTGGGAATTATCAACCACTACCACAGCAGGGGTAATGGATGACCTCTCAATCGCAGGTCTAGCGGCCATTGTCTTTACACACATGGCTGCTGAAAGGAGCTCCTCGACGTTGTCACTCTGGCTCTCCTCTGCATTGATTATCTCGGTCCTCAACACATCAACCCCCGTGGAGTTATCCAACTCACACATTGAGGCTATACTTTTGAAAACCTCTGTCATACTGAAGCCATCTTGTGACATCATTTTAGCAGAAAATAACGAGGCTTTCCACACGGAAGTAGTTGCCTCCATAAGTACTCCCGAACCTCTTGTGAGTCCTTCAACTCGTGGTGACGCTCGTGTGGATGTCGCCACTGGTCGTGGTGGAGGCACCATGGACGACGTGGGCACCATCTCTTCTAACGTGAAGGATTGTGGTAACCTTGTCTGTCGGTTATCCTTTCCATGGTGAGGATCCAGAGTTGGAGTAGCTCCACGTGGAATATCCTTAGAAATTGGAGTATGACTTCGTGTGAGAGCATAGGCCTCCTGTGTGCCATCTTTAATGGCAAGTGCCATGCCACTCAACATAAAGTCTTCAAACTCATCATCCACAGAGCTAAAACCGCCTCAAGCATGAAAACTGGGAGTAACTTGAGGATTGCCACCTACCACATTAGTATTGGGACTCATAGCTTCCATCTTGGCCTCCAACTCTGCGAATTTGGCCTTCCAGCTCTACTTCTCGCGTCCAGTGGTCTTGGACTCCTTCTCTTTGCCTCCTTTAGCTCCCTTGCTCTCCGTGGGCTTCAACTTTGGATGGAGCTTTCAACAGTTGGCCTCTGCATGCCCTTGGCACCACAACGTGAGCAAAAACCTTCGGTCTGAGGTGTGGAAGTTTTATCTTCCTTGCAATCTTTCCTTTGATGTCCTGGCTTTCCACATTTAAAGCACAAGGCACTAGAATCTGCAGTTTACGAAGAGATAGCCACCTTGACCACCTTAAGCTTCTCTGGGACCTTCTCGTCACGTTTGAAAAATCCCATGGCTGCCTTCTCTTCCAGTAAGTTTATCTCAATCCGCTCCGAAGTCTCAAAAACAAACCGTAGCGTCGTGGGTACTCCCTAACGCAACGCCTCATTGCAAACCAAGGTCTTTAACTCCTTGTCTAGGATATTGTACCAATGTTGCACTCCATGTTGTTCTGTGACTCCGTGAGTGGCTGAGATTAGTCTCCTTAACCTCGCATGAGCCTCTCTCAAAGACTCGTCACCTCCACGTGTGAAGGAACGAAGGGCTTTCATCTTATCCGCCATATGTCCTTGGTAGTCTCTATGGAGTTGCACGAAAAATCCCACGGTGGGATTGAATAGAGGTGGATGATTTATCAGTACCTTTGATTGCCCCACATCCTCTGTTGTGCTCGTGCCTTCCTCCATCTTCTCCTTAGACAAGAGTGGGGTGTCACCCTCGGTGCTCCGCCGAACACGTCTACATAGTTCGGTGCGTAGAAGTCTCTCCAGGCCATAATCTCAGTGAAATGAGCCGCCTCGAATTCTCCGTAGTCCGCCAGTGAGGCTCCCTCCAGACACCCAAACAAGGCTCTCCACACCATATACGATTGAAGTTCGGATTACGTGACTTCTGGAGTTCATACCACATGGTGAACTCCCTCTTGAAGTCATCGACTTCGATGGTGCCCGTGGCACTCGAAAACCTTCGTACCCCTCTTTCTCCACCTCCATATGGTGAAGCCATCTCCTCCCAATCAAAGTATGATTGGTAAGGCTTTGTGAGTAAATATGGGACCTGAACACTCACATGTGGGCTTTCAAGAAATTCGCCCTCTTCCACCATTGGCAAAGCACTCTCCTGTGCCTCTTCTCATTGACCACGATTTTCTGTCAACACCCTCTCATTAGCATCTACGGAGAAGGGAGTGTTTCTACGTGTAAACCCGGGACCCTTCCAATTTTCCACATTGCTAGTTTCGCAATCTATTCGAACAACCGCCAGGCCTCATGGGTTCCTCTCATCTCTGGAGCATAGATCGTAGGTGTCACTTCCCACTCCAGCAATTCTAAGGTAAGAATATGCCACACACTCGAGGCAGGCTCTTGCCACGTGTTAACCTCCCACTGCCAAGTAGTGTGGAACAAGAACCCTTCGCTCTCGATCTCAGTGAAAATGAGGGAGAAGGTGGGTAACTGGATGCCAGAAGAGAAGTCCTCTACTTCTACACCATATTTGGATTCAAAATTTTGCAGGACCACGGCCTTCCCTTCAACCACCAAATCTTCGACCCTAACTTGCCCACGAGCGCAGCACAAAGGTGCTGGAATTCCCTCCTTCACCCGAAGCGAGCGGATCTTCTGCACCCCACCTAATGAAGTCCAATACTTCACAGATTTCGTGCTCAACACTTTCGTGCCTGGTTTACGCAAACTCTGGGGCCCCGTGCGAGATTTGGCTATAGGAGAAAGCTCAAAGTCCCCGTGGCTACCACTTGCTGTAGCGAGGGAACCTTTCACTTGTAGGCTTTGCAAACAATCGATCAAGGTGTCCAACACCTCCCCATCAATTTCCACCTTAGGCCCACTAGTCCTCTCCGATTTCTTAGCCTTACCTCTTCCCTCCATGGTCCATAATTTGAGTGCGAACTAACCTTGAAACCCTCAAACCATGGTAATAGTGTCCCTGCAAGCTTCCACGAATCCACTCTCCTTCCACCAGGTGCTATGAGTATGAAATCATCTTTCAACCTCTTGATAATCAACTTTGGTACTCGGGTAATCTCACACGCAAACCCTACCTAAACCTCATACGGTTATGGCAACCACTAATACAGTCCCAGTCTCGGTTACCAACCCCCACAGCCGGTCATCAACCCGACTGCTGGTTATCAACACGACTGCAGGTCATCAACCCCACAGCCGGTCAACAACCAAGGGGTTGGGTATAAACCAAGCGACTAGGGTACCAGCCTTACAACCGGGTAGCAACACAGGCGGGTATAAATATCCAATCCAGGTATTAGCTAAAACCGGATATGTGCTACAACACCGGATACCAACCAAGATCAGGGTATCAGGTAGCAGCCCTACCCATTGACAAACCCTAACCGGGCTTCAAATCCTGAACCGGGTTAACAATCCACTGACCCAGATATCATCTTCTACCCTGGGTACCAATCTCTGCACGAGTATCAACCTGTACCTCGGGTATCAACTTGTACCTCGGGTATGGTCATGTACCTCGAATATCAACATATACCTCGGATATCAACATCTAGTCCGGGTATAAATATGAGAACAGGGTTTCATCATGAATCTGGATATCAGCACGCACCAGGATATCAACCCAAACCAGGGTACAAACCCACACCAGGGTATCAATAACAACACCGGGTAGAAGTACCAAAACCAGGGTTTCAAGTGAACGGGAGGGTATCAATCAGCAGGAGGGTATCAGCCACAAGGTACCGGGTATCAGCAACAACCATGTATCAACCAGAAGACTGGGTATCACGAAGAAGACCGGGTACCATTAAGTAGCCCAGTGTACCAGTATAAGAACAAGGTTTCTACAGGAGAACAGGGTAGCATTACCAAGTCGGGTGTCAATTTCCAATCAAGGATGTATACCCTGTTCGGATAAGGCTCTGATCGGGCACCCTACTCGGCACTCACTCCCGACGTCTGTCTGTACCGTGTATGTGTCTGTGCGCCGAGTCTCACCTCTCGTGTCTGCTCGTGCACACCGACTCTCTCGCCCGTACCTCTCGCGTTGCACACTCATCACTCGGTGCTCACGTCGCTCACATTATGCGTCCCAACTCTTGTGTCTATAGTGCACCTATCTGTACACACAGACACCGCGTCCTTACACCCACCGTGTACACACAGACCCCTGCACACTCACCGCGTCCTCCTGTACAGACACCGCGTCTGTATATACTAACCCCGATAGAGAAAGAATGAAGGGCGAATGAAGCACGAGAATAAGGATTGCCAAGCAAGCAGCGAATCCTCAAGACCAAGAATCCACTCACTCCGAGCCGATATTACAATTATCACAACGAAGACGTCGAGAATCTCCGTGCCTACATGACCACCGAAGCTCCTCCTCACACGATCTCGGTTGTGGACTAGGTGACCTTCACTTCCTCCTCGGTGACGTCTCTCCCAGTCTTGCACTTGTAGTAGACGCTCATGAACATACCCACGGCCTTGTACTTGTCACGGCACTTATGGAGTACCTGCACACACAACAACAACCGCTCGTCCAGTGAGTATCCCTGGTCAGTCTCCATGTCGGGCGCGATCGGCATGTACTTGACCGAGAATGTAGTCGAGTCGCTGCGCGTGCACTGTCACTGCGCCTCCTCCAGCGTCACATGCACACAAACCCTGGCCTCCCCGCCTGAGCGAGCCACCGCAACAGTGCTCCTCCTGTGACTCCACCAAACTAAACGCAGGTCCTGCCTTGACGAACTTCCCCCGCGTACGAGTACGAGACGAACGACGACGTGGTTCAGAGATGTACTAGACACACGCGTCCTCCTCCTCCATCGCCAAAAATGAACTCTCCCCTTCTCGCAGCCTCCAGCTCCCGACCTCACACTTCATAGTCCAGCACCGTGAGCAGGTTCCCCTCGCACAACCTACGTCTTCCCTCTCCCATGAAAGCGGATCTGAGGCAGACAGCTTCGTTGGCAAACAGTGGATGAAGTATGTAGAGTCAACGTATTTTCATCCATGATTATTAGCAAAGATAATCGTCCACCTCACCCTTCTTATCTTATCTAATGAACCTCATCCATCTCTTCTAAGTATGCTTGAGCTTTTACAACAAAAATTTCAGCACTACAACATTGCTCAAAAACACCTCAAACACAAGATTTTGAAGGTTTTAAGTGTCACTAAATCACTAGGAATACACTCATATCTTAGTGATGATCTTTCTCAAGTAATAAACAAGTAGAAAATACTCATAAACTACACATAGTCAAGCCAATGCCATTCTTAAAGAATGGTCGCATAATAACAATGAAGTTTAAGAAGTGCACGCACGCACGCACTCTCTCACTCCATCACGTGGGAGACTCAACTTGAGAAAGATGAGTCTCCTCACACACCACGTGGAGGTCATTTGGGCTCCAAGTCCCAAATGAGGTGTCGAAAGACACCACCAAGGCCCTAAAAGCCAAAGAACACTAATACTAACTCTAATTAACAACTAAAGCTAGCATCTAGGGTTTCCTTGGGCCGTTTAACCTCCTAGTTGGTTTACAACGCGTAAACCAACCTCCACAAACCCTCCAACGCGCCGAACCTGACAAACTTGTTAACCATGTCGTAGGTGCAATAATGATATGAATTTGAAATGCTACATGTCATTGAAAAGGGCTCAACATAAACACAAACTTTTGTAACATCATATACATCAATTCATACACCTTGTATGTCAAATACAAAAAAACATGTAAAAATACCTGCAATAGCAAACTCAACGCGTCACAAAATGTAGAGCAACCCTAAACTTTTGTATTCCAAACAATGAAGAAGTTTGCATCAAAGCAGAATCACATAATCCTAAATTCTAGCCTAGATTTTGTCATAGATGATTCTTCCAAAAATTCAAATGTACTGCAATTTCTATTCCACCAAATCTCCACCAAGTCTGATAAGAAATTAGGGTTTTGATGTGCATTGGCTGCTTCCATTTTGCAGGCATACACCTCCTCGTCAAATAAATTCCGCAAAAAGAAACCAGATTCATTAATCATTGAATTCATAACAGGCCCTTTCCAAATATCAAAACAGATATCTCTCTGCTTATTCACATATAAGTTACTCACCACATCATATATCCTCTATAGAGTTGTGTTGTGCTTATCTTGCAACAGATGTCAATTGGGATGTCGATATTGTCCAAATTTCAATTGCATTTAGAGATAGTGTACCTCAGACATATCATCCTTCATAAATCATATCCGAAGACATCTGTGAAATCAACATTCATATGCATGCATGCTGATGAAGAGAAGTATAGGAGGACGACATGTATGCAATCTTCACAGCAGCTTCAAACCATAAAACCCTATGAGATTACAAATGTAAAATGCCAGAAAGTTCAATGATAATTACTCTAACTACGAAGTTGTCATCGTTCAACAGTAGCAGCGTGTCGATGTCTCTCTACAATCGCGACCTCGCGACGCTATCCTACGTTGTCAACTGCACATGTTTCGTAGTATCCATTTCCGCCAAAAACCTCCCGACAACTCCACCACCTTTCACTAAAATCAAGCATCACTCCACGAAACATATCCTAATTCTCCACAATGAATCCTCCTCCGCTAGACAAAACCTGCAACCAACTATATCAAAATTCAAAATCCTCCAAAAATTTGCTAGCATCTAGATCTCCAACTCCAAAATCCTAAACCTCTCATTAATGTTGATTGTTTGTGCTTATCAGATTGTTGATCGACACTCAACACAATTCTCAAAACAACTGTCCAGAAACTCAACCTTTTTGCTACTAATGATTGCAAAAACAATTAACTTCTACGGCCAATGATTGGACTGCATTCAAATTGCAAATCCTATGGATTGAATGCAATAAGATATCAAAAACCTTGTCCAACGAAAGGTAAGTGATTCACCAACCACGTCCACAAATCAACCTATTTGTACAAACCTGCTATTCCGCACTCAACGATGCAAAAGCCACAGGGAGAAACTCAACGTCTTGGCACACCCTAATTGAGAATTGGACCAAACTCTAAATCAAATGCAACAATATAACAAAAATCAAGGCAACTCTCCTGCAATACCATCCCTCGAGCTCGTCACCACGTACCTTTGTTTTGTCTTCTTCAAGGCGACATTCGCATCTCGAGGCAATTTGCACTTGAATCCCAGGAAGGATGAATCATGAGAAATCTCCCTGCTTCAACTTTCTCTGAAATTATTCTCTTGTCGATTCCTTGTGAGCTCCCCCACTTCGTTGTGTGCACCTTTCCTCTCTCCCACGGTCACCGGGTGCGCTTATGACGCGTATCGCCTCCCTTCACTAGGTGGCTCCTCACATCTTACGTGGCGCCTTGGCACGGCCATAGGTTGCTCGTCTACACTTTCTAATAGAGTGATACTTTCTTTCAGATGTCAACTTGTACCAAAACTTCAACCAACACACACGTCTCTTTCAAGATTTCCACTTCATATGCATATTTGAAGTAGGTATAGTTACCTACATAGAATCTATAACACTAGAAAACTCTAAAAACCTAAAAATGAAATGTCTACACTCCAAATAATTTGTGTACTCCACGAAAACAATCGTATAGGAAACCAAGAACAAGAAGATCAACTTATTCAAATGGCTCATGAACTAAATATACAACTACACACAAGAATTGCCCCACCAACCCAATACCAAAAATAATAAACCTTGTCAGGTTGGGCGCGTTGGAGGGTTTGTGGAGGTTGGTTTATGCGTTATAAACCAACTAGGAGGTTAAGCAGCCCAAGGAAGACCTAGATTCTAACTCTAGTTATTTATTAGAGTTAGTATTAGAGTCTTTTGACTTTTAGGGCATTGGTGGTGTCTTTTGACACCTCATTTGGGACTTGGAGTCCAAATGACCTCCACGTGTAGTTGATGGAGACTCATCTTTTTGAAGTTGAGTCTCCCAAGTGATGGAGTGAGAGAGTGCATGCATGCGTGCACTTCTTTAGCTTCATTGTTATTATGCAATCATTCTTTAAGAATGAACGGATATTTAACTAAATATGGACAAAAGAAAGTCCAGATATGAAAACGAGTCAAAAACAAGTCACTGAGAAAAAAATTCAGTCGGCGGGCAGTAGGGGCCAATGTAATAAAGCAAGAAAAACTCAACGGACAAATTCAATGTTCCAAAAAAAGATATATCAGTTGCAAAAAATAGACATATATTGATCAAAACAAATTACAGTGTCGGTTGGCAGCCAACCAAAAAGTTAAGATCTCGAGAACTAATAAATACAACTGCCTAGAAGAAAACCATTCTAGAAAAAAGTTGATCGGAAACTAATGACACGTACATGAACACTACAAATCAAATTATACAACACAAATGTTCACTTTCATGAACTTTACAAAATGCATCCTTCAAATTACGGACAAAAACTAATTTGAAGACCATCGGTTGGCAGCCGAAGAAAAAGACCTTGTACCATTCGATTTTGTCCCATCGGACAATTGTGTGTCCATACTCACTCGCCTTTGAAACCGCCCAATGAGACTGACCAGGTCGATGTGCTTGCTTCAAATATTCAGAGACGCTTGAAAATCTGTGGAGGGGATGGATGAAGGGAAGGATGTCAGTCACCACGTTAGGAAAAACATGGTTATCGTCTCAAAGGCTCAAATGACCCTTAAATGGCCAGGGAATATTATAAAAGTTGTCGGGGTTTTTCCGGAGAGACCTTGGGGACACATCCACAAACAGAACTTGATGAGGCACGCAGACAAAACGTGTATGATTCTTGTAGAGCCTAAATCCTAAAAATAGATTTTTTTTTCAGAAAATTAAGTATAAAAAGGGTTGTAGATATACGGAGAATTATATAATTAATGATTAAGTTTATACTAAATAGTTAATTAATAGAAAAGTGTCTATTCATATCCAAGAGATAAGAGATAATGGGAAAAGGGGTGAACTCACACCCTTTGGAAAGGTTGTGCCTTTTCATAAGTAGAAATGAATGGATGTGAGGATCAAGTGAAGTTAATTTTAACGGTTAGTTGTTGAAATAACCGTTTTCCCAAGAGGTGTGCCTCTTGGCTTTGAGTAGAATGAATAACTTGAATTTTTAGCATTCTTGGCCATTACCATAGACATTTCTTGGAGGAAGATTGGAGTTAGCCCTAGCTTAGGTGAAAAAGCTAGTAATTGAAGAAATCTCTTATGATGGAAGAGTATTATGTTATGTGTGAAATTGTTAATATATAATTATTATTGAATTTGCATATGTAAAGTCTTGTGTGTGACTTAAATAATATGTATAAATTGCAATAATATTTAGTGTTTCATAGAATAAATTTGACATTGTGTTTTGTAAATGCAATTATATGCATGAGGTATTAATTGTGAATAAATTCCTATGCATAAATGCATTAATTATTTCTTTAGATCTTCATTGTAAAAATTAAGATACTATCCTAATTAATTATGTGACATGAAATTGTGTATGTTGATGAATTAAATTTAATGTATTGCATATGAGTGAAATATGAATGCTTAATATGTAAGGCATTTAGAAATTAATTTGAAGTAGGAAACTTAATGCATTTATGTTAGAAATGCATAAGTAATTAATGTTAGACTTAAGTTTGAGTATGGAAACTTAAGTATTAAGTCATAAGACGGGAGTCTTGTGCATGTGTAAATAAGTAAACTTAAGTCTAAAGTGGGATAGAACTTAAGTTTAAGTGATAAAACTTAAGTCTAGAGTGATAGGACTTAAGTATAGAGTGAGAAAGAACTTAAGTATAAACGATAGGACTTAAGTTTAAGTGATAAAGCTTAAGTCTACAGTGAGGGAAAACTTAAGTTTGGACGATAAAACTTAAGTTTGAGTTAGAAAACTTAAGTCATACAAGTATAAGAGTGAGGATACTCTTTTTGCATTCAAGTGTTAAGCACTAATAGATAGTTAGACTTAAGTCAAGACTTAGAGTAGGATTATTTAGGAACTTAATCTAACTTGTATGTTGTTTGAACCTAATACTTGTGATGAATGCGTGAGCGGATTGGACGCACGTGAAAAGTAAAGCGAATTGTGTGAGGTAATTTTGTAAATTTAAATGGAATTAATTAAGGAGCAAACAATGAGTGCAATGGATAAGATCCATGAGCCGAAGATGGCAAAAACTAAGAAACTAACCAATAAGCACATTCTTAGTTAATTCAAGAGCAAGGCTCTTTGGAGCAGCAAGGCTCTTTCGAGCAGCAAGGCTCTACCTAAGCATATAAATCCTTGGGATTAATACCTTAAGAGTCAAATGCTAAGTGTGAGGCATTTTAAGGCTTAATTCCCTAAAAACAAATGCATAAACTTAAGTAATTCAATAAAAGATAACTTTTGACCTACAATTAAAGACAAACTACTTAACATTAGAGGCTAGACCATCCCGGGACGAGGAACTTGGATCAAGAGTGATTCTTGGATTTTTTGGAGAGTGAAATTTTTGGGCTACATTTTTTTGGCAACCATACTGGGGATGGTACCGCCAAGTGTCAAATAGTTTTTAATTAAAGAAAGTTGTCATTTTTTGAGTTGAATACTTAAGTATTACTGTGAATTAAAGTGAAGAAATGAACGAGAAGGTTCATAAAAAAAATACTAAAAATAAAGGTTTGATCCAAAGTAAATAGGACATTCCTAGTGTGAGATTCCATTGGAGACAAGGTTAAGAGAACATGTCTTTCCCATGGGAGATTAATGAAGAAAGTCTAAGTGATTTCTTCAAAGAACCATATTTATTTAGGGCTCTATATTGTGTTTATAGAGGTGGTCAAGGTTTTCAATTTTATGGAGCGCACCCAAAAATTGATAAATCTTTAAGGAAAAGTCTGAACAACTACCGACAGAAATTAAACAAATCATTCTAAATAAAGTATGGAACAAAGGCGAAGGATTTAATGAAGTTATTGTCAAGAAAAAGACATTATATTTAAAATACCAACTACAATTTCTTTTTGCTCAATACGGTAGATTAATACTTCAATCCCAACCCCTAATTTCTAAAGGTATTGGAGCTTGGAACGGATACAAGTTTGATAAAGAAACTTATATTTTTATTTATAGTAAACTTAATTTCTAAACTAAGGTGTTTTTTTTCAGATTTCTTGCCTAAAGACCCGGAACTTCTCGTGACTATAGCTTTTGATTTATTATGTCTTTAATCAATGAGTCTTGAGAACGAGACACCTAAGGACTTAAGAACTAGCTTGAAAAGATTGTTGATAATTTACGAAAAAATAAAATATAATGAATTAAAAAATTTTAACCTTTTGGGGAAAGAGATAGAAAGAATTAGGGAAAATAATATAAATTCAAAAAAAAATTAACCTTTTGATATCATTAATGGTCTTTTACAAAAATTTAAATATCCGAGGGAGTTAATTTTTGAACCTTTACCATTAATGATAAAAGTATAAAACTTTACCTTAACATCTTGGTATAATTACCAAATTCTTTATGGATCAACCAGGGGAGAGTCCTCTGAGTAAAAGATCTAGATTAATAAGACGCATAATACCCAAAGTTCAACGTTATAAAACTCTTGCACCTAATGATCGGAAAGAGTTAAAAATACTTGAGGACGGGATAGACGGATTACTTGGCGAGTTAAGTCAATGGGTAACTGCTGAGGAGATGGGAGAATTGTTGACCATGTTAAGTTATCCTAGGCATATCCATGAAGATGTTAAGGAAATGAATTTGGCGGAGGAAGCTATTTACCTTTGTTTAAATTAAGAATAAAAATTAAAGTTAAGAATAACTAAATAAATGAGTAGCCAACATTTGAAATACTTAATTATTCCATAGAGGAAATAATTAAAGAATGGTGATCTTAAGTATTTTAAAATTCATAAGAACTTAGATTGAAAAAATTGGGTTGTTATAAGCATAATACTTAAGAAAAAGTTAAGTTGAAGAACAACAATGAGTTGATGAGAACGGAAAGAAACTGCCAATTGATATCCTAGTAAGGATAAAACAATTTTATTAAAGTATTAAATTTAAAGTTAAAAATTTATTAAAAAATAAAAAATAAAAATAAAAATAAAAATAAAGATTAAAACTCTATGGAGATTACTAATGTCAGGAAAAGACAAAGAGAAAAGAGAAAAAAAATGTTGAGAGAGCTCAACGTTATAAGAAAAGGGCAGAGAAAAAACAACCATCCATAATGTTGGGCATACATAATCCTACCTTTAACACTGTTACAACTCCTCCCTTCAAACTAGATGAGGAATTAGAAAAAGCCTTAGAAAAGGCACTGAGACAAATTAAAAGGGAAAAAATATATAAGACATTGCCCGATCCTCCAAATTCTCCTCAGTCAGAATCAAAGACAACACAGTTTACCCCAGAAGAGTTAGTACTCGCAGCATTAAATAATCCTATAAAGGAATATGTAGGGAAAAAAAAAGATAAAAAATATACCACTCACTTTTGTTGTTCTAATAGCCCAAAAGAAGTGAATTGGGAGACCCAAAGCGAGAAAGTTTGGTCTAATTCCTTAGAGAAGGAAGAATCCTCAGAAGAGGAAGAAATTGATGAAAAACTTCTTAGTGAAGATATACTTAACGTTAATGCTCAACAACTTGATGAGTTAGAGCAATTGATTAGAACCCCCATACCACACTCCTTAACAATTAATCGTACCTACGGAGTAGGTAACTCCTCAAATCAAACCGCCTTTGAAACTCCGTATCCGAGTTCTTTTGCCCGGAAATTTGAGTCAAAATTAGAAACACCAATATTTACTCATAGTGAAGCAAAAGAATCTATTGACCATTTTCTTAATGACAGACCATCGGAAAATGAGGAAGAAAAACATAAGTTTTGTAAGGAAGTGCCAGAAGCATTTAGCCAAATCCTTAAACCTACTACCTTAAATTTTGACATACAAGAAGAGATTTTCACCTTCTTCAGGCTCACTTTGCCCACTTTCACCTTCTTCAGGCTCACTTTGCCCACTTTCACCTTCTTCAGGCTCACTTTGCCCACTTTCACCTTCTTCAGGCTCACTTTGCCCACCAATCTAGTGTGGAGGAAGAGGAAATTAAGTATAATATTATTAAAGAGGAAGAGTTCAATGTAAGTGGGCAAAGTGAGCCTGAAGAAGGTGAAAGTCAACTTTTCAATGATAGTGAAGAAGAAGAGCACTTAGAACCACCAGTAAGAGAAGAGAGTTCACCTGGACATTTCTCTCGTACTTCTGGGAGGGCTTCTCCTTCTGACACTTCTTCTATTAATTCTACCTCTAGCAGGTCCTCACTATTCTCACCACCTTCAACCCCTCCTACTCCTGACGATCCTTTGGTTGATCCCGCTGCTATGGCGCATCCTAGGATGCTTAATATAGCTCCATTTCCCATATTCTATGGAGATTTAGGAGAAGATCCAGATTTCTACTTGGAAAGATTCAAAGTAGTAGCAATAGTTAATATTTTAGCAGTTGATAAGTATAATACTAGTTTTCCTGGTAATCTATTAGGAGAAGCTCAGAGGTGGTATGCAACATTAAATCCTCGACCGGTAGACTGGGATACTTTTAAAAAAGCATTTTTTTACCAGGTTTAGACCTCAGTCTTACCATAATACTTTGCAAGATTAGTTGCAAAGTTTTCAAATGTATCCCACAGAAACTATAGCTGGATATTATACTCGACTTATAAACTTATTGAATAGATGGCGAGATCATAATATGCCAGAAGCCTGGATCACTATTACCTTCACTAGAGGATTATTAGATCCTTTGTGTATCTATCAAGTTAAACTTTCTAATCCTGCAAACTTAAATGCAGCATATGAGGCTGCCAGAAATTGGGAAGCTACTATGGAGAGATCTAACATGTTGTATCAAAATAGAAGAGTTACACAACCAGATTTTCAAGATATGCCTATACCTTATCCAATAGGAATGGATAGAAGTGGAAGAGACTACTATCCTAAAACAATAATCCAACAACCTCAATTAATGTTATCGGGACCAATCTCAGAAAGAGAAAAACATTTAGCCTTAATGCCTGCTAATAATGAAGAAACCCAACTCCAAGCTTTACAAAAACAATTCAGGGCATTGTCAGTTCAAATTAATGAGGGAAAGAATAAAAGACCTAAGGCTACAAACCAAAGGACTAATATTTGGTGTAATAACTGTAAAGGACATGGACACTTAAGTACCGAGTGTAGATATCCTATTGGGGGAATTCCTAAACTTAAATGTGCTCATTGCGGTGCAAAAGGCCATGACATAACTACTTGTAGAAATATAAAAGAAGTTAAGGCCTTGGTGCAAGAACAACCTGCACAAAATAATAATAATAAAAAAGTCCCTTATCGTTTGCCCAATGTTACATTGATGATGTTATCATTTTTAGTAGCAGCTCACATGAGCATGTGAGGCATCTTCAGGCGGTATTCAAGAGGTTACGGCAGTAGAGATTGCGCTTGTTTCATGGCAAGTGCAAGTTCTTCTACAACCGGTCGCCATATTTGAGACATATGATTGTTTTAGATGGTCTTGGTGTACAGCAGGCCAAGGTGGATGCATTGCAAAAAAATCCTGCCCCAACCAACGTGTCACGGCTTTGAGCTTTTCTTGGGCTAGTGAATTAATATCGCCGATTTGTCAAGAACTTTACCTCGATTGCTAAGCCGTTGACTATTCTCACGGGAAAGGATCAATCATGGACTTGAGGATGGAAGCAGCAACATGCGTTTGCTACTTTGAAGCTGAAGCTTGGTTCAACGCCTGGCCTGCGGCATCCGGATGCTACACAATCCTTTCAATTGCACACAGATTGGAGTATTGTAGGACTTGGGGCAGTGTTGACTCAGAAGGATGATGAGGGACAAAAGTACGTTGTGGCATTTACTTCTAGGAGCAACAACAACGCGGAGTAGAACTATTTGTTCTATGAGGGGGGAGCTTTTGCCGAGATTTGGGTCATAGCTCATTTTAGGCCCTATTTGTATGGGCAATATTTTACGTTGGTGACCAACCATCAACCTTTGAAGTGGCTCATGGAGTCTGACAACCTTATTAGCAAGCTCGCTAGGTGGATTTAATTGCTTCAAGAGTATGACTTTGAGGTTGTACATCGGGTCAGCACCACGAACTTGGACGCAAATGGTTTAACTCTCAATCTAAGTCTTTTTGAGGAGGATCTGACTTATGTCAGGTGGCATGGGAACTCTATTTGGTAGTCAGTCCCTCGGGGGGCATGGAGTGGCTTGCCTCACTTTGATGTCTCGCTCCGCATTGACATTCTGGAGCCTCAACTACTCCTACCACCTTCAGCCTTTGCAGACACCCAAGGTGCTCTGCAATTGTTCATCACCAACAAACATCTCAGAGCCTCTCACGTCGATCAACCTCGCAAAACGATCAAACCTTAACCAATTGCAAGGCCTTCCCCATCAAGCAATTATTGTCCTAGAGACAACATTTCATGAGAAGAAAACTTGAAGGTAAAAAGTAAGATTACATGGATTTCACATACCTCATGGTGATGGGCTTTTGGTAAACATGCAAAATCTATTGTGTGGGTTTGGCGGAGAAGTGTGTGCACGACAGAAAAGCGGATTCCAATGAGATTCTATCACTTGTTTTGGGCACACAAAGACTCATAGTATGCCAACCATTGCACCACCACGCCACCACAACACACACAACAAGTCTTTAGAAGCCTAAATACCAAATTGATCATCAAATACTCTCAGATCTCAACTCTCTTCCACCACAATGGCTCAAATCTAAAAATCTCTTAAACAACTACCAACCACGACACTGTTGCCCTATCCTTCCTAAAGAGCTTTAAAATTCACATGTTATCCCTAAAAGAATCCTTTTCTCAATCCTAGATCTCACAAGCACGCCCTAAAATGCCAATATATTTGTGCTATTCTCTAACCTGTCCTTTGCTAAAAAACCCTCGAGACCCACTTCACCTAGAAATTAGGATTTTAAAGGTTAGGTCTCACCTTGTTGTGCAGGTGGATTTTGAAGTCATGTTGTTTGATCGCCTTCATCTTCTTGTTATCACATCGGAAGCTGCCTCACTTTTAGTGCATGCTGCGTCGAAGGAGTGTATTGAGGGCGCTTGCTAGGTTGCTTAATTCTAGGCGTGTTTGTTTGTTTTTCAGGCCCATCTCCACTTGTTGCAAGCGCATAGAAAACCGCATCGGACCCTGCTTGAGCATATGCTCCACCTCCCTACGCATGGCTTCCCTACTTCCCACAACCACTAGGTCGGATACTATGGCCTTGTTCATCCCCATCACCATGAAGCCGTCCTTTGAACTTTTTTGTGATATGTCCTCTCCTAGTCGCATGATGAGGCTAAGGTGGCTTAATTTCCTGAGCCTGTTTTCAATTGTATGTAGAAATATCTAAAGTAAGCCCTTTATAACCATCAAGAGAGAGAAAATTTAATATATAGAGAGCAGGTAGAGAGAGATTATATAATCATTCATTTATTTTTTGAAAAAAAAAATCAGAACTAAAATGGAGATACCCAATTCCAAAAACATAAGCCAGTCGGGGTCTCAAATGACATTGTATGTCAAAAGAAATTATGTAGAAAGATATGGAATCAATAATGAAACTCAACAAACATTTTTTCATATTTTTTCTCAAAACTTTGGAACTGATATAGAATATAAAAGCCCAAAAACCACCAAAGCCCAGAGTTGTTATTTGGATAATGTAGTGGTTGTTATAAGGTGGGTTGGATTTTGTGCCTTTTTTTTTACCAATGCTAGTAAGTGAGAGTGAGTACAAGTGAGAAGACATGCCATGCAATTCCAATAACATGCATGACTCAACTCCGCACCCCCTTTTAAACTTCAAGGCAAGGCCACCAATGAGATTGAGTGGAGTGGTGCAACCAAAAATTGCACTCGTCATGATCCAATGCGGCTACTGACTATTTAGAACTACTAACATCTTAAAGATTTTTTGAGCGGCTGTAGGTGCGTGGGTGATCGGAATCACGGTCGCTCTACATAGCAGATTTGGGTGGGTGATCGGATTCGGGTGTCTCCACCTTAGCTCAAGCGGACTTTGGCATCAACTTACATTGAAAATTGCAAATAAAAAAGCCTTGGCCACCGTCAAAACCACATCCTAGACACGTCATCCAACACAACCAACCACTAAACGCCAACGCGTACCCAAACTGGATGAAACTCATTCGACAGACCCGAACACAAGGAACCACATCAGCGGCACCATTTGGACTCACCACTGACCGACATGTGCAAAACGCGCTAGAAAACTTACAGAATTAAGAACACTCCTCTAGGAAGTTCCCGTCACAAATCCAAACCCAAAAACCAACAAAACCTCTCATGTACTTGTACGGTAGATGCAGTAGGTGACGGTTCTGGGTACGGACCCTAGACCCCGAACTCCCAAAAGCCTTACCAATGACAAAACCTAGATTCTACATGATCGGTTTAGGGGTCCTCGGATCCTTCCCGCAAAACCCTTTCTGTACCAAAGGTGAACACTGACTTGGCAGAATCTAGAATCTGCGCAATCGGTTTAAGGGTAGAGGCACTTCGATCCCGCCTTCCTCGTAAGCGTCGCACACCTCCCCTCCTGGTGTTCGACCAGCGGACGCGGAGCCGGACGCCGAACCCCGTCTGGACGCGCGATCACGATCCGCCGAGCGGCCACCACGAACCTGCCTCTGCGTCTTCACATTCAGCCTTCATACTAACCTCGGCGCATTTGGCTTGAGGGCAGAGTAGAAAGCTGTTTGGGTTTTCCTGCGGTGTGTGAAAATATGTTTGGGTTTGTGGGAGAGAGAATCGATTTCGTATTTGGAGTTGATGGAGGGATATGTGAGTTGGGTTGGTGGAGGATGGAATGAGAGGTTTGTTGAGGTGTTTTGAAGAGTTGGCCAGATTTGGAACAGATTTGGAGCAGATTTGGTGAAGACGTTGTTTCGGCAATTTGGATTACAGACGTTTTCGGTTTCATTTGGAGGTTAGTTCGTTTGGTTTGATCGCGAGATGTTTTGTTCGTCTTAGGGTTTGCGTGAGGGTGGTGACGTCGGTGGAGGATTTGTTGGTTAGAGAGGGTTTGTGGTGTGAGGGTTAGGTTTCTTTGGATTTCGAGTCTCGTGGTTTTAATGTGAAGTTGTTATGTTCTATCTCAGGGTTTGTGGCACTAGGGCTACGTTTCGTTGGATTTTTGAGACTTTTGGTTTTCTGTTCAGGTTTATATGTCGTTGTGCATTGTGTCAGGGTTATGTCTATTGTTGGATTCCGAGGTGATTGCGAAGTCGTTTTCTTCATCTTAGTGTTTGTGATGTTCGGTTCATGTGCACTTGGATTTCGAGGCTTTTGGTTTGATTGTGAGGTTGTTTTTGTCCATTCGAACACAGGGTACTGCAAATTTTCGTCCTTCTGGTTTTCTGTTTCGGTTTCATGCGGTCGTGAATTGTGTCAGGTTCTTTTTATGATGATTGCTGTTGTGATTTCATGACTTGGTTGGGAGTGTGGGATTTAGGTTCTCGAGGGTTTGATTGTGAGGATATTTTTGTTCATCTTAGGGTTGTACTGCCAAGGTTACATTTCTTTAAACTTCTATCCTTCTGGTTTGCTGTTCAATTTTACGCGGTTGTTAGGGCTTTGGTGACGGTTGTTGTTGTGAGATGATGATTCGGTTCGGTTGACTGTAGAGTGCGTGCTGAATTGCGTCGGTGGTCGCTGTTTTGATTCGATGAATGGTTTGATTGATCGCAGGTTGTGAGCAACCAGGGTTGAGGCTCAGGGGGTATGATAGAGAGATCAGAGAGCAGGTCAGACTGCGTGCATGAGGAGAGCGGGATGAAGCACGGGGAGGACTCCCGCCCGAGCGCTGAGGACGCCTCCGCAGCCGGCTCGAGCGACCAGGGGGGCAGCTTCGACTGCAACATCTGCCTGGAGCTTGCACAGGACCCGGTGGTCACGCTCTGCGGCCACCTCTTCTGCTGGCCGTGTCTGTACCGATGGCTGCAAATGCACAGCATCTGTCAGGAGTGCCCAGTCTGCAAGGCGAGCGTGGAAGAGGAAAAGGTGATTCCCCTCTACGGCAGAGGAAAGGTGAATTGTGTTGATCCGCGGACGAAGGCGGTTCCTGGGCTGAATATTCCGCAACGGCCCTCTGGACAACGCCCTGAGACCGCCAGGCAAGCAGCAGAGCAGCAGTACCACAACAGCGGGTTCAACTTCATGGCTGGTCCTGCAGGTCCTGCAGCCACGGCACGGTTTGGAAACATCACTCTCTCTGCCGGATTCGGCCTATTTCCTTCTCTCTTCGGCTTTCAGTTGCACGGATTTCCTGACACGAGTGGACTGGGCGGCGGTCCCGGCATCCATCTTGGCACAGCCGGGAGCCACATCCATCCCACTCCACCGACCTCCCCGGACCAGCAGCAGGAGGCGCTCCTTTCGCGCCTGCTCTTGCTCCTCGGTGTCTTTGTGATTGTCTGCCTTCTCCTCTTCTGAGCAGGTCGGGTCATCATGTAATTAGTAGGTCATAAGGTGTGAGAATCTTGGTGTGGTTTGGGATGTGGTAGTCAAGTTGGGAAGGTGTTCACAGCCTCGAGAACCAGTTGTAGTAGTGTGAGCAATCGTCATGCAGTTAGTTAGCTAGGTTGCCTTTTTCTTTCTTTGTTTTCTTCTGTACAAAAAGGTCATCAAATTTTGTCTTGTAATGAAATCATTATTTAGGATTCATTGAGCTGTGAAGTTTCCTCCTTGGTCAGATCAACAAAGAAATTATTATCTGCAGGATCATATGTTGTCACTGGGATGTTTTCCCTGATACGTTGATTTCCAGGATTTGGCTGGTGAGCAAATCTTTCACCAGAGAAGTGTTTCTCCACTGGCATGCAGAACATGAAAATGAATCCTTAAACGTCAGAAGGTGCTACTGGTGGCCACAGTATTCTACAGTATTCTACATGTATGGTGTCACATATGAACATAATAGGTTCACACATTGAAATCACCTTCAAATAAATGACGTTAGTTGAAGAATCTTCAATCAAAAGTTGTAAGTCTTCCTAAACTATATGCGGTTCCTGACTAACGTTCAAGGATTAAGTTGGCTAAATGTACTGCTGGAGTTGGAAGGGGTAATTTGTAATGCTGGATTTCGGGTGGAGAAATTGTAATGCCAGATTTTGGTGGGGAATATTTTACCTGGGCGTGAAACAACTTGATGGCCCAGGTTTAGGGCATCCATCGGGGATGTTCTTATGTTACTAACAGGTTTAGGGCATCCATCGGGGATGTTCTTATGTTACTAACAGGTTTAGGACATCCATCAAGGATGTTCTAATGTTACTAAGAGGTTTAGGGCATCCATTGAGGATGGTCCTATGTTACTGACCAAGATCACATGTAGAGAATGACTTGGCTTGGAAAAGCCATGAGTATTTTTCAATTAATGCTTTGGGAACTTGGGGTACTATGGGGAGCTTTAGCTTGACTTAGGTAGAGTCCAAGAGCATCAATTGCCATGCATTCATTGGTACGAAAGGAGGGAGCATAGAATCCCTCATACTCTCTTTCTTTCCCTCTTCAAAATTTACCTTGCCTTTCTCTTTGCTTTTCCTCTTCAAGAAGGATTTTTACCCTTAAATTTCCAAGAGTCCCCTCAAGGAACTCTTGAGATTTTGGCACGTTCCAGAAATGTCAATTTAGAAAATTACTTTTTGAAACCAGAAATGTCAATTTTGAAAATTACTTTTTGAAATTTTACTCTAGATGGACATTACCAAAAGCTTTTTGTTTGTACTCTTCTTTCCTAAATTAGACATTCAATGCAAAAGTTATGCCATCTTGAAGCAAAACTTTGCAAGAGCAAGCATATCGGGCAACTCCAAAAACTTTTGCTAGGACACTCTATTGAATGTGAGATTTTCAACACTAGCAAATAACATGATTTCCTTCCAAGAATTCTTTTTGACAAGAACTTCTTCCTTTCTACACAAGAACTAGAGACCTCAATGTTTATTACTTTTTGTTTTTTCTACTATAAGATGTGAACCTCCACTCCTTGCACAATTGTTTGAAATATGCTACACTCCTTTCCTAAAATTTAGTGCACAAGGAACTAATACCATGATTAATATGATGGTGTAAAATTTAAACCTCGTGTAGTGCAAAAATTTGACACCAAGTGAAGTCAAAGTGTGCTTATCCACTAAACGCAGGGAAGAGAATGAATTGTTTTCTGTACTTCAAAGACTAAGGTAGAAGCACCCAATTCCTATCGGCCACCCAATTCCGATCAGTAGAGTATGCATGGCATGGTGCATGAAAATGGCCAATGCTTGAAATGGTGCATGGAGTGACCCAAAATCGATAACTCAAAATCTGAAAACACCAATCATTATCGGCATTGGGTCATGATGTGTGCAATTTTGGGTTGCTCCACCTCAATTGAGCTCTCATTGGTGGCATTGCCTCGAAAGTCGAACAAGGCTGATCGGTATTGGATACCCTCCATGAGTTGGTTTCCATGGCATGTCTTCTCTCTTTTACTCACTCTCACTTATTGGCATTGGGTGAAGGAGGGCACCAAATCTCACCTACTCTAGAGTTTGATTAAGGGTTCTGGTGGTTTTTGGGCTTTTAAATTCTACATCAATTCCAAATCTTTGTGATTAAATTTGAAAAAATATTTTTTGACTTTCGTTCCTAATTCCGCATCTTTCTACATAAATGTTTTTGACATACAATGTCATTTGAGTCCCAAATTGGCTTAAGTGATCAGAATTGGGTGCCTCTTCCTTAGAATCTTTCAATCCATGTGGTCAAAGTTGAGTTTTCCTGAAAGTCACAAAAATACACTGGATAGGTACCCCAAATCTTAGGGTCTTATGTTAGTAACCGGGACCACATGCACATGGTGTCTTGCCTTGGGAAAGGTTTTGAGGAACTATTGGTCAACCCTGTGAGAACTTAGGGTACTATGGGGGAGCTTTAGCTTGCATGGGGTAGGGCCCAAGAACATTGATTGCAAAACATTTCATTGGTGCAGAAAAAGGCGATATGAAATTTCCTCATGCTCTCTTTCTTTCCGTTTATACATCTCATACTCTCTGGCACCATATTCCTACTGGCTTGCCCATTCGGGAAGCACTTTCAGGAAAACTCTAGTGTATGAAATTTTTGAACATGTCACTTAATAATTCTTTATTAGAATTCTCTGATTTGGGCTAAAAGTAAAAGTTTTTGTTTGCTTCCCTATTCATTGCACTAAAGTCAACAGTCTTGAAGTGCCTGTGGGAAATTGTCATAGAAATTTATGAGTTGAGGAAAACTCCACCATATAGTGGATGGAAGGGATCAAACATAATCAATAATTTCTAGGTGGATGAGAGAAATAAGTGCAACAAGAGATTTTCTGATTTTGGTGCAATAGGCTCATTGTGACAGATCCAATATTCCTGTCAAATGAGTTCAAAAAGTACAATAAGGTGACATTCAAATTGCCGTTTAGGCAATTCCAAGGATGGTGTCCTACACTGATGTTGCCAACTTTGACACCCTCCTAAGGGCTAAAAAATGTTATTTTTCCATGAAATTTTGGACACAATATCACCTGTATGTTGACAACATGCGTACCAAATTTCAACTCCAGGATATTTATACTAAAAAAGATATGCAAGATTTACCAACATGGGATAGTTGTGAGAAAAGTTTCACAACTGCCAACTTTTGACACCCTCCCAAGGATTGAGGTGACCAACTTTGACATCAATCCTAGGGAGGGTGTCAAAGTTGGCAATTGTGAAACTTTTTTCACAGTTATCCCATGTTGGTAAATCTTGCATATCTTTTTTGGTATAAATATCCTGGAGTTGAAATTTGGTACACATGTTGTCAACATAGAGATGATATTGTGTCCAAAATTTCATAATCAAATAACATTTTTTCAGCCCTTAGGAGGGTGTCAAAGTTGGCAACATAAGTGTAGGACACTATCCTTCGAATTGCCAAAACGCCAATTTGAATGTCACCCCACTATACTTTGCTCATGAGCATTTTGACCACACTTGCCAATGGCTATATATAGGTGGACCTTCTTCTTAGTGGCCCTTCGATTGAAGGACCTCCCTATTCCTCTAAGCATCTACCTCCTTTGCTCAAGCAAGGGAAACTACACCGTTCCGTGAATATAGTGTAGACCAAACTATTTGAAATTTCCTACACTAATTGAAAATTTACATGCAATTGTTGACTGACACACACTTGCTTGAGAACAAATACCCAATCAGAACTTGGCATGCACATGCTTTGATGGAAATTTGTGTGAGTGATCTACATCAATAATCCCTCTACACTATTTCAGTGTTTAGTGTACATGATTGGGTAGGCACAAGTGAATTTTTTACCACAACGGCACCTGGTGAATCACTTTGAGGTTGTCGGGCCCCGCCAAAAAACCCTCTGAGGTTGGAAAACCTGTAGTATTGCCATAGCATTTTGGTATGACTACTAAGAAGGATCTTGTGTATTTAGGGGATGTTGAGGAGGATGTGAAGGATTGACCCAATGAAGGCTGCAATCAATGTTGGCCACATAGGAGTTATTGTTGGTGCAAAATGCAGTGTCGAGGGCACTTTTCGGGCATGGCTGCCCAAGGAGGAAGATCGGAATTTTAGGAGCAAGACCACATAATCACCCCATCGGAACTTTTGTACTGTTACCAAAGCCATTACAATCCACCCTCTTTAAAGGTTAATGGTTGGGAGTGATAAAAATCATGACACATATTGAAAGCAACACCTATTGTGTTTTCAACCAATTTTTTGGGCCAATTTCATCCAACATTTTCATCCATTATGTCAATTTTCATCCAAAGCAATCATCCTAAACCCTATACAGCATTTTATCTAGCCAATTTTTACTACCCTTGCTACTACCTCCTCTTCTTGCTCCTATCTACCATACCCTATATGGAGGTCTACTTCATACAAAATTAATTCAAAATGGAGGGTGTCTGAATATTTTGGAAATTTCAAGAGACTTGTCCAAATTATATTTTACAACTCAATTCACAATTGTCCAAATTTGTGTAAATTCTAGGTGCCATTGTTAAACAAAAGAATATTATTATGTTTGAAAAAATACGATATGTGTAGGTTTTAAAAAAATTGATGGATTCTTAGTAGAAATAAATGAATATAATTCAAATGTATCCTACACATTGCTCACATTTGTACATACTTTTGTACATCCTCACATCTCCATTTGTCCAATTTTATTGATAAATAAATATTTTTTGTCTATGTGATGCAAAGGTCATACCAATGAAATATTTGGCAATACATGTACAATATCTAGAACCTAGATGATACCCATTGTGTGATGTGTCCAAACCACTTTGTACGAAAAATAATTACTTCAACAATCATGTGTTGAACTAAACTGATTTGTACATTATATAAAAAACATATAGGAAAAAACGAACACCAATATCAAGTGTCAAATTTGTCACCAATAGCAAATTTATAATTTTAATAAATTCCTCATGTCCAACAGTTGAAATTGAAAAAGCTTTTCAAAACATGCCGAACCAGCATGTTGAAAAAAATTAACTACATCCGCCGAAGAATGCCGAAGTAGACCTTAACGTACGATACTACCCTTGCTCCTATTTGCTACTCCATAATTTCTCCAATTTTACCAACTTTAATACTTACAGAGGTGAAATTAACGATGGAAGGAGCGACCAATGTTATAACACTCAATACATAACACTTGGTGGTGATAATTTTTAGGGAGCAAAATTTTTCATTACGTTTATCAAATTATAACACACTAGATTATATACCCGTCGTACCAACGGGTGCCACACGCTTATTAATGAAGTGCTTCTGTGTAGACAACGTTGCGTATGCGCCCACTGCTCCCATACGTGTCATATGCCAGAAGAATGTTTACGTGGGCAGGCGAGGTTGCGCGAGAGAATGCAACATATAGCTGGCCATGGGAAAACACTTCTCTGCTGACATCGATGCCAACGTGTTTCAGGGTCTGTCCTTGGAATTTGTTGATAGTCATTGCATATGCAAGTCGGATAGAGAACTGCTTGTGCTTGACTTCATGAGGCAATTCTGCATCCTCAGATGTCAATGATCTATTTGGCCTGGAAGTAGCTCGCATGTGATCTCCTCCCACTTCGGATTGCACGTGAATGTCAAAAACAGGTCGGGTATGCCGAAATTGCGGACAATTGCCATTGCATCCTAATAAAGCTGCACCATCTGGCCTGGCCCACCGGTGAATGACGATGGAAGAATGAGCTTTTGGCCAATCTGCGCCGCATCGACGTCACCCTGGCCTAGTGCATCCTTCGCACCCTTGTAAATATCAACACAAAGATTGGCTTGGTTGTGGCGGATGATATTGGTACGGTTCTCTTCGGCACAAGCGTACCCGTCAACAATGAATTGCTAAAGCAGGCGTCTAGCAAGAAATATATGTTCGTCGTTGCGCACATGAAGGATGTATGCGTAGAACTAAGTGATTGAAATACGCTTCGACCCGCCTCGCCAGCGAACAGCCTCTGCCTCGCTTTTCGAGTTCTCCACAAATTCTCCGGAATCGCGGTTGTAATTGAAGCCGTCTAACGCAATATTTGGGTGCCATCCATCCTGACCGTTGGGAAAGAGCAGCACATAGTGCACTAGGATGTATGAAGGGTGTAGGATAGAAATGCGTTGTAACGGATTGGATATCTTCTTGACAACAATATCGTGTGTTGTTCCTTCCGCATTTGTTCCATCTCTGACCATGAGGACTCCGATCTCATCTGCTGTTGGCATATTGTACCACCGCGCATTGTTTTCTCGCACTGTGACCCATTAAAGCGACAGCAGCGTTGTAGCTTGGTATTCAGTAGTTGACGCGCATTCTCGTACAGTTGAGCGTAAAGGTTGTGCTCTTGCAGCCTCTGTTGTAGCTCTTCCATGATGTTGGCGTCAAGCTGGTCTGCAAAGGCAAGGCGCGCGACAATGTGCATCTGTGGATCATGGATGTAGATTTGGGCGAATTTTGGTGTCTCGCCCTCGTTGGGAAGGAGGCTTCCAATGAGATGGTAAAGCTCTCCGTGCAATCTGTAGTTGTACACGCCACCGTGCGCCGTGTCGTCGTGAATCCTTGCGCCTACTGAAGTGAATGCAAACGCATTGTTGTACATTCGTATGCGCTCACGGAACCGTTTGGCCTCCTGTATGTGGCCTTCCAGTAGACGACGCAGCGTTGGCGGTGGTGGCGCCAATGGGGGCAGTTGGACCTTCCCCCAACAGCATCATGTGGTGAAGCGCGCACGTGCTTGTGACGAACCCGTCACCCGCTCCTCGATCCAATGTAAAGCGTTACAATAGTCACATCGCACCTCCTTCCAGTCTAGCTTGTGGCGTAGGCATTCGTTGCTGCCATTGAAATCACGCCGCACTTGTGGGAGCCGGTTGGTGACATCCGCCCTTTGTTCAACAGGCGGAGCTCGATCATTCCTGCGAATCTCTCCTCTCACCTCTTCGGGTATAGCCGCATGCGGAGCGACAGGTGCCTTGCGGCGTAGTGGGAGATCTCCAAGACGTTCTTCGACTGTGTGTGCCGCTCTTGCCTCAGCGTGGACTCCGCAAACTGTCTGTAGTTGGGCATTCCGCGCTTCGTCGATCATCTGAGTACGGTGTGCGGCCTGACTTTGGCAATCGGCTTCACGAGCATTACGTGCATTGCCCTCTTGGCATGCTGCACGCTCCTGTTGACATTCCTCTCTCTGAACCAATGTCTGACGTTGACGTCGATCGGGTTGAAGTCTTGTCTATCTCTGGCGCATAGTCTCCTCGATTCCGTCAGCCATTTTGATACCTACAATAAGAGCCTATTGTTAATGTCTTGATTACCAAACATGACCTCGACAGGCAAATAACTCTACTATGTTCCGCATTAATGAGATTAACATTAATGAGATTTTAAAGTTGAATTCCATCTACCAACTACCTGATAAAAGGCTAGACTTCCCTCTCATATAGTTTTAATGAGATTTTAATAATATTTTTCACTGGTTAATTCTTGAACTTCAGTGGAGAACCGTATATACACTATACAAGACCATGGCTCATAACTCATGGGAGGTAAAAACAAGTGTTTGGAATCACGTGAAAGGGCAACAAAGGATGGATGAGAAAAAATTCACTCATTCATCCACCACAGTCCCTCACATATTGCCCCAATAAATCATCCAAAATGATTTATTAATGAAGTGCTTCTATGTAGACAACGTTGCGTGTGTGCCCATTGTTCCCATGTGTTATATACCAACTCTATCAACTACCAACTCTATCTCTAGTCTGTTTTACTTTCTATTCCAAAATTAGACTTCCTATTCCAATTCTAACTAATCAGAAGTTTAGTTCTAGCTTTATCTTTCTTAAGTTCAGTTGAAGTGTGAGTGTTGCCTCACCCAGAGGCTAATTGAATTCAATTATATATGTAGATATATAGATGTAGAGAAGTAACACTTAGAGTGAACTGTACAATACATGAGTACTGGAAGGCAAAATGATCTTTCCAACATTATCTTGCCCATACATTATTTCAGCATAGCATCCCACCACTCACCATTTTCGAGTGTTAAATTCTTGAGCCCCTCCTAAATTTGTAGTCAAGTGGCTGACCCTGAAGAGAGTGACTTCGAAATTGATGCCTTGACCGGCATCACTCAGATTTT
Organism: Bryoerythrophyllum caledonicum; assembly: GCA_963971425.1. Classification (NCBI taxonomy): domain Eukaryota; kingdom Viridiplantae; phylum Streptophyta; class Bryopsida; order Pottiales; family Pottiaceae; genus Bryoerythrophyllum; species Bryoerythrophyllum caledonicum. The sequence continues at coordinate 13,616,887 of OZ020521.1, read as the reverse complement.
TACCATCACGGTCATGACCTAGAATCAGCATGAAACTAAGTACAACCAGTACAAATATTTGTTTCAGGTGGGAGACTAATCAGACTCGGTCGACATCCATCACGTTACAACGTCAAGATACACAACCTTCAGGCCTTGTCACGGTACTAGTAGTTTCCAAGCGAAAGGAAACAATTAACACCTACGTCGTATGCATCTATTCAGAGAGCATGTGTACAAAAAGGCAACATTAAGTTCACTACCCTGACCAGAGAGATTCATGAATCATACCAGACTCAATTTTAGAAAATCGCTCAGAGTCTCAATATTGCCGCTGTAGTGTCAAAAGAATGAACAGGCAAGAAACGTCGACAAATCCGACTCCTACTCCGTTGTGGCTCCCTCAGTCTTGGCAACAGTCTCAGCTGACTTGGAGTTCGCTGCCGCGGCATCCCGCTCTGCTTGCTTTTTCTTCTCCCTGAAACAGTTAATTCGGCAACATCATCAGAAAATACAACTTTTCAAAGCCCTCATAAGGACCCTTTTCTCAGGTAGAAAATTAATTTTCAATCACATGATCAGACAGCTCACCTCTCATTGTACTCCTTGATGAGCTCCTTTCCTTGGGCCAACTTCGAAAGTAAATTCCTGTACACATCCAGGTCCCGGTCGACGCTCCGCTTGCTCACGTTCAGTGCGTTGGCGAGCTGTACGCAATGCACCACCCACCCTCAGCATTCACAACATTTAAGTTCCAAGTTCCCTAATCCGGGTAGGATGTCACCTAATCCTTCATGCGACCATTTTGCTGTTCTTTAGAAATGGTTTGACGAATATCAAGAGTGGAGATCAATGTACTCCTTAGTAGCCATGTTTCTCCCAAAAATGGAAGAATAGTAGGTCAGGATATTCAGAGTCAAACAAGGATGGTAAGAATGCTTACATTTTCCAAGACAGCTGGGTCGGAGGCGTTGGCTTTCTCAAGAAGTCGGAACAATCCGATGGCGAAAAACCTGCTGTAATGGAACGACTCCTTGCCTGCCGCACGCTCTGCAATGCCCTTCAGGGCAGCCTCGACCTCACCATCCTTACTTACGAAATCCGTGATGGCGCTTCCGCTATGAGCAGCTGCCCATTCCTCCAACATCTTGGCGTCTTTTCTGCACCTCTCATGGATGACCACTTTGGTCAGAAAATATCAAACTCTCCGAGAAATGCATGACCAAATCATGATTATTCTGAACCTTGTGTCTCAAGAGCACATGGAAAAGTGATGGAATTTCCAACCTGTACAACTCGGGGTCCTCGTTCAACGCCTCGATGTAAGCCTTGAAGATGGCGTCCCGGTCCGCTTCATTAGGGTACCCGTCCATGAGCTGGTCGTAGACGGTCACAAAGCCCAGCGCGAAAATGGGGTCATAGGTGTAGGTCGAGTTGTAGCGCATCAGGTGCTGCTGCACCAGAATCTCCTGAATCACAGTGCTGTAAATGCTGGGGATGGGCTTCCTGTAACTCTTGATGAAAGCTCCCTTTGTGTCCGACACTGTTGGTACGTCTGCCCTGACCAAAGTGCCCACCAAGGCTCATCAAAATCCATCCCCTTAATTGTCTCCCACACGGGAAAAGAGATACCCCTGTCACCCAACTTTGGATCGTGAACTGTGAGTTGCGAACACAAGATGAAAATAATTATACAAGAGTCGGTCACCTACAGCTACATGGTGGTGAAAGACATCTCCAAATCACATGGCGTTAACCACATCCAATTAGGTGAACCATGGCAGCTCACCCTAATAAAACTAGATTGCACACAACTAACCAGACAACCGATCCAGTTGGTTTCTATGGTCACCTCCAAACTGCTAGTTATGGAGAAATTTCAGAGGTGACCAAAGGTATAACGCCTGCTCTCACGGCAAACCCCTACACACACATGTGCCTCCAAATACCCTTCCAGAGATTTCTCTACAACACCGTCCCATGCCATCTCCAATTGAGGACAAAAATCCGAGTGCCCCGGAATGCCATCCAAAATCCAACCCACATTTGTCTGAAACTGCAAATTCAAGACGACATTCACTGGTGGGATTCAAGCTAAGAGCGACTCATACCAGTGGCAGCAGGGGCAGAGGCGGCAGCAGCGCACGCCACAACAGAGCGCCTCTGGCCCGCAGCACAGCGCAGCGGCTCTAGAATGGAGACGCTCAAAGGCCGGGCCCTCACGGTTCGCGGCGTCTTCTCGGCATTGAAGCTGACCGCGGCCTTGACGAAGCAGGGAGCCGTGACCGTGGAGCTGGACAGAGCCGCCATGGCGGAGAATAATACCTCAAGGAGCTGGATCAATGCACGGGGAGGTTGGGTTGCATTGGCATGGGCGATGAGGAGATGGGAGTGGAAGGCAGGGAGTGAGTGAGTCGTGAGAGGGGACTAGTGCGCGTGCGTGGTGAGATAGGCTTATCCTTTGTGACGCAGGGGACGACCACTCATCCGGGGTGAGTGTGTCGCTCATGCCATACCAAACTTCACTCCGTCTGCCAAGTTGCGCGGGGGGAACGTGGCGGACACCACTGCTGCTGCCTCGTTCCTCTTTGCCCTTTCCCAGTCCCGCTGTCTTGTGTGCAGACAAGTGACTCCACCGCGTTGCCCGCTTTCTGGCCTCCGTCCTTGTTCTGCCTTTCACTCATCCTTCCCATAACCGACAGGTTCAGCAATGTGCATGTACGGAGAGGATGAATGATAATACATTTACTGAAAGCCTGGAGAATTTCAAATCCTACTCAATTGATTTCATGTTTTTCTGATGAAATATTAATAAGTTATGAATTTTTGAAGTGTGATGGCATGTTCAGTAGGTGGCCACCAAATTTAGATGTGTACCTCCACAAGTACCGACCAACAGTAAGGGGGCCTAACTTGTTAAAATATTGTAACGCCTCTCTGTTCATCCGTTCTCCCATTAAGGCTACATCGTTCCGTGAATATAGTGTAGAGCAGACTATTTGAAATTTCCTACACTAATTGAAAATTTACATGCACTTGTTGACTGACACACACTTGCTTGGGAACAAATACCCAATCAGAACTTGGCATGCACATGCTTTGATGGAAATTAGTGTGAGTGGTCTACATCAATAATCCCTCTACACTATATTCAGTGTTTAGTGTAGTGTAATATGTTCTCATCTGGTCCAGTTAGATTACTACTTATCTGCTTACGTTCAAAACCTTCTCATGTTCATGTAAGGTAAGCTTGCCTAAAACCGTCAATATCTCATGGCCGCCAGCTACTTTTTCACCAAAACCCGCCACTATTTGCACATGTAACCAACTCTCTATTTTTAATGGCGGGAGAAAAGGATTGGGTGGCATGAATTGGATGCACAGTTGGTGGTTTTAGGAAAATGGGATCTTCTAGACTTATTGTACATGCAAGAGAGGAGAAAATGGAATATTTCTAGAATTAGTTTTAAAGTTGACTCATTGCCGGTTTTTAGTTGTTATGCATGCGGTTTTAGGCCATTTGTGGGAGGGTCATGGCCCCCACCTACTGACGGTGACCCAACATTCTTCACCTGGACCTTTGAAAAATCATAACTAATTCACATTTAATCGGAAAAATATAAAATCACTTGGGTTGAATTTGTAAGTCTATTTGGCTACTACTGAAAAATAAATGTAATATTTTTTGGGCTTTCTGTGCATACACATTGCTTAACTTGGCGGTTTTAGGCATAACTACCTTATATATTCTTCTTCTTTCACCTTCAATATATCTCAGCAAGTTAAGCCTGATTTCATTATGGTATAAAAGCATGTTGCTCTTCCATATCATGTGTTTGATACTTGAACTAAATCTAATTGTAAGAGTAGCTTAGAATCTCTAAGATGGTAGATCAGGAAGGAGCTAACTTCAAGAGGTCAAGGTGAATCTGCCGGTACACTAGGTACCACAACTAGTGAAGCAGATTGATTAGTTCTCAAAACAGCACTTAGGAAGGGAGTAGAGATTTCACTCCCAAAGAGCAATCGACTTGAAGGACTCACCAACTATCAAGTATGGTCACTACGGATGACGGGCATCCTGACTCGATATAAATTTTTCACTTACTGCATTAGTCCGCCGCCATCGTCTCACACCATAACAGAAGATGAGAGCGAAGTACGTGCGATAGCTTTGCAAGTATTAGTGGAATCTGTCAAGGATTCTCATGTTACTATGGTGTGCAAGTTCAGAGATCCATATCTCTGGTGGAAGCATTTTAAAAACAAGTATAATCCTTGCTCAAGGTCAAGGCGCTTCATACTACTCCAAAAGTTAGATACAACTAAGAACGAGGTGGGAGCAATAATAGAGGCCTACCTGAAGGGGATGAAGGAGACAATCAATGAGCTCGATACTATGGAAGTCACTATCCCGCAAGACCTCATTATTCTCCTCATGTTGCATTCTGTGCCCACGAAGTACCGCTACTTCATAAAGATGCAAACATGTAATGATACGTTGCCTTCTTTTAACCAACTTGAAACCAAGATATTGGATGAAGAAATGTCGGTCAAATTAGACGCGGAGAAGCAATTGGTTGGCAAAGCATTTTATCTGAAGAAAGGGAAGAATGCACGCATCACATCCAAGTTGCAAAGAACAGATCAACAGAGTGGAAGACCTACATAGTCTAACAAGAACCGAAAGGAACGTTGTCGAGTAGAGAGGGAAGCGCTTTGAGAATTCACAGGGAATCTGGCTACAACCGGAATAGATGGCAAGAGAATCCAATCGTGTCTTCAATTCTTCAAATCTTCATATCTTCATCTCTTCGACTCTTCAAACAACTCCCCGTTGGCCTATGATGTGGTGGCTCTAAACGGGTTAAGGGTAAAGGTAAGGTGATAAGAACCCACGGCCTCGGACGGGTAAAACGGGACGGCCAGACCACAAGCTGAAACCGTCCGAAAGATTGGCTCCTAAAATTCAAACCCACGGTGACCAGCAATCGCGCCTCACCGGTGGGAACAACATAAATACGACCGTGTGGGTGATCAACCCCACTTCGCCGCAACAAATTTTACGAAGCAGAATTGAAAAGACCTAGCCTCCAAATCCGGCTAGGAAAAACAAAAAAAAGACAACGAGCCTCCAAATCCGGCTAGGAATAACAAGCCACAAGCCACAACACACGAGTCTTCATGTCTTCTTGTCTTCAAGTCTTCAAGTCTTCAAGTGTTCAAAAACACTAAGAAACTCAAAGGAAGTGTTCAAAAACACAATGGAAAAGTTTCCACCAAGGTTGTAACTTTCAAATAGGTGCCGCAGATGACTCAAAACTCCAAATACTAAGTGTAATAGCTCCTTGGAAAGCTAATATAGACAACTAATACCCTTCCAAATTTCAAGTCATTCTAAACTACTGTCCAAAAGTGATACGAGTTCAAAGTTCTGCCCCTCCATATATTCAATCGCGCATAACTTCTTTTTCAAAACTCCAAATCTCAATTGTAATAACTTCCTGGAGAGCTATGACAATATTCCACACACCTTTCAAATTTCAAACCATTCTAAACTACTGTCCAAAAGTTATGGCTTGATGAAACCTCTGCCCTCTCAATGGATGGCCTCGGGTTTATACAATTTCAAACCTTCATAACTTTTGCAATACAACTCCAGTTAATTTCAATGATAAGTTTTTGGAAAGCTAGGAAAAAGATCTACAACTCCTGAAATTTTCAAAGAGAGACTCAAAAACTACAAACTATGGTGGTCGCCCGAATCTCTGCTCCTCTTCGTTGGGTGGCAGCAAACCCTCCTCCACTCACACGCTTGTAACTTCTTGTCTACAACTCCAAATCAATCGAAAACAATCTTTCTAAAAACGCATCTCAAAGAGGAAGAAACCCTCAAAATTCCATTCCAAATTGTTTCTTACAACCGGGGTTATCGCCCATCAAACTTACGGCTCTCTACACCCACACACACACACTCTCCAAGCACACTAACTTCTTTTTCCCCCAAAACCCGACTAGGAGGGAGAGAGAAGATGCCTACCTACCCTCTAGACCCCTAAGGTGGATAAGATCAGCCCATGTGCATATCACATGGGCCTCAAAACACCCATTGGCCCTAGAAAAACTCAAAAGATAAATATCTACTTATCTTTATAGGTCAACAAACCTTTAGAGTTCTAACTAGGAGGTAAACTACCCTCTATCTACCATCTTTTAACTTCTAACATTCAAATGAAACACAAAACACTTAAATTTAGTTCAAAGCTTCAATCAAAATCAAATAGAGGTAAAAACTAAAGCCAAAGAACAGTGCTACTCCATCTGCAAGAACTTGAGGATGCGCTTGATAGTAATTGCGATGTAATCTGCAGTTCAGTCTTTGTCAAAGGATTCACTGGCCCTTCTAACCAACGATGGTGGCCAGCGCTTAGCTCGATTGGCCTAGGTATACAGAAATAATGGTCCTCGTTCAGGCCCTCGAAACTGCCTTCAAATGTCACTTCACGGATGCCCGGTTCAACACATCCAATTTGAAGTAAGATTACTAAAACACGAGCGTCCTTTTGAAGATTACCATGCCAACGCTGTTCAACACGAGGCTGCTTCAGCGGACGAGAAGATCCAACTTCATCTTGAGGGTGGGATGGCAATGGTATTGAAACCGCCGGCTGGGATGGTTGAATTGGAAACTGAGACAAGGAAAGTTGTAAATCTACCTCTGGTTCAGACTCTAGATCTTGTGACTCTATAAAAACCCTCCAGTCCGACATTTTAGCTCGAATTTCAAATCCAAACATAAACTCTAAAAACGTAAAGGAATACTTCGAATTGGTGAATATTGTCTACGGCTTTCGCCTTTTAAACAATCCCATGAGCAACAAGCGTCACCTTGAAGCTATTGGAAGCGTCACCAATAAGTTTCGTCCTTCTAATCAAAGATCTTTCCAAAAAGGTAAACAAGTATATGTTTTACACATTGTAGATATTTACATCAGGACATTTCCCCCTCTAAACCTGCACATCCTCTGGTATGTACCAAACTTAGTCCTCTTTGGTATCTTGGTTGTTTTGTGCCGCATCCTCCGGATCTTCATCGTCCTCTTCATCTTGTGGACCATCATCTGACTCTTGAGGATCAAAAATATCTTAAAGGTCTCAAGATGAAACCTCTCACTTCTTCGAAAGAGTTTGATACGCTTCCCCGCTATAGGCATACGTAGATAAGTCCCATCCATTTCTCGAAGTGAATAAGTGCCATTGAGGTGCACCTTAATTACTACATAGGGTCCAAACCATCTCTTCGCGAATTTTGGCACCGTACTGTGCTGATGCTCCAACGTGCTATCAAATACAAGGACCCAATGATCCTCTCCAATCTTCTTTCTCCTCAATCGGTGTGTTCTGTCAAAGCGCTCCTTGTTGCCCTCTCTAGCTGCCTTCATTTTCTCTAATGCTTTTTCAAGGTCCTCTGGCAATCTTGCAAGTTGTTGAATGCAAAGCTCCAACAATTTTTCTCTGCTTATGCCATCTTCCCACGAAAGAAATACCCATGTGGGAATATCTTCCTCCACTGGCATGATTGGTTTTTGTCCATACATGAGTTCTACATGCATGTAACCGGTAACCGTACTGTGTGTAGTTCTATCAGCCCATAGAGCAAACGGTAGCAATTTTGGCCACACACTAGGCTTTCCTTTGTAGGCCTTAATTAGAGCATGAATGATTGGAGGATGCCCCCTCTCGATCTTGCCATTTGCCTCAGGATTGTAAGTAGTTGTCAACTTCAATTGCACACCATATCGCTTGAAGAATTCTTTGCCTTCAATAGCATTCAACTCTCCTGTGTCAGCTCTCATTCGGCCAATGCTTCCATATCGGCTAAAAATGTCTTCAAGAATAAATCGACATACATTCTCCGTTGCTTTAGTCCTCAAAGCCCTTCCTTCAACAAAGTTTGAAAGCTCTTCTCGGGCCAAAACAAGGTACTTTATTCCCAAAATTGCATTTGGCATCGCAACCAAATCTATCATCCATTGAAAGTGGATTGCAATGGGATAAGTCGGATGCAATTCGTCTCTGTGCCGTATTTTGGATTGTAATTGGCACACTACACAAGAAGCTACAAACTCCTCAACATCTTTGTACAGCCCCTTCCACCAATACGTCTCCTTGATTTTTGTATAAGTGGCCCTTACTCCTCTGTGACTGGCCCGGAGTGTATCATGAAGCTCTTGTAGAACTTGGGTCTTGGTTCCAGAGTCTCCCACCACTCTTAAAGGCACTTTACCAGCTCTTTTTGCCCTCTTTCATAGAAATCCATCTTTCAGCAGATATCCATAAGACTGATGTCTGATGTCTTTGAATGTCTTATCCATCCAACTTCTTTGCCGTTCCATTGTGCTCAAGTAGAGCCCAACATCTCTCAGCTTTCCTTCGTACAGCTCATCCTTGAAAGGCAATACTCTAGTGGACGAGCTTTCACCATCTATGTTCATCACATAGCCTCCGTATAACAATTCTTCACCATGTTCGTGAGCCATCATCTCCTCTTTTTTGAAATACCTTGCTCTAGACAACATATCGGCAACAAAATTCTTTTTGCCTTCAATGTGAATTAGAACATGATTCAAAGACTTGATGTAGGCTATCCAGCGCAGCATTGCAATGTCAGGTGAAGAACAATTTGCTATCATCCCCAGCAAAGGCAAGCAGTTAGTTACTAAAACTACCTCCGTACCAATCAAGTAGTTCTTGTCCGCTTTTAGAGTTGTAAGGGCACCTCAGAGTTCTCTTTTTACTTGTGGATAAGCCCTTTGTCGCTCTGTCAAGATCCTTGCTCCAAATCGGATAGCAAATATTTTCCCTTCTTCATCATCTTGTCCAACAGCCCATCCAATAGCTATTGGACTTGTATCAACAGTTACAATCACCGGTCTTCCACAAGTATAACTCACTTGTTTAAGAACCGATGGTAACTCCAGGATTCTCTTCAGCTCTATCATAGCTTCGTCTTGCTCACATTGCCAAACAAATTTGTTCCTCTTGCGCAATAGCTTGTAAAGAGGTTCTGATATATGAGCAAAATGAGGGATCCAAATTTGGTAGAAGACACAGGCTCCTATAAACCTCTTTACTTCAGTGACATTGCTACAGGCCTTCATTCTCCCAATAGCATCCACCTTCTCAGGATTAGGCTTTCTTCCATAAGAACCACACAAGTGTCCAACCACCAAAATCTCATCAACCCCAAACTTGGATTTCTCAATGGAAAGAGTCAAATTGACCTCCTCCAATTTGCTCAAGATTTTGGCCACATCTTCAATATGATTACTCACAAAGGCTCTGCAACCATCATCTTGAATGGTTAAGTCTCTTTCTCTCTCCTCGCACCCCTTCATGGGAATGTCATCCACGAATGGTATGGTTTTCTGAGGCACAAAGTCTCTTAGGATTTGATTCATGGCGCTCTGCATATGTGCCACCGAGTTGGTAGCACCTTGAGGCAATGTACACATGCGCACTAATCCAAGTGGAGTCTTCATGGTTGTTAAATCTCTGCTCTCAGCAGCTAGTTGAAATTGATCATAACCAGAGTATAGATTTCCAATGGAATAAATTGCATGCCCCGTAAATGCTTCAGCTATTTCATCAACAATAGGGCCTGAGCCCTTGTTTCTGATTGTCACTCCATTTGCTGGCTGCATATCTTGAATGAACCTCAATGCTCCCGATTTCTTTGGCACTGTGAACCATTGGTTGGAATATGGAGCCATCAAAGGCTCAAGTATGCCCATGCGTGTCTATTCCTTAAGCAACTCCACTAGCTTTGGAAGCAGAGCTCGAGGAATAGGTATAGGCTTCAAATCCCATGGAATATGTGGTACTGTAAAAATAACCATCAGTGCCACAACACATGGTTGAACGCACCCGATTTCATCTGGCGAAGAAGCAAAGGCCTTTCCATGCATAGAAAGCATGTCCTGAAATTTCTTCTTCTCCGGCTCAGTCAAGAAATTATCTCCTCCAATCTTCAAGTTTGCCAAAGTTTCTTTGGAAAACTTGTGTCCAATCCTTCTTGCTTCTCTCAAACTTGGCTCTTTCTCAGCTTGTCTGATATGATCATCAGAGTCAGATGGTATCTGAGTAGCCACAGGCTTGACCTTCTTGGCCACAGTTTTGTATCTTGTTTGAACTAAAGCTTCTGGTGTTTGCCCATCAATTCTTGAACTATTCAGGCTTGTCATTGCTGTGGAAATCTCATGATATATTGCACTTGTATGCACATTGACAAAACAATGAGTAGTTCCCTCCGCATCCGTGTTTGTTTCTATATCTTGCAAAGTCTGCAAGATATCATCTGGCATTCCATTCTCTTCATAAATACCAGAAACAGTCTCAACTTCTTCTAAAACATTCATCTTTTTTAGATTTTTCTCCATTTTCTTCACATACTTTCTATGTACAGGGTCCAAATCTTTGACACGCGTAAAACTCACAAAGCCGCACTCTGTCACACTTAAAAATCCACACCTAAGGCTGGTATGTACATTGGGGAACTCGCCAATCTTAATTCCCTTAGCACCTGTGGATCCCTACATCTCACGTGTGCTCTTTAGAAATCCGGAAAGTTCGTAGAAGTTGGTAGAGGGATCTCTCTGAGTTGAAGTCGATGCCTCTCATTGTCAGGCCTCACCGTTAAGAATTGCACTGACCTCTTTCCATTAACACTTCGAATCCGGGCATAATGAGACCCATCATCCAACACCTTGGTCTCCATTCGTGAAGCGGTGATAAATGGTTGGCTCAAAATTATCGGATAGACGCTAAGGTTCTGAACAAAGAAGTTTTGTTCAACCTCCACATCTCCAATCTTTGTGAGTACTGCTGGACAAGCTCCATGCAGCCGGGTTCGTCCGCTATTGGCTGCTCTCATAATCCACCCATGGTCCGTATCAATCGGCCATTTGCCCTTTTCATAGACACTCCGAGATATAATGTTGATTTCAAAACCATGATCAAGAAGAGCTAAAATGTGGTCATCCACCCCTCCGAGTTTTATCTTTGTCTCAGTGGTGGCCCTAGCCCAAAACGGTAAATCAAACTCCGTTCTTTCTTCGTTCTCCATCCTCATCATGTGATCGTACGAGAATTCAAAGGTTCGCGCTTCCTCCCGAAGATCTTCTTATTCAATCACTGATTCACTGATCATGGCAAATACCTCGCCAATCTCGGTTTCTTCATCTTTAGTCATGTGAGTGTCCAAAGCTCTGATCATTACAGTCTCAGCTGTCATCTGCCGTTTTTGCTTAATGATGTCAATAATCAGCTCATAAAAATCTTTCTTGGCTATACCAAGTGCTTCCCTTAAAGTGAATTCGATTTTGGCATCCAAAATCCTTTCCTCCAATACTCCCTTCAGATCAATGGAAGTCTCAATGTCTAACTGAAGCTTGTAGGCAGGGGCCTTTCCCTTGGCCTTGTTGGAGTCTCCTTTCTCTTCTCCTTTTTTGCTATCACTGGATTGCCTGCTTGGTCCATCCTTCTCTTTCTCTTTATTCTTTTCCCACCATTCTTTTGGTAACGGTGCATCACTAGAGCGCTCAGTACTAGGGTCTGATGGCTTTGAACGTGTAGGAACTCTCTTTCTCATCTCCTTTGCAGGCTCATTCTGCATCGGAGATCTTCTCTTTGCTTCTGGCTCAACACCATCGTCAGCATCAAATCTTACACGTTTTTCCTCGACAGAGACCGCATGCAGCTCATCATTGTCTTTCTCTTCATTCATAAAAGCCATGATGTTACTTGCAACCACAGGATTTTCCCATCCAGTTGCCTTTCTGATGGCCTGGGCTCCTCTCTTCATCAACACTTATTTTTGAGCATTGGAAACACCAATTGAGTGTTGTTCCACTTGAATGTGATATGAATCAGTCTCATGCATTTGAACATAGCTAGATCTTGTTGTCTTGTCTTCCATGAGCTTCTTCATCCCTCCTCTCCCATAATTGGTCCCCATTGGAGAGCCAGTAGAGGCATCGTCAATTTTCCCATCTTTGTAGAAGACAAGAACAGGGGATTGCTATTTTGCGTGCCTAATTTTGCGAGCTGTGAGTTGCGAGCCTAGGTTTGCGAGCGTAAAATTAAAAATGTTGTTAACTTTTAGAGATAAAGTAAAAGTAACAGAGCATAGATAAAGTGTTCGAAAAGTAAGAAAAAATGCAGGGAAATTTTTTTTGGAAAAAAATGAAAAAAAATGACAAAAAGTAAAGATAAAAGTCAAAGAGAAAAGGGGAGGGCCCTATAGCCGTGGAAATCCGTCAATAGCTGGCCTGAATATGAACGAAGTCCAAAATAATAATTGAAATGGAGGTGACTTTTACAACAACAATATTTTAGGTACCCTCAGGCCGTGGGATGTGGACCGTTGATTTGGATGGACTGTGGTAAATTCAAACAGAGTAAAAGTCTACAGATTATGGTGTGTGATGAGAATGAATGGCATATTGCAAGGCTTTCCAAGACATCTGTTGAGAAATGTTTTGCTCTACAAGCCGGTACAAAGAAGGAGTGTATTGCCACGATTGTGCCCAACAATTGACCCACAGCTGCCCCTACCTACATTGGTCTTATGGACAATTACAGGAAGACTAGGTTGGAGAGACATCGATTCTTCTTCTGCAACGACGGCATTCATCGTTGTGTCATGGACACACGCCGCAAATGGGTTAAAAGTATGCCACCTCCTCCCGAGTTCTGGCCTGTTCAAATGGGTACTAACCGTAGCAGAACGGAGATACTTGCCTTTGAAAATGTCGTATTCCGTCTTCATGAGCGTGAGGTTTTATCTCCTCGAAAGTTATTTGGTAAAGGTGTCTCTGTGAACATGAACGATTACCTTGCTCCTCCTAACCCTGCAAAGCATCCAACCAAGCGATATGAGAAAAACATTCGAAGGAACGAAGCTGCTCCAACCACTCGACACCATAACTGCTGCGCTTCTGCTCTCTCTGTTGTGGGAAAACTCTGCGCAATTCTGATGGTTCAGCCTCCTGCCCTCGGTTGCATTGTCACTCTGGAGTCTCGGAACATTTCCACAGTTTCACCGTATTTTGTAACAATCGGCCTGTTTCCAAGCTGCGACTGCCTATCTTTTACAGAGATGTCCAAAAGATCACTCGGCAAACGCGGTTCATGGACTTACTGTAAGCACATGTATCACGTATTCACCATTGTCTCTGGTTTAGATTCGGAGGTGGATGTGTTTATTCACGCACCTAGTTTCAGCTGCAATGAGATCAAGCGAATTCTTCAAATTCTACTCCTTAAGTTCTACAGTGCATAGTTCTTGTTCCCACTAGAAAAACCTTGTACTAAGTCACTCCTTCTATTGAAAAGGCGGTGAGACTAAAAGGGCCACCTCCATAGTGTGACTACCCAAAAATAGACAATGGGAGTGAAAGTCAGTTCTTATTGTTAAATGATTTGATTATAAAAAAGTAAAATATAGACACCTATGATCGTGGTTTTATTATTAGAAAAAATTGTTTGGGAGTCAAAATTTTGTCAAAACATGTACCATGGTGTGCAACAAAGTTGCAGCAATAGAAGCTATGGACATGTAACCATTGTTTTCTGTAAATGGAACAAAGGCATACTACACCATTCACTCTATCTAATGTATATTCATTATTGATGTAGATCCATCTATACTACTTTACATCAAGCACATGCATGTCAAGTTTTGATTGGGTATTCAATCTCAAGCAAGTGTGTGCAAATCAACAATTGGATGTACATTTTCAATTTGTGTAGATATTTCAAAATTTGTATGGTCCACACTATAGAGAGAGAAAAGCGTAGTACATATGTAGTCAATGAGGCAAAACATTTGTTGGTAATAATTTATTTGCTCCAAGAAATGAGGCATTAGCTGAAATTTAATTTCCTAAAAAAGTAAGTCATCTCTAAATGGGATTTTACGTCTAAATGTTTGCATGTTGCTTCTATGATTGTAGTAATATAGATGCTTACAAATTCCATGTTTTCATTGTATAACGGGGATTACAGTATTTAATATTTAGGTGAGAAGTTGTTCACGCACCATATGCGCCCCTCTTCATTAGATATCAAAGAAGTATATGAAAAACATGGACATTTGTGGGAATCATGAAATGATTTCACTACTTTTCATTTTTCCCACCAACATTACGAATCAAGAAGAGAAACTTATTGTTCCAAGATTTTTCAATCACCATGCGCTCTAATAAAGATGCATTATGAGCTCACACAAACTAGTATATTAAATGTTAGTACAGCTTAGATATAAAAATTATTCTTGTAATCACCCTTTCAGCACAATATGTTGCAACACTTAGCATGCTCTTTACAGAGCTCAGATGGAAAATTATACTGTACACTCAGAATCTAGGAATATCTTAATAATGTGGCGAGAGTATACAATGAATATATTCACAAACAATGCTGACAATGATAACTCTATTTAAGTGGTACACGTAGATATCAACTTTGAAAATAATCTTAAAATTTTTTAAAAACTATAGAAATTTCAAATCATTCAATGAGACTACACAAGACACAAATTTTGGTACAACCCTCTTATAGAAGGTGCATATAAGCCAAAACCTTTTGAAATATTTAGAAAATGCTCAACAACATGAAGGAATGCTTTTGAACTTTTGCACCACTCCCAAGATTATTGTTGACGTCATCCTTTTGGAAATTGCCTTGGAGGTTCTTGCAGCCCCTCCAAAAGGACTGCCGTTAACGGCATACCCCTAGAAGCAACTGCTCAAGATTGGAAATTTGATGCCATTTCTAAAATCGTATGGCACGTCACAATCGGAGCAATGATGTGAAAGTTATGAGCGGATGAAGTTTTGGGTGACAATACCTCAACCGAGCGTACAACTCTTCTCCAAGCTCCATATCTAACTTGCAACACCATTTTGGAATACTTGGCAAATGCTTTACAACATGAAGGAATGCTTTTGAACTTTTGCACCACTCCCAAGATTATTGTTGACGTCATCCTTTTGGAAATTGCCTTGGAGGTTCTTGCAGCCCCTCCAAAAGGATTGCCGTTAACGGCATACGCCTAGAAGCAACTGCTCAAGATTGGAAATTTGATGCCATTTCTAAAATGGTTTGGCACTTTACAATTGGATCAAGGATTTGAAAGTTATGAGCGGATGAAGTTTTAGGTGGCAATCCTTCAACCATGCGTACAACTCTTCTCCAAGCTCCATATCTAACATGCCACACCATTCTGGAATTTGTGTAAACTAATTTCCAATGTAGGCACGATTTTGGAGCGAGCTTAAAAGCTGCTCCAAAGGAGTGCTGCCAAAGGCACTCCCCACCAACCTGCCCATATTCTGGACTGACAAAGGAACTGTTAAGCAGTGCCATCGACGACAATTCCCTGCAACAAGCTCTCGAGTATACTCCATCGTACAATGAAGATGAGCATGAGAGCTCCCTTAAGAGCACTGCCGCCTACGGCAAAGCTCTAATGAGAGCTTCAAGCCGTTGCCCAAGAGCACTCCCGTTAGCGGTAGTCTTTTGGGAGGAGGTGAGCTTCAAGTGCCCAAGAGTACTCGCGTTGGCGGCAATGCTACAAGTAGAAATTCACACCAAAAGCATTGCCGTCACCGGCAGTGCATTTGAAAGAGCAACAAAGCTCCCAAAAAGGCACTGCCGTTAACGGCAGTGCGTTTTTGGGAGCTTTGTCACTCCCTCAATTGCACTGCCGTTAACGGCGAAGCCTTTTTGGGAGGATTGTCACTCCCTCAAATGCACTGCCGTTAACGGCAATGCCTTTTTGGGAGGATTATCACTCCCTCAAATGCATTGCCGTTAACGGCAATGCCTTTTTGGAAGCAATGTCGCTCCCTCAAATGCACTGCCGTTAACGGCAATGCCTTTTTGGGAGGAATGTCGCTCCCTCAAATGCACTGCCGTTAATGGCAATGCCTTTTTGGGAGCAATGTCGCTCCCTCAAATGCACTGCCGTTAACGGTAATGCCTTTTTCAGAGCATTGTCGCTCCATCAAATGCACTGCCGTTAACGGCAATGCCTTTTTGGAAGCAATGTCGCTCCTTCGAATCCACTACCGTGAACGGCAATGTCTTTTTGGAAGCATTGGCGCTCCCAAAAATGCACTCCCGCTAACGACAATCCTACATGTGGGAATGCTCATCTTAAGCACTGCCATCAGCAGTAGTGCATTTGAGGGAGCGACAATGCTCTGTCAAAAGATCTGCCGTTAACGGCACTGCCTTTTTGGGAGCATTGTCACTCCCTCAAATGCTTTGATGCCACGGCATTGCCTCTAAGGGAGCATTTCCGCTCTCTCAAAAGCACTGCCATTAACGACATTGCTTCTGCTAAAAACTCGATATTGAAACACTAGCATTAACGGAAGTGCTATTGAGAGAGCCGTGATGCATTTTTAATTGCACTCCTGTTAACGGCAGTGCTTTTGAAGGAGCAATCTTGCTCTCAAAAAGACACTGCCTCTAATGGCATTGCAATTAAGGGAGCTCCAATCTGAAGCACTGTCGTTATCGGCAATGCTTTTAGAGGAGCTTTTTTGCTCCCTCAAAGGCACTACCATTGACGATAGTGCTACAGCTTGGAGCTCCCTGAAAAGCAATGCCGTTAACGGCAGAGCCATTGACGGCAGTGCATTTTTGCTTCCACAAAAGCACTGTTGTTATTGGTAGTGTCTAGGGATCGCCTCCTTTGTATGTTTTGATGTGGACTGCCGTGAGCGGCAGAGGTACAGATGGAGGGAGTGTTCCCTTTCAGATTTACTTCGCCTTATGGCAGGACCATAAATTGTGCTCTTCGTTCTGTTCCCTGCAGGTGACAGAGCTATACTTATGGTCTTTTATTTATTATTTTTTGTAGCATAAGATTGGCAACTCTGCAGTTCAGGCGCAAATCAAGGTCATGGAGAAGTATTTTGACCCAACTGACTAGACTTCTATAGATGCAATGGACTTTGTTTTGGCGGCCGCTGATAAAACAAAGTCGCACTACAGTTCGGAGCTCTCTAAGCGACTATCGTCAACTAACCCGAAGAATACTCCACGATCCTGCAAGGAAGTCAAGCGTCATTACGAAGCTCATGAAGAAGGTGCTGAGATGCCTCAAGAGAAGCTCCATATGCTCGCAACTTTGTCGATGGAGGCTTAGATGAAGGTAACTCATCTACGTGGTTTGAGCGTTGGAATCGTGGCGGCTCCTTCCGTGAGGCTCTAAGATTTTCTAAGGGCCGTTTTGTCGGCAATGAGTTTCCTGATTGGCTTCATAAAGCCACTTGGAAGACTCACGTATATTGTCGGCTCCAAATCCTATCATTGCCTCTATTTCTTGTGCATCGGCTCCAAACCCAATGCAGAGGTCACTCCAGCCTTGGAGCTTCTTACTGCCCCTCTCTTGAAGCGAAAGGATCCTCCTCGGTCTCTGTCGCCATCCTCATCAACATTCCTCATTTCACTAAGTGTATTTCATATTTCATGTCATTGTTGTTCTCCTAGCTAACTTAGTGATCATTTTTAGAAGCATCGATCCGATATGTTGCTGTTTGTGCAGGTCTCCAATGAAGTAGAGGTATTCTAGTTCAATTCCACTCAAGAGTTGTCATTTCTTGGCTGGAGCATTGAAGAGACCGTCATTTTGGTCAATCATACGGGCAAGGATACGATGTCTATGTGGGGGAGTGTTCCCTGGCGGGTTGGCCGTGAACGGAGCGTCTTCTCCTTTTCAATGCTCTTTCACACGTTAACAAAGCCCCAAGCCGTCATTGTTGATGCATTTGCTTCTGTTAGTACGATGCTTTTTCACATCATTCAATTCCAATTTGCATTTTGTTGTCATTGTAACTGATAGTCTACTTTAAAGAAACTCCATTCAAGCTTGGCGTTCCATCGGTCGTCATTTCGTGGCATTTGAAAAAGACAAATCTGTATTTGATGCTTTGCAACTTTTATAGGCGGCTCTTCACTCCAAAGGCTCACGTTCAACGCCGACCCTAATTCCACAGTAGACCCCTCCCTCGATGACGATGCTCCGATCCAGAAGGTCACTAAGAGAAACCAATTGAGTAAGTAAGTGAAGTTGGCGTCATTCTCTATTCATATGTTCTTCTAATTGATTCTCTAATATGCCTTCGTACTCATTGTTTTGTAGCTTGATGTCATTGGTTTCATCTCGTGAACGTAATTTTCAACTTCCTTCGTATACTGTTGAGGCGGCAGATTTGCTTGCCAATGTTGTGTCTCCTTCAACAACTTTGATTTCCTCATCTTCTGAATTTCGTGCTCATGGTTTTCTTGACATAGTGGCAGTTGAGAAAATTGTGGTTATATTGTCGTCTTTGGATAGTTCTTGCAACTCTTTTGCCTAGATCATGTAAATTTTCCCATTTTCATGATTCTTTTTGGATTACTCCCACATGGACAACCATCCACTGTTTTCTTTATTTTTTTTTCACCTATGAGTGTATCACTATTTTGCATTCATCCTCATGAGAATGTCCATTGTCCTCCAAGAATTTGTTTTCATTCATTTTAATTTGCCTAAACCGACTATATCCAAATGTACTCCCTTGTTGCCATGACTGTGGTTAACGGCATTACATCTAACTGATAGTAGGACTGAGTCGAATTCATATTCAGTATTGTAAATTCATAGTGAGTATTCTTGGTTTTTCTTTAACACTTCATCAAGATCCATATCAATTGTC
This sequence comes from Bryoerythrophyllum caledonicum, assembly GCA_963971425.1. Lineage (NCBI taxonomy): Eukaryota > Viridiplantae > Streptophyta > Bryopsida > Pottiales > Pottiaceae > Bryoerythrophyllum > Bryoerythrophyllum caledonicum. The sequence goes on along the minus strand of OZ020521.1, from coordinate 13,598,135 downwards.
TTATTTGAATATTGTTCATTCAATGTTGTATCTATTGACTATTACTAACTATCATTTGTAAAATACGCTGTCCCTGCCACTCACTTTTAAGAAGGTTGCGATATCCGCCGATACCCTACATTCCGTTGCGGGTATCATGCGGGTATTCCCGGTCATCATTCTACATATGTATTCTGAAACAAATTCCTTGCTTCTATTCTTATCATTTTTACAAAGTCTTATAATGGTTTCTGTGGATATAGGATTGTAATTTTCCAGCTTAGTAATCATATTTCACACGGATATAGGTTCCCTTGTACCTTTTATTTCTCTTCTTTCTACTTTTTGTACTTGTTAATGCCCATATACTTTTATTACCACCGCCTACAGCTCACAGCTCACCGCACGCAAGATAGCATTCCCCGTACTACATCGTGTCCATCTCCAATTCTATACTTGCAAAAAAGTGGGGATAGAAGTAATCCGTCGCTTCTAATTTGCCTTCACTGTCAACTCTAAACCTAATTGAACCTCTCTCTAAACCCGAAGACCGCTTGTGATTCTCTCTTTTTATCCTCTCTCGCAGTCGCTCTGAACTCCTAAAACTCCCTAGCTCTTTTAAATTCACCGAGTTTTCTATCTATCACCCTTAACCAACTTAAAATGTTTATCTCCTAATTGAACTACTTCGTCTTGGACTCCCATGAGACGTGGGGGCCTTTTTTCTAAACCGTAAATCTAACGTTATCTGTAACTCTCGCCTAATCCCACCTAGCCTAATCTCTCACTCTTATCCTAAACCAACGTTGTGTCTCAAGCTCTAGTTAGCACTACCCTAAATGCTAACTATGAGTACTCTGAATTTCGATATTGGAAATCCTCAACCTAAACCTTAACTACAACCTCCTTATCCTCCACTCTTGTACAACACTTTTATCTATACTGAACCCCACTTGAGAGCTGCATGTCTTCAGAAATCCTATCTGTCCTTTATTGGTAAAGCAAAGTATCCACGGCCATAGGTTCATTCTTAGAATAATATTAGCCAAATTTTCAATTTTTCAACCTCTTGCGTTCAATTTCTACACTGTCTCCCACGGTAATAGGTCCATTAATTTATTACCCTAAACCATTCCCACAAAAAAAATCCCATTAAACTTTCACTTTTTCTGGGCTTTTTCAAATTAAGAACAATATATTTATCCACAAGGCTCGCAACTGTAGGCTCGCAGCTCGCGGCTCGCAAAATTGGGCACGCAAAATAGCTTGGTCCGACAAGAACATTCTTGAGTGCCTCTTCGTAGGATGCACAACCCCTGAGACTATGATTAGTCTCCTCATCGCACCAAACACATCTTCTTGAATATTTTCTTGCACCTTCGGGTGGCTGAGAAGATGAAGCTCCTCTAGCTTTCTTCAACTCACTAAATTCCACCTTTAGCTCGCGGAAACCCTTGATAAGTTCATCAAGAGCGTTTCCATCCGTCGTCTTAGTGGTCTTTGAGGTAGAGCCCAGATTCGTTGATGGTGATGGAGCAAAAGACACCTTAGGAGACTTTGGTGTATGAATAGGCTCAGAATCAATTTTTGCTTCCTCTCCTCTTGACCTCACACGTCGTTGTTTGGCCAAAAGAATCACTGTCTCTTCAACTCTCCTCCAATCATTTGTAAAGCCACCTTCTGTAGTCCGATCTCCGAGAAGTAGAAGAAGTCGGTCTTCAAGTACAGCATCAGTTGCTTGAAGGAAAAGCTCAGTCTTCCTGGATTCAGGAAGACGCCTTTCTACCAAAGGTACTTGGCCAAATTTCTTTTTAAAGTCTCTCAATAGCTCGTTGGGACCCATAGTGTTCCCCGGCCGTTGCTCAATCCATTCTAGGAAAGATCGCTTGGTCATCCGCTCTGAGTCTTCATCGAAATACTCATCTCGAAGTCGCTCAGCAAAATTTGCCCACGAGATAACCAACTCCCGGATCTCTTGCACTCTGTCACGAATATCAGGTACAACCGCCATGTCAAATGTATGCATCATTTGATTGTCTCCAACTTGATGCACCTCCATTTCACAAATGTACGTTCGCAAGAATTTGGAAATGTTCTTGCCATTGAACCTTCCGATCTTGGAAACAACAGCCTTCAGCGCCTTGGTGGCACCTTGTCCACCTTGATTTGCTCTATGCTGCTCCATGAACAGGGCCAATGCCCCCAAAATGTCCTCCATCGGCAATTAGACTCCACCCGTACATCCTCCACCGCCACCGGCAGCTCCTTCGGAGTCTCCCATACCAACAACCACACTAGTTGCCTCTAAGCTCTCTCAGTGGAAGCACCAAATGTCGAGTTGAGAGGGAAGCGCTTTGAGAATTCACAGGGAATCTGGCTACAACCGGAATAGATGGCAAGAGAATCCAATCGTGTCTTCAATTCTTCAAATCTTCATATCTTCATCTCTTCGACTCTTCAAACAACTCCCCGTTGGCCTATGATGTGGTGGCTCTAAACGGGTTAAGGGTAAAGGTAAGGTGATAAGAACCCACGGCCTCGGACGGGTAAAACGGGACGGCCAGACCACAAGCTGAAACCGTCCGAAAGATTGGCTCCTAAAATTCAAACCCACGGTGACCAGCAATCGCGCCTCACCGGTGGGAACAACATAAATACGACCGTGTGGGTGATCAACCCCACTTCGCCGCAACAAATTTTACGAAGCAGAATTGAAAAGACCTAGCCTCCAAATCCGGCTAGGAAAAACAAAAAAAAGACAACGAGCCTCCAAATCCGGCTAGGAATAACAAGCCACAAGCCACAACACACGAGTCTTCATGTCTTCTTGTCTTCAAGTCTTCAAGTCTTCAAGTGTTCAAAAACACTAAGAAACTCAAAGGAAGTGTTCAAAAACACAATGGAAAAGTTTCCACCAAGGTTGTAACTTTCAAATAGGTGCCGCAGATGACTCAAAACTCCAAATACTAAGTGTAATAGCTCCTTGGAAAGCTAATATAGACAACTAATACCCTTCCAAATTTCAAGTCATTCTAAACTACTGTCCAAAAGTGATACGAGTTCAAAGTTCTGCCCCTCCATATATTCAATCGCGCATAACTTCTTTTTCAAAACTCCAAATCTCAATTGTAATAACTTCCTGGAGAGCTATGACAATATTCCACACACCTTTCAAATTTCAAACCATTCTAAACTACTGTCCAAAAGTTATGGCTTGATGAAACCTCTGCCCTCTCAATGGATGGCCTCGGGTTTATACAATTTCAAACCTTCATAACTTTTGCAATACAACTCCAGTTAATTTCAATGATAAGTTTTTGGAAAGCTAGGAAAAAGATCTACAACTCCTGAAATTTTCAAAGAGAGACTCAAAAACTACAAACTATGGTGGTCGCCCGAATCTCTGCTCCTCTTCGTTGGGTGGCAGCAAACCCTCCTCCACTCACACGCTTGTAACTTCTTGTCTACAACTCCAAATCAATCGAAAACAATCTTTCTAAAAACGCATCTCAAAGAGGAAGAAACCCTCAAAATTCCATTCCAAATTGTTTCTTACAACCGGGGTTATCGCCCATCAAACTTACGGCTCTCTACACCCACACACACACACTCTCCAAGCACACTAACTTCTTTTTCCCCCAAAACCCGACTAGGAGGGAGAGAGAAGATGCCTACCTACCCTCTAGACCCCTAAGGTGGATAAGATCAGCCCATGTGCATATCACATGGGCCTCAAAACACCCATTGGCCCTAGAAAAACTCAAAAGATAAATATCTACTTATCTTTATAGGTCAACAAACCTTTAGAGTTCTAACTAGGAGGTAAACTACCCTCTATCTACCATCTTTTAACTTCTAACATTCAAATGAAACACAAAACACTTAAATTTAGTTCAAAGCTTCAATCAAAATCAAATAGAGGTAAAAACTAAAGCCAAAGAACAGTGCTACTCCATCTGCAAGAACTTGAGGATGCGCTTGATAGTAATTGCGATGTAATCTGCAGTTCAGTCTTTGTCAAAGGATTCACTGGCCCTTCTAACCAACGATGGTGGCCAGCGCTTAGCTCGATTGGCCTAGGTATACAGAAATAATGGTCCTCGTTCAGGCCCTCGAAACTGCCTTCAAATGTCACTTCACGGATGCCCGGTTCAACACATCCAATTTGAAGTAAGATTACTAAAACACGAGCGTCCTTTTGAAGATTACCATGCCAACGCTGTTCAACACGAGGCTGCTTCAGCGGACGAGAAGATCCAACTTCATCTTGAGGGTGGGATGGCAATGGTATTGAAACCGCCGGCTAGGATGGTTGAATTGGAAACTGAGACAAGGAAAGTTGTAAATCTACCTCTGGTTCAGACTCTAGATCTTGTGACTCTATAAAAACCCTCCAGTCCGACATTTTAGCTCGAATTTCAAATCCAAACATAAACTCTAAAAACGTAAAGGAATACTTCGAATTGGTGAATATTGTCTACGGCTTTCGCCTTTTAAACAATCCCATGAGCAACAAGCGTCACCTTGAAGCTATTGGAAGCGTCACCAATAAGTTTCGTCCTTCTAATCAAAGATCTTTCCAAAAAGGTAAACAAGTATATGTTTTACACATTGTAGATATTTACATCAGGACATTGTGATCTTGGTGAATTGAAAGAACGCAACTCTAACGACCGCGACCCTAGCTATCAAACACAGAGGTCTTCCAATCAGTACAAGCACAATCAAAACGAGGACCGAGGACGCTGCATTGTTTGTGGAGAACTTGGACACTTTAAACGTCATAGCAAGGTCAAGAGAATCGTATCCTAGATCAAGGATCTTGACGTGAAGATGGAGAGCACAAAGAATTGAAGTGGAAGTTCTCAAGGGGCCCATGCACTAGAAGAAACCAACACTGCCACCAAGGACGATGACTCAAAATCCAACGGCTCTGCATGAAAGGTATTAGAATCACACTTACTAGAACTCAAAGCCAACTCCTTGACTTTGGTGACCCACTAGAGCATGATCCAGTCTGGATCTTAGATTTAGGTGCAACTCAACACGTTAGAGGTAGCAGAAATGCCATGATCACCAAGTTTGTTCCATTAGATACTCCCACATCCATGCTCACAGCTGGTGGACAATTGTATAGTGTAAAGGGTAAAGGCATTGCTTTGGTCAAGCTTCCTAATGGATTAGTAAAGAACATCTTAAACATTCTCTATGTTCCTAGTATCAAACGCAACTTACTCTCGGTTGTATGTTTCTCTGACAAAAATTGCTCCATTGAGTTTCTACACAATATGTGCGTCATAGGAGACATGACCACTAGACAGTTCATCATCAAGGGCTCACGTATAAGGGGACAAGGGCTTTACAAACTAGGTAGTAAATGCATTCGGTTAGTGGAGCATACTCACTAGAATAGGAACGTGACACTAAAAAAGCACTTCTATGGCATTACAGGTTGGGGCATCTAAACTTCGAGACGTTACATCAAATGTCAATACAAAGGTCTATAGATGGATTACCAAAACTTTCACGAGTAGACTTCTTTTGTGAAAACTGCCAGAAGGGTAAAATGGCATGAAAGAAGTTCCCTAGGAGCCTATCAACAACTACCAAACCTCTAGAAATTCACTCCACAAAGAAATGGGGTTGCTGAACGGAAAAATCACTCACAAGTGGAAACCGCTAGGTCCTTAGTTCACCACCATTCTCTATTGAGACTATTTTCGGCAAAAGTGGTTCAACATGCATGCTATCACCTCAATCACCGCGTATCCACATCTAGACTCTCAACCACTCTCAAATAGGTCTATTCAAGCAAACGGAAGAATATTTCTTGGGCAGCTCTGAATATTTGGTACTAAAGTATACGTACATGTATCCAAACAGAAGCGCAATAAGATGGATTCAAAAAGCATACCTTTCATATTTGTTGGCGTGGACGACAAAACCAAAGGCTTTAGGTGATTTTTATCCGACCACAAAGAAGATCATTATCTTGCGCAACATTACAATAGACGAGTGTCAATCAACAACCGTCATTGACAAAGCTGCTCAAGCACCACCAGTGCACAAAGGGATTACTACATCAAACTTCCAATCAATATATCAGGTACATCTACCTCCACTTTCTTACAGGTCGACCTTCCTCCTTCCTCATCGTACCTGGACCAAATCACTCTCATCGACAGACAGAGCTTGCCAACGATACGTGATCAAGTTGGCACATCAGACATGCATAGCTCGCATATCAACATGTAGACTCTACGCATTGACGATCTGCATGTAAGCCCTTGACTTGCAAATCGCTATGTACTATCTTGGACAAAGTCTATGAGGACTCCATTGGCGATCTCTCCTTCCTAGGTTATGACTCACAAACAGCCAACGTTAGCACCGCTCCGATGATTAGTTCGTAGTAGAAAATCCAGTCAAAAACTTGAAGACCACTATGACTTTGTGGGAACATTAGAATCACAGTTATCCAATCTGACTTACGATAATGTAGCTCAGGACCCACTCTGGCAAACTGCCCTGGCACAAGAAATGAATAGCACTCATCAAATTCGTACATGGGAATTAGTTGAACTTCTTGTAGGTGCAACTGCCATATCATGCAAATGGATAAATAAAATAAAACCTGAACTCCCCAAACAATGAGACAAATACAAGGCCCGCGTGGTTGCCAGAGGCTTTGACCAAAGAGAAGGCAATTACGGCAAAAAATTTGCCCCGGATGCTAAGTATAACACGATCAAGGCCGTCACTGCGCTTGCTGCGTCTCAAGGCTAGGACATGCACCATCTTGACTTCCATACTGTGTTTCTCAACAGCAAACTACATCATCAAGTATTTATGCACCAATCTTGCAGATTCTCTAAGCCCTGCAATGAAATCTAGTGTGCCTCTTGCGTCGAGCTCTCTATGGATTGAAGTAGTCTCCAAACAAATGGTTTCACAAAATTGACAAGTTTCTTGCCAAATTATTTTTAGGTTTAGTTCTTCTCCGATTGCAACTTGTACTATCTGCGTGTGGATAACAACATCATCATCATTGTTCTATATGTCAATGACATTATCATTAGTGATAACTACATCTTCCGCATCCACTCACTCAAAGGTATACTTATGAAAAATTTCAAGATGACTTATCTCGTCCTCGTACAAAGATTTCTAGGCTTACAATACACTAGTTCACCTACTTGAATTTTGCTCCATCAAACAGACTACATCAAAAGCATACTTGTGGACTTCAGGCTTCAAGATTATAATCCTTGCTCCACACCTCTCCACCCAAGCTTGAAGCTTCATTGCAACATTGGTACCCCCCCACTGATGCTCCTCTCTATAGATGTATTGTTGGCAAACTTATATTCCTGACAAATACGAAACCAAACATAGCGTTTGATGTCAATCTAGTCTCTCGCTTCATGCAAATCCTACATGAGGCACATTTCAAGGCTGTGTCAGGATCGGCGCATGGAGGTGTTTGTATAGATGGTATTCGGGTAGAAACCATTTAGAGAGTTGTGGAGTTACCGGAGAGCCCAAGACTTAGTGCTAATGGGAGATTAGGGTTAGGTTTAGTGCCGCGTGGCGGCTAGGGCAACCGTGGTGTCTTTCGACACCTCATCTTGGGACTTGGAACCCGGGTGACCTCCATGTGTGGTTGAGGGAGACTCATCTTTCTCAAGTTGAATCTCCCACGTGATGAGGTGAGGGTGTGTGCGTGTTGCACATCGTTAGCCTCATCCATATCATGTTTTCACTCTTGAAGAGTGGCATGGACTTGACTTATTGTGATTTGTGAGTGTTTATCACTTATTTGTTACTTGAGAAAGATCATGTTCGGGAAATGGGTGTAAGCGCAACATTATATCACATCTAATAGTAGTTTAAAGGCGTTGCTCAATATTCGTGTTCAAACACTAGGGGTGCCATGTTTTGATACTGGAGGTGACGCTTATGATTCACGCTCATCATTGAACGTACGGTGAGTCCTTCAGGTTTGCTGGGTGGGTCTAGAGTCTGGCGACTTGGCCTTAGCCTAGGTCACGACGAGTCGGAGTGGCCTGCGAAGCACTGGCCGATCAAGACGAGCGACGGCGTGCGGCGCGCGTGCGGGAGATCACCGGGCAGGGAGCAGTATTCACGAGACGACCAAGAAGGTCGGCGCGAGCATTCACTAGGGCGGTCAAGGTCCGTGAAGCTGGAACCCGGCAGGGAGCTGTATTCACGACGAGGTCGACGTTGACGTTGACGTTGACACGGACTTCTTCACCCGCGGGCGTTTCTAACGGTACCAGTGCGCTTCGTTGAGCGTGAGTGAGAGCGAGACGAGCACGAGCTTTTGCTTCCGGCACTGTCGCCACTGAGTCCAGGCGCCGTGGAAATCACGCGAAGGCTGTGCAGGTGGACGACGACTTGTAACTATTCTGGACTGCGGTACTTGTTCATCGGCTGGGATTTCATTTGGCTGGGGTTTCAGTTGCACTCCAACTTTACGCCAGCGGGGGAAGCGCCAGGCTGTGAGTGCCGGAGTTTCACGCAAGTTGAAGACAGAGGTGTTGGAAGGCAAGCGCAGCAGCAAGCTCGGTCACAGGTCGTCGAGACCAAGCCGAGAAGCCGGGAAAGTGCCTCATCTGCATGTGAGACGGGGCTCCGAGGACCTGAAACGAGGCTCTGAGGATCAAGCGCTCTGCGATCAATGACGTTGGCATAGCAGGATACCAATGCAAATATTCCATCCGAGAGAATATTGACGTGGAGCACTTGGCGACGATGCCTGTGGTGAGCGACTCCCTGAACATCCTGGAAACGACCTTGTGCCAGTGGAGCCTATCCACCAAATCTGCCTTCAAGAGGCTGACGAGCAAGAAGCACAGTCCGGTTAGCTCGGCAAAAAAGGAGGTGCAGGAGAAGAAGCCGGTGGCTTATGGTCTGAAGACGTAGCGATTTTCATCGCTCTGGCTGCCTTGGAAGAGCATACGGTCCGGGACAGTGCTCACGGCGGAAGTATGGATCATCTATAATCTCAAGCCTTACACAGACACAAGGGTTTGAAAGATGATGTCTAAGGTGGAGCACACCAACTGGACTTGGTATACGGGGTGTGGGAGCATGGTTCTTGCCAAGGCTGCGCGAGGTCGGCATGAGATGTGTTGAGGATGCACTCGATATTGGTTGGAGGTCGGTGGAGGAGTGTTCTCGTTCAACTTCTTTGAAATCCCAATAAGTTGCGGGGAGCAGGCACAAAGGCGTGAAGGTGCTCATTGCAACCGGGTGAGTGGTTGTCACTTGTGGCTTCCTAAATCTTTATTGAATTCACTTGTAGCAGTGTGGATTTTTGTGGTGCTTTTGGTGATGCGGAAGCGTTGCCAAAATTTTGTTGGAATTGCATATTGCAATTGTGTCAAGGTTGTTCACTTATCTCTATGTGGGAATGATACATGCGTGAGCACCTGTTAGCTTTGTGCACATTTTAGTGCAAGAGTTGCCCGTCCCTAGTGATTTTGATCACTTAGAATTTTAGGGTGTTATCCTAGAACTTAATTAGTTCTGGAAAAAGGCCAGCCTCTTGCACGAGGCATTATAAGGCATAGATTGGAGTTAGGGTTTCTTTAAGAGTAGCTAGTGGTAGCTATTCGGAGGCCCAAGACTATTTCAACAAGGTAACTTATCCGGACCCGCGTTGGGAGGGGGTAGTCGGTTGCTTGGGGGAGTGACAAGTTTGTATGTTGCATCTTGTTAGTAAGTGGTGAAAGTGCGGGAGAGCGGGTGCCATAGTCACCTTCTTCTTGCTCTTCGTCATTCTTGTAAGAGGTGAAGGTGTGGGATAGTGGATACCATTGTTGCCCACTTCTTACCCTTGCCAATTTGCTTGTGAGAGTGATTAAAAGAGTTGTGGGATATTGGGTGCCACAGTCACCTTTTTCTTGCGCTTTGCCACCTTTGGGGAGTGACTAGTAGAGGTATGGGATGGTGAGTGACATTGTCGCTTTCCTCTTGCACTTCGACTAGGAATTTGGATTATGGGGATCATGTATGGCTAGACTTTGCGTTGTTCTCATCAAATTGTTGTGCACACCGTTGATGTGTTGCATCACGTGAGCTAAGTGTGGCATATGATAGTGAACAAGAAGTGAAATTCTAGCATTTCCCTAATCTAGCATTCCCCTAACATCCATTGTGAGCCCACTTAATACAACCACGTAAAAAGAGTGGGTTGTATCGAGCATATGAGACATGGATAGTGGAGGAGGGAAGAAGGAATCAAAAGAGTCTAGTGCATCCAAGGTAGAGATTAGCACTGAGACACTTAGTCAATTGATTACTTGCCTCCAACATTTGCAAGTTAAATCTTCACCTTCCCAGGCAAGTTCTAGTGGTAGGGATTTTGAGTTATCTCCCATAGCCAAGTCCCGAACCGGGACTCAAGACTTGCGAAAGCCAGGCACGAAGGTGCTAAGCGAAGAGTCCGTGAAGTATTGGACTTCACTTGGTGGGGTGCACAAAGTACGAGCGCTTCGGACCAAGGAGGGTGTTCGAGCTCCTCTTTGTCGTGCACGAGGCCAAGTTGAAGCCGTGGATCTTGTGGTTGGAGAGAAGGCCGTTGTCCTAAAGAACGTTGGGTCAAGGTACACCGTGGAGGTGGTGGATTTCCGCCGAGAGAACCAATTGCCCACGTTCTCCCTCATCTTCACCGAGTTTGAGAGTGAAGGCTTCGTGTTTCATACTACGTGGCTGTGGGAAGTGGGTACGTGGCGAGAGCGGGCCAGCAGTGTGTGGGACACACTCACCTTGGAGCTCCTCGATTGGGAAGTACCATCCACTATCTACGCTCCGGAGAAGAAGGGCACTCATGAAGCATGGCGCTTCTTTGATTGAGCCAACCAATTCTCAATCTGGAGACGTGGAAGGGGCCCGGTTTCACTCGGAGAAACACCCCATTTGCGGTAGGTGTTCGTGAACGAGTGGTGGAGGAAGTCACCTTTCAATCGAGGGAAGAGGAGGATACGGTCCAATCGGTAACAGAAGAACGTGAGTTTGTGGTAGAATCTTTGGCACGTAGTGCAAGTTCCCCACCAAGAAAGCCTTTACAATCAATTTTTGATTGGGAGGAGATGGCTTCACCATATGGAGGAGGAGGAGAACGGGGGGTGCGACGATTTTCGGGTGCCACGGGCACTATCGAAGCGGATGACTTCAAGAGAGAGTTCACCATGTGGTGTGAACTCCAGAAGTCTCGCAACCCCAACTTCAACCCCTACATGGTGTGGAGGGCGTTATTTGGATGTCTAGAGGGAGCTCCGTTAGCGGATTATGGAGAATTCGAGGCGGCTCACCTCACGGAGATATTGGCATGGAGGGATTTCTATGCACCGAATTACGTGGATGTATTCGGCGGAGCGCCGAGTGTTCCATCACGTGTGGGAAAGGGGAAGCAGGAGGAGGGCACGAGTAGTGCCGAGGACTTGAGCCAACCGATGGAAACGGTGGCTATTCCACCTCCATTTAACCCTACGGCCATGTTCTTCACACAGATCCGTCGAGACTATCAAGGTCAACGGGCGGATAAGATGAAGGCATTGAGGTCTTTTGCGCGAGGAGGAGATGAGTCCTTGCGAGAAGCTCATGCGAGATTGCGGAGACTGATTTCTGCTACTCACGGAGTCACGGAGCAGCAAGCGGTGCAGCACTGGTACAACATCTTAGAGAAGGAGCTGAAGACATTAGTTCGCAATGAGACATTGCGATTGGGTGAGCCACCGACTTTGAGATTTGTGTTTGAGACTTCCGAGAGAATTGAGATCAATTTATTGGAGGAGAAAGCGGCCATGGGATTTCTCAAATGTGAAGAGAAGATTCCTAAAAAGGTCAAGGTGACCAAGGCTGCGGTTCTCTCTTATGCCACAGACACTGAAACATTATGTTTTAGTTGTGGCAAATCGGGGCATTTGAGGAAGGATTGCAAGGAAAGCAAGTCATCTACCCCTCAAACCGGTGGCTATTGCTCTCGTTGTGGTGCCAAGGGGCATTCCGAGGCTAAGTGTTGGAAGCTTCACCCCGAGTTGAAGCCTGCTGGAGGCAAGAGAACCAAGGCAAGCAACAAGGAGAAGGAGTCCAACTCTTCGGGAGGAGACAAGAAAGGTTGGAAGCCCAAATTCGCGGAGTTGGAGGCCAAGATGGCGGCCATGAGCGCGAATGCTGCTTCAGTGAGTGAGAAGCCCCAAGTCACTCCTAGTTTTCATGCTGGGGGCGGGTTTAGGCCCGATGATGACGAATTCGGGGACTATATACTAAGTGGCATGGCACTTGCTATTACGGAGGGCTCACGGGAGGCTTATGCCCTTACGCGGAGTCAAACACCGGTGACCAAGGAGGTTCCACGTGGAGCAAGTCCAACCTTGGATCCTCAACATGGTAAGGACAACCGGCAAGCTCGATTGCCAGAGTCTTTCACATTGGAGGAGATGGTGCCAACATCTTCCATGGTGCCTCCGACGCGTCGGGGGGTGTCAACAACTCGCCCTACCGTTGGGATTGTAGAGCCACCAACTACGGTGGTGAGAGAAGCGGCAAACGTGGTTTGTGAGGCTTCACTATTTTCTGCTAAATTGATGTCACAAGAGGGCTTCAATGCAGCAGCGGTCTTCAAGATGGCGGCTCGAATGTGTGAATCGGGTGACTCCACGGGCGTCAATGCGTTGAAGACGGAAGTGGTTGGAGGAGAGGAGGATAAGAGTCAAGAGGACAACGTGGAGGGGCTGCTTTCAGCAGCCATGCGTGTCAAGACCATGGCCGCCAGATCTGCAATCGAGAGGTCATCCATTACACCTGGTGTGGTGGTGGTTGACAACTTCCAAGGGATTTTTCAACTTGTTCGGCCCAAGGGGAGGGTATTTGTGCCTCAACGAGTGCTTTTGGATTTAGGAGCTCAACCATTGATGCTGGGAGCATCTGCCTGTGAGGGGTTGGGTTTGACTGGGGACACTTTGGAGAAGTGTCCATGGACAATTAACACTTCCATGGGGGGTACGGAGCATGCTACAGGCATCACAAAGGAGGAGTTGATTTTACGACTCAACGAAGATGATGTCGAGGATGCAAGCTTTATGAAGGTGAAAGCTATAGTAACGGAGGCCAAGTCATACGATGTCTTGGTGGGCTCGGCGGTGCTATACCCCATGGGGTTTACCTTGGATTTCTGGGAGGAAACTGCAAGTTATAGACCAGGATGGCAGGCAGGAGATGTGCAAGGTGTGAGTGGCCAAAGTGGGCCCTCACTCTTTTTTCTTCATTTTTTCGAGTTTTTGATAGTATTAACCCAATTTTAGTTAAAATAGTGGTCAAACTGTCTATTAAAGTCAAAATTCCTAGAGTAATAGGCCTAGTGCCATGATGCGACACTAAGTTCCTATTTTTTTCCTCTTTCCTACTAATATGCTTGAAAGTGTAGTGGAAGTGGAGTGGGAATGAAGAGAAAGATAAAAAAGGGAAAGAAAAGTCCTTGGAAAATGACTAAAATTTGAGAAATGGAACAAAAATTATGGGAAAAATTGGGAGAGTGTCTCTTAGCAGGTAGAAGTAGTGGTAAAATTTCTAGAATTTTCCGAGTTGAATTGCTATTTTATTCTAGGGTTTGACCAGGGGATCGGCGGGTTGACCGTTCGGGAAAAATACTTAGGAACCTTCAAAAATGCTAAGGAAATTTAGGTAGACTAATTAGGGTGCTGGGAGTCCAGCTATGTGGTTAGTTTTTTAAGGTACAAGTAAATTGCAAATCATCAGTAGATAGTACTAGATCTAGTGTAATAGTCTTTAAAAAATCAAAAGAAAAAGAAAAAGGAAAAAAGAAAGAAAAAGGAAGTGGGTGGATGTGCTTCTCCATGCACATGCCACATGACAATCCTTGTCACCATGGATTTAATTTTAGAGCGGCTTGTCAGGAGCAAAGCGGCGAATTAATGCTCGTGATAAACTAAATACATGCAAAAACGGCTGTAAGTGGCCAAACCTGCACTTCTGTGAGAGGTCATGGGCTGCCTCATTAAGGTAAGCCAGTCTGGTCAGGGAAAAAAAAGGGAAAAGAAGAGAGAAAGGAAAAAAAAAAGGACCGGGCCAAGCGGAATTCCTGGGAGCGAGGGAGCTGGAGAGTTGTGTGTGTGTTTTTTTTTGGGAGCTCTGTGGAGAGGCGCGCATCTGGGCGCGTGAAGGAGGATCGCGGGGGTGTAGCTCGCGGCTGCGTGGGAGGAGCTCCTGCGAGCAAGGGGGCTGGGAGACACTATTTTTTTTTTTTTTGAAGGAAGACTGTTGTTTTGGAGAGATAGCACCGGGTGTGCGAGAGGCACCTGTGAGTGAGTGTAGCTCGCGGCTGCGTGGGAGGAGCTCCTGCGAGCAAGGGGAGCTGGAGGTCTCCGGTTTCCGGAGAGGATGGTTTTTTTTTGTGGAAGAGGAGCTCCTGCGAGCAAGCGAGCTGAAGCTCGCTGTTTCCATGTGTTGGCTCCGTTTTAGGGCACCTGTGTGGGAGAGTAGCTCCAGCGAGGGTGCGAGAGCCGGAGGATCGGAGGCTGGAGCTCTCCGAGTTTCCGTGGTGCTGTTTTGTTGAAAAGGTGCGCACCTGTGTGCGCGAGGGAGATTCGGAGGCAGGGAGCCCGGTGCGGCTCCGGTGGAGAAGTGCCGGCGTCTGGAGGGGAGCGCCGGGGTGCAGGAGGCACCTGTGTGGGAGAGTAGCTCCAGCGAGGGTGCGAGAGCCGGAGGATCGGAGGCTGGAGCTCTCTGGGTTTCCGTGGTGTTGTTTTGTTGAAAATGTGCGGACCTGTGTGCGCGAGGGAGATTCGGAGGGAGGGAGCCCGGTGCGGCTCCGATGGAGAAGTGCTGGCGTCTGGAGGGGAGCGCCGGAGTGCAAGAGGCACCTGTAAGTGTGCAAGCTGTAGCTCTCGTTTTTTTTTTGTTTTTTTTTTGGGCTGTGTTTGTTGGTTCGTGTGTGTGTGTGTGCACCGCGATTGCTGTGTGTAGAGTGCGCACCTGGGTGCGGAGCTCTCGCGAGGTCTGCTCGTTTTTTTTCTTTGTTTTGGAGACTCCGTTTTGGTGGTGCGCATCTGTGTGCGCGAGTGTGCAGCGCGCGAGCTGTGGGAGCTGAAGAGTGCGCGGCAGTTGGCGATCACGGTGGACTGCGGAAGGGGTGCCGGCGTTTGTAAACGCCTCTGACCACAGGTGGTATGTTGGAGTGTGAGTCTTGTGCGAATTGCTGGAGGACGTCACCGGTTTGTCGCGAAGCTGCGTGCGAGGACTGTGGAGCTGGAGGTGTCTGTACGAGATGTCTAGGTGTTAAAATTTCGGTGGCCGAATCTCATGCGGAAGCGCTGGTAAATTTTTGCCAGAATCAGGTATTTGGCCACAAGTTCCATCAAAGCTGAACCGGTACACAGCCCATGGATTCTATTTTGGTATGCATCAGTTCGTCTTTGAGATCATAATGATGTGTTGAGATTGTTGGTGCATGAAAATTGCTTGTGATGGTGGTTTCTATGTCCTCGGCCTGCTGATTTGGGTTCTAAGTGGTCTATTCAAGTTGGAAATGAGCTGCTGATTAGTGTAAGAGGAAATTTTTTTGGATTCGGAGTCCCGAATCAAAAAGATAAGGGCTGCTGAAGTTGCTGCTACAAAACAGGATCTGGATCAGGCCTGATCAGCCGACTTAAACCAAAAATTAACAAATAAAAAAAAAAAAATATATATATATATATAAAATAATAATAAAAAATAAAAAATAAAATAAAAAAGTAATAATAATAAATAATAAACAAATAATGATAACCGTAGTAATTAGATAACAAATAATTAAATAATTACTTATACCTAATTAATTTATCCAGAGTTAAGTAATTGATTACAAGGGAAGGTTAATTGAGTTCACTTAGCTGGGTTAAGATAATAGTGTTATTAAATTCTAAATATATAAATGGATACGCCAAAGATACAAATTCAGTAAAAGTAGAATGTATGGTTAAGCTTAAGGAATGGTTAAGTGGTGTAATAATAGGACCTTATGGGTTTAAAAGTTGATTCTCTTAAGGGGTCTATTTTTGGGCTTACAGAAGGCTCAGCTGCCAGCTCGTTTTATTCGAGTTCTGACTGGCAATCTTGCAGACGTGTTTGCCTTCTCAGGAGGTATGGATGTGGGACCATCATGGTTTCACAAGGGTTGTGATACTTTCTCGATGGATACTCCTACACTTCACGAGATGGATGCCCAAGTGGGTGACACAAGTGGTGGAGATATAGAGACGTATCAACCTGGCATAGAAGCAGCGTGGAGGACCGCGACTCAACTTCAGAAGGATGCGGCACGGGTCATTGAAGATGCTTGGCAGCATTCAATACTCCCACAACCGGAAGATAATTCTCGAGTGGACCAAGACTTGGGCCCACGTCTAGACACTTCCACCATTCAGTGGAAGGTACCAGAGGATGGTATTGTGTTGTTGGAGTTGTTCGGAGGGATTGGAAGTGGCTTGGCGGCAGTGCTGCAAGCAGGGATGAAGGTTAAACGCTACATTTACGTAGATGTTGATGAGGCAGCAAGGCACGTGGCTAAGCGGCATTCACGGCGATTGAGGACCCAATTCCCAAACTTGTTGGCCACTAGTGCCATCAAGACTTCATTTTCTACTCTTGTTGGTGATATTGCTTTGCTTTCAGCAGAGGATATTCACCGTGTTGGCCATGTGGACCTTGTTATCGTGGGATGGCCATGTCAAGGATTGTCAATGGCTGGACATCAAAACGGGTTGAAAGACACTCATTCTTCGCGGTTTCATGATATGATTCGCGTATTGTCTTTGCTTCAAACCTCTCAGAAGCGACCACCAGGTTACATTGTGGAGAATGTACCAGTAGTGAGTAGCTCGAGGTCGAGGACATTGGAGGGCATGCACCGCATACACCAGACTCTGGGTATGCCCGTGTTATTGGATGCGGCTGCGGTGGGATCGCGAGCACATCGCCCGCGATTGTGGTGGACGAATTTTGCACCTCAAGAGTTGTTACAGTCCGCTGTAGGTCAAATTAAACGGCCGGATGTCTATGTGAGTGATATTTTGGATCCTCACAGGGCACCGCGACGCGTTTATCATGACGACCAAGCACCTTTGGCGGTCGTTAACCGCAAAGGAGAACCACGTAGGGCATTGCCCACGTTGGTTAGTTTTGCTCGGTCGTATGCCTTTAAGGATAACGGCCCGGGTCTTGTGTGGGATGCCTTGTCTCAAGAGATGGTGGAGCCTAATGCGGATGAACGGGAGAGAGCCATGGGATTTTCCACGGGCACTACCGATGTACCCGAGATCTCGGAGCAACAACGGCGATTTTTACTTGGGCAAGCGATGGACTTAAATTGCTTGACGTGGATCGTTTCGTTGCTAGTGGCAGAACAGAAGCGGTTGGCTTCTAGTTTTACTGGTTACATGGGGTCTTATGAGTTGCGGGCGGCCGGAGAACCATTTGTCTCTCTCAAGGTGACTGGCAAAGTGGTTGAGGGCGAGAAGGCCTTGGCACCTCACCCATGGAATATGTGGAGCTCCACGAACCTTTTCGCGACACCCAAGACTGAAGATCCTCTTCATGGAGTGAAGGATTGGAACCGAAGTAGGGAATTGGCCTACCAAACGAAGGATTTGGAGGAGGCTGTGGAGAATATGTTCGTGGGAGAACACACAGCTCATCAAAGGGAGACAATTGGAAAACTATGCCAATTGGAAGGACTTGGAAGCTTGGTGGAGGTGGAAGGAGAGGAATCTCCTTCGCATGGCATCCAATAGCAACCAAGGAAGGAAAATCCTGCTCCAAAGGAACCGAAGGAGGCGGTGACCAAGGATACTTGGAAACCGATGGTAGGCCTGGCGGATGAAGCAGTTGAGAGAGAGGAACATGAGTTCCTCAGGGAGTACTTAGATTGTTTTGCCTTTAGTCTTGAAGATCTTGGAGTATTGAAGGGGCAAGAAGTACATATCAATTTGATTGACAAAGCACCAATATACCGGAAGCCGTACAAGTATAGCGACGTTGAACGGAGGATGATACTTGCTCGTACGGAGGAGTTGGTGGCTGCGGGGCTAGTGGAGTTGGCTCCACCGGATTGCGAGTATGCATCGGCGACGGTTATGCCATCCAAGAAAGATATCTACGGTAATTGGACCGAGAAGAGGATGTGTGGGGACTATAGGAAGATTAACAAATTCACCAAGTCGGATCGTTATGCGATGCCAACGCCGGAGGAGAACTTTGAGGCTATTGGTCACGCCAAGGTATTTAGTACGTTGGACTTGCGCTCTAGATACCACCAGATTGGACTAAGAGAGGAAGACAAGGAGAAGACTGCGTTCTAGGGCATTGACAAAGATGGGAAGGACCGGTTGTTCCAATGGAAATTCTTACCATTTGGATTGAAGAATGCTCCTGCCAAATTCCAGAGGATTATGGACCGAGTATTCTCAGGCTTAGATTTCGTGAGATGCTACATTGACGACATCGTTGTCTTTAGCACGAATCGAAGGCAACATAGGCTACACTTGATGGAAGTGTTTGCTAGATTGAGGCTCCACGGTTTGAAGTTGCACCCTGGTAAGTGCAAATTCTACTTTGACCGCATCGAGTACTTAGGCCACATGATATATCCAAGTGGATTGGGTGTGGTAGCTAGTAAAATTGAAGTAGTGATGTCTATTCCTAGACCAAGGGATATTAGTAGGCTACGTGCATTCTTGGGGTTGTGTAATTACTATAGAAAGTTTGTGAAGACTTTCAGTGCTATTGCCAAGTCATTAACCATGTTGACAAGGAATGATCAACCTTGGATATGGGGAGATGAGCAAGAGGTGGCCTTTCAAGAGTTGAAGGATCGCTTGGCATCGGCACCTATACTTCGAAGGCCAATAGCCGGAAGGACATACCAGCTACACACAGATTGGAGCGTATTGGGAATTGGTGCAGTGTTGACGCAAATGGATGACGACGGGAAGGAGTTTGTCATTGCGTACGCCAGCCGGTCCAACAATAATGCGGAGGCCCAGTATAGCTCGTATGAAGGGGAGTGTTTGGCTGCCATATGGGCAATTGCTCATTTTCGATGTTATCTTTATGGTAATGAGTTCTTGTTAGTCACGGATCATCAACCTTTAAAGTGGTTGATGGAGTCTGACAAACTAACAGGCAAGCTAGCACGGTGGGCCTTGATGTTGATGGAATACGACTTCAAGGTGGTGCACAGAGCAGGATTGGTGAATATGGATGCCGACGGCCTTAGCCGCAATCCAATTCCAAACCAAGCGGATGCTACGGGCGCTTGGTGGCACGGGGAGGATGAAACCGATCCGTTGCCAGGTTGGCATTGTTCGGCCTTTCTAAGTGTATTGGCGATGCGTGGAGATGACACTGGAGCTTCTACTGTGGCCACGGTAGATGAGGATGTCGGTGAAGAATCTAGGGGCGCCAAAGACATCTTTGAAGACACGAACGTGATGCATTTTCTGAAGAATGCAGAAATGGTGCCTACGTGGTCCGCTAAGGAGAGAGATCGGGTCTCACAACGAGCCAAACGGTTCGTGTGGGAGAGGACTCACCTTTTGAGGGTGTGGCCGGATGGCACGCGGAAGGTTGTTCCAACTCCATTGGAGAGAGTGAAGCTCATCAAGGACACGCATGAAGACCTTGGACACTTTGGAGTGCGGAGGACTTATAGCTTGCTTCAGCTTCACTATTGGTGGCGAGGAATGCAAACTCAAGTTCAAGCCTTGGTAGCTCGGTGTATGGTTTGTGATCGGGTACGAGCGTCTTTTAACGCTCCGATGCCACAATTGCAACCATTGCCAATTATGGGCTTGGGATATAGGTGGAGCTTAGATTTTGCCGGTCCATTGCCAATGACACCTCGACACAATAAGTATGTGTTGGTGATGATCGAGCACTTCTCAAAATGGATAGAATTGGTGGCGTTGCCTGACAAGTTTAGTGAGGGGGCCGCTTACTCTTTTCTTGATCGTGTATTGAGCCGCTTTGGAGCTCCAGCGGAAGTTCTCAGAGACCAAGGAAGGGAATTTTTGGGTGAGTTTCAAACGTTGTGTGAGCAAGCGATGATAGATCACCGCACTACTTCGAGGGATCATCCCGAAGCGGATGGCTTGGCGGAGCGCATGGTACAAACCGTCAAGAGGGGGCTTCGGAAGTATAGTTTGAAGAAGGGACATCATCAAGATTGGGACTTGCAATTACCGTGGATAGCCATGGGCTACCGGTTTAGTAAGCAAGCATCTTTGGCGTCCTTTTCTCCTTATTTTCTGTTGTTTGGAAGGCAACCGGTGTTACCAAAGGCCATTCAGGCAGATGCTGACACCGTGTTGGCTAACATGGACAATCCAGATACGTGGGTTCAAGTGTGTGAGCAACGTGCGGATTTGTTCAAACGGGTGATGCCTATGGCATTGGAGAATCTTTCCATTGCTCAACATCGGGATACGTTACGGTATGCTACAATACGGGGCGGAGGCTACCGACCGCAAGTGCGACGGTTTACTCCTGGAGACTATGTGTATTTACAACAAGCAGCGCCCACCACCTTGGATGTGACAGCGGGACGGGTGATCTTGCGAGTTCGTGAGGTGAAGCACTCAGGAGTGTTACTGTTGGAGGGTCGTGATGGTAAGATATGGAAGGATCACACGCACAATTACGCTCCTTGCCATTTACCACACATTGATGGCACGGTAAACCCTGGTATTTCTCACATCTCCGCTGGATTGCGATGTCAATTGTGTGGTAGTGCCAAACAGGCAGCCACAATGGTCATTTGTGACTTGTGTTCTACGGGGTGGCATCTAGAATGTCTAACCCCAGCTCTTCTAGAGGTACCAGTGGGTCAATGGTCGTGTCCAAATTGTTTAGCACATTAAGAGTCTACGTAGACAAGATCTAGCCATTAAAAGTGTTAGAGGCGATTAACGATGGGGCTCTCATTGCACCCGGCCTATCCTTTGTCTACATGGTCTATTAGTGTCTTTTCTACAGGTCACCTTGATTTTTCTGGACTTGAGAGGTTTTCATGCTCGGTCGTTCATACACTTTACGTTAATTGTGTGGTTCGCCGGTGTGAAAGGGGCTTCAGCACGGGCGAAGGGGGCGAGTAAAGGGGTCCTTGTAGACCAATTACTAAATGTTATGGTCTGGGTATTTATTTATTTTTCCCTAGCCTAGGTTGTTGGAGGTTGTTAGTTTCTTTTGTGAACTATTGTTTTCGTTGTTTACGGAGGCAACGGTGATAGTATAATCACCATTGCTCCGAGTTTGCCTCTAATTGTGCGCTCTCACCTGTTGGCACGATGTTATCTTTGCACGATGTGTTTGTGCACGACAGCTGTCAGGATCGGCGCATGGAGGTGTTTGTATAGATGGTATTCGGGTAGAAACCATCTAGAGAGTTGTGGAGTTACCGGAGAGCCCAAGACTTAGTGCTAATGGGAGATTAGGGTTAGGTTTAGTGCCGCGTGGCGGCTAGGGCAACCGTGGTGTCTTTCGACACCTCATCTCGGGACTTGGAACCCGGGTGACCTCCACGTGTGGTTGAGGGAGACTCATCTTTCTCAAGTTGAATCTCCCACGTGATGAGGTGAGGGTGTGTGCGTGTTGCACATCGTTAGCCTCATCCATATCATGTTTTCACTCTTGAAGAGTGGCATGGACTTGACTTATTGTGATTTGTGAGTGTTTATCACTTATTTGTTAGTAAAGGGGTCCTTGTAGACCAATTACTAAATGTTATGGTCTGGGTATTTATTTATTTTTCCCTAGCCTAGGTTGTTGGAGGTTGTTAGTTTCTTTTGTGAACTATTGTTTTCATTGTTTACGGAGGCAACGGTGATAGTATAGTCACCATTGCTCCGAGTTTGCCTCTAATTGTGCGCTCTCACCTGTTGGCACGATGTTATCTTTGCACGATGTGTTTGTGCACGACAACTGTAAAAACTATTCTAAGGTATCTCAAAGGTACTTCAACTCTTCGACTTCACTCTAAAAGAAGAAGTGACTTAGTACTCACAGGTTATAGTGACGCTCATTGGGGGGGGGCAACATAGAGGAGCGCAAGTCTACAGGTGCATTTGTATTTACTACAGGATCCACTCTAATCACCTGAAGCGGGGAGAAACAAACATATGTGGCACTCTTGTCCATAGAATCAAAATACCAAGCATTAGTAGAAGCATTGAATGAAGCAATCTGGATTCAAGGACTCTACAGAGAACTAGGGTTTCACAAGCCTAATCCCATTGAAATCTATTGCGATAACCAGAGTGCCATTAAGATATCCAAAAATCCTATATATCACTCAAAAACCAAGCATTTTGAGATCCATTTACAGACTGTCTTGTATATTTCAACAAATGATCAATCGGCCGACATCATGACCACGACATTTGGTAGTATAAAATTTGAACAATGCAAAAGGCTTCTAAACCTTACCGCAGTTGAGACGAAAGAAACTTATCCTATGACATAAATCTTCGTGCCTTGGTTGGACTACAATAATTCTTATAGCAATTACCACTGAAACCATTCACTTGGTTTTTACACTCCTCCCAGGTCAAATAAATCCGTAGTTTGTATCCATTTCTGACTGCATAGAATTTCTACTTCATTTCTGGGCAAATACATTTAGAAGGGATTCTTGCCACACAAATGATGCTCAAGTTATCGCCACCTCTTGAAGAAACAGGCCCTCTACAACTGCATGAATTCATGACGCAAAGCATCATCGTGCACATCAACTCTTCCAACCTCCTCTTGAATTGTCTACTCCTCTTCTTCAAGACCTTGATTGATCACAACCAACATGCGGTCTGCTACGCCTCCAATCAACGCAAACGGTGACCAGAACAAAAGTAGCAACAATCACCAAACGCTCCAATCTCTCGCACTGACATCATGGTCCTATCTTGACATTTTTGATCTCCAACTCAAGAGAGAGATTCACAAATGTATGACCATTAGGGTTTAAGGGAGGGTATTGAAATACTGAAACGCCTCTCTCTTTACCCGTTCATTCGTTATACTAAAATAATATGTTCTCATCTAGTCCAGTTAGATTACTGCTATAGATTACTACTTATAAGCTTCTATTCAAAACCTTAGAGCATCTCCACCAAGGCACAGAGCCCCGGGAGAAATGCCGTTGTGCCGCCCAAAACGTAGGATATCCCCGAACCGCGGGGCCCAAGCAGCGTCTCGGCCCACCAGGCTAGCGGCGCCGGCTCATGATAACAAGGAAAACTACAAAAGTAAAGGGGGACACTAAAATTCCCCGTCCTCATTGACCTATCATACAGTGCCATGTGGCAATCAATGTGGCAGTTCACAACATCTTCCGACTATTGATTGTTGACTATTCATACACTGTTATACTTCCCGGCGCGGTGCGCTCTATTTAACGTTGCGTACCAACCGTCCCCACCTTTGACGGGGATATCCAGATTTGTAGGGGAAATTTTCCAGTTAAAGGTGGAGATGCTCTTATCATGTTCATGTATATATTCTTCTTCTTTCACCTTTAATATTTCTTAGCAAGTTAAGTCTGATTTCAATATAACTAATAGCAAACCTCCAATGATTTGGAGTTGAATGGGGTGGTGATAGGATGGTAGTGGGTTGGATATATCCCAGATTTTGGCATTGGTTATGGGATTTGGTTGATTAGGGAGAGGCTTACCTTAAGCCTTTAGTGCCAAGGAGGACCAAACATGGTCTCTATGACCTATTTTGGGAGAATATTTGTAAATCCACCCACTTGTGGGCTTTGCATGTTTTGGAACAGAGGTGAGCCCTAAAATATGAAATCACATGCAACTCTCAAATGCCACATTTAACAGCTACAACCCCTACAGAAGTGATTTCCATCAATTAGTGTCACGGTGATATGTATCTAATGTGTACATGATGTTTTGCATAATCCATTACAATCATAGAATCTCCTACTTTTTTTTAGTCATGCTTGGTAGTAAAGGATTAAGTTATAGCCAACAAGGTAATGCCTTCTAAACCGACAAGTCAAGCAATGTGCATGTATGGATAGGACATATCATAATTCAACTATTTATAGTAATATCCAATAAAATTACAATTTCAACCCAAGTGATTTCATATTTTTTTGATGACAAGTGAATTAGTTATGAATTTTTAGAGTGTGCTGCCATGTTTAGCCACTAGCCATCTATAGGTATCCTTGATATCACCCACCTAAAGTTAGGAATCTTCATTAAGAAAAAACCTCTATGTGGTTAGATGAATGGATAGTAATGGGATGGAAAAGGATTGGATACACCCCAATTTTACAGATGTTGGTTGTAGATTTCGATTCGTTAAAGAGGATTACCTTAAGTATGATAGATGAAATCACCATGCCTCTTTCCATTAAAGGAAAAAAAAGTTTTGAAAAAAAAATGAAATCTTTAACTCCATGTCAAACATTGTTAGGATTAACGTTTTTCTTTAGACTTTCTTTTACTACTTGCCTTAAGACCAATTGTACTATTCAACTTAACATTATCATGTTGAGTTGCCCCAAAGTCCAACTTTTGATATTTGAAGCACCGTAACATTTTTCTAGTGAATCCACACAAAAAACCCCTCAAAGCATTTTGTGATACATATTTTGAGTCAAAATTTAAAGATTGAGTTTTTAGAAACCTACCAAGACCCTCAAAAGTTCCCAGAGGAGAAAATTGTTCTATAAGGGTTTAAAACATCATGTTTTTAAAACTTCTAAGGAGTAAAGTTGCCAGCCTATTTAATTCAAATTATTTTACAACTAATCTTCTTTAAAACTTCAAAATTTAGAAATTAATAATTGTAGGATATCATATTTCATGAGTCTCATGGTTGCATAGGGGTACAAAATATACCCTCTTTGTATAGAAATTTTTAAAAGCTATATTTTGAAGTATAATCCAAGGGTATTATATTCTATATATATAATTAATAAGTAAAGCTATGTGAAAGTTGACTACTTAGATTGAAAGAAAATTTCATCTGATGTGAAGAAAAATGATTTCTTTTCTTTAATTCATACACCAACCATCATACTTTGATGTCTTTTGGTGTCAAAGATTTGCACTACAATGGGTCTAAATGCACCATCATTATGGTATACATGATGTTAGTTCTGTATAGACAAATCTTTAGAGATAGCAAAGGGGCATACATTTTCCAAAAAGTACTACAAGGGATTGAGATTGAAACATTGTTAATTGTACACATGTTAATTTTGTGAGCTAAAATCTTTACAAGAATGCAAAATTAAATGCTAAATAAGCATTTGTGCTTTTTCTATGAAGTAGAAGTCAAAATCAAAATATCTAAATTTAATGTGTATATGAATTTTGTTTTCCTTGCACACTAAACAATAAGGTTAAAGATTAAATATTCTTAGAGTGGATTTTTCCCATTGTAGAAGGTATATTTGTTTTCTAATCATTTCAAAGACAATTATATCAGTCACTCATGTATAGTAAAAGTCAAGAAGAAAGACAAATGGTTTATCAGAAATGATAAATAATGGATTGTATTAAGTCTACCATTTTTTGTACTCACTAAACTCCAACCAATAATGAGCTTCAATAAAAATCACATATTGAAATCAACTCAATCATGCTCCAAATTTGTCGCATTAGAAAGGACTAGAGAGTGAGAGGAATAAAGGCTAGTCTCCATGCTCATTTTATCCAACATCATTCATAAGTAAGATGTGAGAGTAAATCTTGGGAAATAAAACGTCTCATCACTTACATGAGGTTGGCCAAAGTCTAAATAAATCAAATTGATGCTCTAAGCATATTCTCTACTTCCAAGCTTATAGAAGACTATGACATAATGTTAAGTTGAAGGAAATAGCATGCTGGGAGCCTGAAAAATATTATAGGCTTGCTAAGTGGCTTCGACATCTCTCACATTTTTAAGAACATATATCGTAATAATATCGGGTCAATATTTCTTAAAAGCACATGGAAGTGACCCGATTGCCAACACATATGATTTGACAAGTCCGGTGAGCATGGAACCAAGCTTTAACAATATCTTCAAGGACAAGGGTCACAAAATCCTAGAAATAACACAATAGTGCTTTAGATTTGCAACCATCAGAAAAGACATGATAGTGAGAGGAACAATAATCTTTTCAAGGACTACGGTCATCAAATCTTAGGAACAATTAAAATGGCCCTAGATTTGCCACCATTAGAAACAACATGAAAACAAGAGGAGCAATAGTCTTTTGAGGACAAATATTTGTTACCAAATCTTGGAAACAATTCAATTACGATTAGGATTTGCCATCATAAAAGGGACCTCAATGTAAGAGAGACAACATTTTTTTGAAGAACAACATAAATGAAGAGTTTGTTGTAATATAAATAGGTTTTTCTAGGTGCTAGATTCATGTCAAAGTCACAAAAAGCATTACAGCCTTGGGGTAGTGGTTTGGGTCATGGTACACCGGTGAGGTGGTTGTGAGTTCAAGTCCTATTGCCGGGGTGGTGTCTACCACCATAGTCCACCCAATTATGGTGGGGGGTCCCAACGCCTTGTTGTATGGGGACCCACAAAGCCCTTGGGGGAGATGACATGTCCGTTGTCTCTAAGGCAATTAGTAAAGGAAAGCACTTAGTGTAGAAAAGTGTTTATCCTTGAAAGGGGGAAGCACGTAGTGTAGAAAAGAGTTTACCCTGGAGAGGGAGGAGTAGTTCTATTACACTAGCCTATGTCTCGTAGCCATATGCTTAGTGAAGAGAATGAACAAACACTATATTCACACTGGTCTCCTTCGGAGATTGGAGTTCTTCTCAAAGTCACAAAGATGATAATGTACAAAAATTTGGGATAGGAACATTGATTTTGGTGGGGAATAGCTGAACAGAGCTCCGAGATTTCTGGTTAGGATTTCGGGTTAGGAGGGGGCGAAGGACTTAGACTCAGAAAGTGAAGGCACAGACAACAAGAGGTTGTTGGCCTTTTGTATGTCCCAAGTGTGCTTCAGATTTGAGGGATAGGAAAGGCTGTGGGACTCCGTTCCCACATGGTGCCGGAAGTTAACCACAAATTCTGGCCAAAACAAAAAAATTAGTTAACTAGTTACGATAGTTCGTGCTAGAATACAACCTATAGTCTTGATGTAATAATAAAGTCGGATGGGCCTGACTGCAAACCCTAATTAAGCCTAAAGCTGCTACAAACGAAGCCGAAGTATTTACCGGAATTCTGGGCAGTCAATTATCCGGAACCGTCAGCCGGAAAGGTCACCATCAACTGTCATCATGAGCCGTACTAACGGCCAGACTACTTAAGGCGGTGGGAGACTCTTTCTTTCCGCTTCGTTTTCGCGGGTCGAGGTTTTTGCTCCAGCTCTCTTTCTTACTTTCTCTCTCTCTTTCTCTCTCACTCTTACGGTTTTTCGAATCGCTTGCCATTAGGGTTTTGAAACTTAGACGGTTAGAACGAACGTGTGTCCGTTAGGGAGAGTTTTTGTGGGGTTGGTGCGTGCAGGGACAACCTTGAGAGACTGTGAGGTGATAGGCAAGTCTCATGAAGTTTGTGCCGATGGCGAAGAAGAAGAGGACGGATAGGGATGGGCGCGGCCGGAGAGACGAAGAGCCGGCAGTTGCACTCCCTCCCTTAACCCGCGTTCTCCCGGAAATCCCCGAAGACGCGGACGAACTCATCATGCTGAAGGATAGCCTGAAGTATATAGGTTGTGAGGGTTTGCTCGAAGTTCCCTGGGGCATCCGGGAGGAGGTCTACGTCCGAGAGTTGGTAGGGACGCCGGACAATAAATACAAAGGGCTGATGAGAGCCCATCCGGAAGTCTGGGAAGTCCCGGAATGGTCTCAGGCATACAACTTCCGGGCCGGCCGCACCAAGGTGGTGGAACGGTGGGACGAGTTTCTGGCTCAGGAATTCGGACGACTAGCGGACCCAAAGGATGGCTACAACCTCCAAGACCTTCGGCACCTGGATGCCCAGCTCGTGCTAGGGTTTGTGAACCCTATTTTCTACCCGGAAAAGCTGAGACGGATAGTGGCGAAGTGGGCCTGCACTTTCCTCAGAGCACTCCGGGGGAAGATCGTCGTTGACTCGGGAACGTTGATGACGGATATGATCAACCGTCTCGTGGCCAATCTCCAGAAGGTGAAAAAATCAGCAACACCTCTAGCCTCGTATGTGGTGCACCTTTATGCCCACCACCAACAGCTAACTCCGGCGGAAATAAGGAAGTACGACGAAGTCCTTTACTTCCAGAAGTATGGAGGGGACGAGTCGGAGGAGGAAGAGTCCGGAGGGAAGGAGCTTGTACCAGAACCAGCAACCATAGGCACTCCGGAAGGACGGAAGGCTCCAAAGAGACCTCGGCGGAAGGAGCCCGAGCCGGAGAGTCCGGGCATCCGTAGCTCCTCTGCGTCGTCCGGAGAAGACAAGTCCGGACCCTCGGGAAGGACCAACCGGAA
The DNA here is from genome assembly GCA_963971425.1 of Bryoerythrophyllum caledonicum. Classification (NCBI taxonomy): domain Eukaryota; kingdom Viridiplantae; phylum Streptophyta; class Bryopsida; order Pottiales; family Pottiaceae; genus Bryoerythrophyllum; species Bryoerythrophyllum caledonicum. Next base: position 13,569,621 of record OZ020521.1, on the reverse strand, counting down.
GAAGAGGAAGGTTGACCGGGACGACTCCAAGGGTCAGCTCAAATTGATGGATGAGCTCACACGAGATATTGGCTGGAGAGTTGGGCTCCTTAAAGAGACCAACTACATCATCACCACCAGCGTAGAGCAAATCTTTCGGAGTCTGGACGTCGATCGGCTGGAGGACGCCATCAACAGGGTGGAGGAACTCCGGAGCCGGGAGATGGGCACGAAGGCGCTGCACACCCAGATCTCTTCCATGTACAAGGCCAATACGGAGATGGAGAGGAAGATGAAGCACTACCTCGCAGAGGCAGCTCTGGCGGTGACGACCCGGAAGCTGGCTGAGGCAAAGGCCAACGCTTCCGCGGTTGCCCTGATAGAGGTCCGGGCGGCCCTGGAATTTTTGGTTGATGTCATCAACCGGAGTGGGCTCTTCACCGAACTGGTGGAGAAAAATGAGAAGGTCACGAGGGCCAACATCATCTGGTTTCTCCTAGATCAAGCTGAGAAGATGGGACGGACCTGGGAGCAGATGAAGCTGTTGGTCGACAACATCACTGAGGAGCTTCCGGAGACCCGGCAGCACCTGGACCGGAAGGCACCAACACAAACTACCGCCCCTCCAGAACTACCGACCAAGACCACTCCAGCTCCGGGCACCTCAACAAATCCGGAGTCTCTCGACACTCCGTCACCTCGGACACCAACAAAGGGTATTGTACTTCCCAATCCGAGTACGACTGAGATCCTGAAGAAGCTTCCGGATCTTCTGTCGCCACCAAATATGCGCCTGCCAGATCCTCCGGCATAAGGCGAGGTTCTGGTACCACCCAAGTCGGTGTCCCGAGGGTTGGCGCCCGGACCCAGGGGTCCGTCCGGGAAGCTACAGAGATTTGGTCCAAGAGACCAGATCAGCTTCCGCGACGGAACTGCCAGCACCGCCGGTTCCGGAAGGATCACCGGAACAGCCCCTTCCACCGCCGCACGCCAGGACTCCGGTGGCTGGTGTTACTCCAGCGACCGGACCGTCAACCCGGAAGACCAACCTTTCGCCTGCAACGTCAAAGAAGGCGAAGGGCAAGCAGCACGCTCCGGTGGAGATCTCCCCCTCCCGTAGGAGTGGGAGAAATCGGGGCCCAGGTGCTCCAACTTAGGTTAGTTAGGTTTTGTACTTGTTTTTGGGATGTAGATTCCGGATCAACAGCGATTAAGGATGGGGTCCAAAGTGCACCCGGCTGCTGATGGAATCGACTGCCAGTTTTGTAGTTAGAGTAGGAATTCCGGAGACGGAACTGTTCCGTGATTTTTGGATCTGAGATCCAATCTGAAACTTTTCAGGATTTCTTCGATCTTTTAGATAAGATCTAGCGGACTTCCCGTAGGATAGCTAGGAGGAAAGCTAAGTTTAGAAGGAACTTAGTTAGTACTTAGTAGAGAGGTTTTGGGAAAAACCTTTTATCTTGTTCTTCTCACTTAGAAATATACGTTACATTTTTGCATTCGACTTGCTATCTTGTGTTTTTGGTGTGATGTGTGGAACTTGTGAGCGACGGATCCATTCTTGTGTGTGTGGTTGTATGAGTGATTCTTCCAGAATAGTGTAGCTCAATTGTTTTGTCGGAGGGGGAAACTATCTAGGTTAGTGTTAGGAGATCGCCTGGGAGAGTTGGAGAGAGCTATTGCAGAGGTGTTCCTGGTAGTCTCCAGGGTCCGGAAGTAGCCAGGAGGGGAAGAGATGAACTGCAGAGGTGTTCCTGGTAATCTCTAGTTTACGGAAGAATCCGTGTTAAAATGGATTCCGGTCAATACCGGAGTTCTCCCCTAAGATAGGAAAAAGCCTGATATCAAGACCTAGACGGAATAACCATAGCAAACGGTGAGCCTCCGTTCCGGAGAATTGCAATTGTACCCACCGGAATGTCGTTGTAGTCCGGACTTGTCTCTGTGTGACCGCATCCGAAAGGCCTTCTGGATGTCGTAAGAGTCTAAGTCTAGCAGCAGCAATCAAATCATCAGTTAGCAGTGTAGGGAGAGTGGTGTTTGGTCACTATAAGTTCCGGACAGTGGGTGCCTAGCCACTTTAAGTCACAGGGCAGTGGAAAATCCAGCCACTTACACAAAACAGAATCAGTGGACTCTGGCCACTCGCCTAAAAACTCCGGGAGACTCTCCGAGGAGGAACAGAGATAAATCAAACTATCCTCCAGATTTTCGGCAATTACTTTCTAGAAACCATTGTACATAATCCGGACTCCGGAAGGATCCGGACCTACCCTACGTAAGTAAAGATTATAGCTAACTTATAAACGACTTGCTGTAATAAGTGTAGTAATCCGGAGTATTTGGAAAAGAACATTAGGTCTCTGTGGGAACGAAACCAGAGCAATTACTTGGGAAAGCACTTAGTGACGATTGGGTTCATTCCGGAGGGATACTGTCTATACAAACTGCAACAAAGGCGTTCAGTTGCATGTGTTGGAAAGGGACATTAGAAATACTAGATTTACAAGAGGTAAACCGTGTAAGAGTTGTTGAAGTCCCATCTCAATGGTGTTTGATCTGGAGCAAGGGAGCACATGTGTTGGCACGCAGATATGCACTCCTCATACTCTTCCACGGCAAGATCTGAGTTTGATCTAGTGAGGGGATACCAATTTGAAGGCCTCTCTTGTGAGTCCCACCACCCTCTCCAACCCAGACTTCGACACCACCATTGATAGCGACAAGAAGCCAAGATGGCAACGTTGCTGCCATCACATCAACTCCCGTCATCACATAGAGGCTACCTCTAACCCTTCTTACACCTTTCTGCCCTTTCCTTACTCCATCGTTGCTATTTTCACATTGCCACCATGCTCTTTTAGAAACATACACACTTTACACAATAGATCTAGTATCATTCGGTTAAGAAATTTATACACCAGATCTAGAGGACAACACCGTAGAATAACCTCTGGAGTGAAGTTCAACACAACACGCCTCACAGATCTGCTCCAAGGCAGCAACGTCACATCAAATCAAGCCATTTCTATCCATCTCCATTTCTTTTCTACAGTAGACACTCTCATTTCTAGTAACACCTTGCACCTCACCACATCCACACACACTAGTTGCAGTACACCAAAATTTCACCATGACACCACATACATAGAGATCCACACTAAACCCCTAATAGAAAACTACACTAAGCTCGTGTTTGTAGATCGCACGCGGAAGCGCTTGCAAAAAAATTTAGATCTGGATTCACCTACACAGCAGCAGCAGATAAACACATCATCAGCATCGAAACAAACAACACCAGAGCAAGAGTGTACAAGAAAACAACTCAGCAGCCAACAAATTTGCACCAACTCTATCGACATCAAAATCACATCAAGATCTTATAGCAAGGATACAACAACACAAGGAGACATCCGCACCAAGACAACAACAGACAAAAATGACGTAGCAGGAAGTAATCCACAACAACACCACATCAAAGAACAACTCACGTCAACATTGCAACAAGGAGCAACCCACAGCAACACAACAGAGAGCAACTCACTTCAACACCACAACACTTCAAGACCATACGGCACCTTTCAGGTCTCCTTCTCCCTCTACCCCCTTCACCTACGATTGACCTCTCCTCCCTCCACTCCCCACCCACAACCCCTTTCAATACCCCCCTCCTTCCCTCAGCTCCCCCCCACCACTTCCACCTTCCCCACCTCCCACTACTCTCTCTCCCCTCCTTCCTAGTCCCCCTCGCTCTCTCCACCTCCCTCTATCTCCCAACCCCCCTCTCTCCCCTAATTGCCCTCCCCCCCTTCCCACTCCCCCGCCCTGAAACAGACCCTCCCCTCCCCCCTGCTCTCAAACCTCTCCCATCTCCCCATTGTATCCTTCCCCGCAGCACACAGACTGCGATCCTCCTCCTAAAATCCCCGACCTTCCTAACGACCACAAATTCCTGCCCTACGACCTACCTAAACCCACCAGCGACCTTCCTAAACCACCTAGCGACCTTCCCAAAACTACGAGCGACCTTCCCAACTAAGCCTGCGACCTCCCAAACTTGGCTTGCTACCCTCCAAGTCCCAACTGCGACCTCCCTACCATCCATAGCGACCTTCCCCACACAACCTGCGACCTCCCTCCCCCCATAGCAACCTCCCTCCGTACAATAGTGACCTCCTTCCCTCTTATAGAGATCCCCCCCCTTCCACACATAGTGACCCCTCTCTCTCCCATAAAGATCCACCTCCCTCCCGCACCAATCCTACAAGCCACGTAAGTCACCTTAACCTTATTACTTGCGTTTTTCACTTTTGATACTTATAATTAAATAAAGAAAATGAAAACCCTAATTAACCGCACTAGTGTCAAAAAAAATCAGTGCTCCAAACTAGAGTTTGAAAACAACAAATATAGTTCAAAATATCCTAATTTGCTCAAACAAGTGTATGAATACAACGTAGATATGGACCAATGGGGCAGCAGACCCATTCTCATGTATGGAGACGCCATGGAGATTGAAGCATCCGGTGAGAAACTTAAAAGATCTCCAAACATTTCCTCTCCAACAAACCAAGATGAAGTATCCCCCTCCAGCAAGAAAAAGAAGAGCTCCAATGATGAAGGTATGGTGCACACTCTTGACCCCGATGTCTCTTCCTTCCAATTTTGGTTAGGATTTCAAGTAATGGAAGATTTGGCCAATGAGGTGGGACTTGAGCCGCTAATCTATGATGAGTCCATACCCGACATGATAATAAGAGGAATAAAAGAAATGGAGGCCAAAGAAATCACCCTAGCAACTCCGGCATTCCCACGAATTCCTCAAATCCTCTACCTTGCGCAAGAAAAGGAGTCGTTGGACAACACCTCAATATAACACAAATCCCGTTTGACATCCTGGTTAATGAAACCACTGGACTTGCCTTTGACTTTCATGTTTCAATCCACTTTGAGTTATCTAACCTTGTGCTCATGCACGATGATGTCAAAGCTTTGGTGGTTGACAGATTAAAATTCATGGAGATTGAAGTCGGCAAAATGGTAATTTATCCCATCTCTATCCTTTGCATGAGTTTGAAGAATGCGGGGAAAAAGGGGGTTTGGACTCCTCAAAGGTCATAGACCTTTTATCCTAAAACTAGACAAATAATATGCTCGTGGCAAAGTGTATAAAGCCTATCATGATATTTCAAAAAATTCTAACCTCTCGACCAAAATCAAAAGTGAATCCCTTAAAGGCATGTTCACAAATGATCTTTTTGTGGAGATTCTCCAAAATAGTTTGAACCGTGGGCTTGAGTTTGAAATAATAAGTGTGCAGAAACTCAAGGAAGAATCCCATGCTTTTATTATTGCACCAACTCCTTAACAAGCAGCAAAGATCAAGCTCCACAAAGTGGCAACCAACCATGAGCTTTTGCAACTTACAAGCAATGATGGAGCTTCATAAAATGGCACTAACCGTGAGAGTAAGGCAAAGAATGCTATTACCCTAACCTTATCACCATTGTCTATTTGTATGAACATGGTAGATACCAGTAAAGAAATCCACAAAATCATGGGAGTGGGAAATGCCACCGACATTTGGTTCCATCGTGATGATGGAATTAGGCACAATGGTAGTTCTAACGTCCATTGCATCGATCCTATAATCTATAAGAAATTTGTGGATAAAGTTATCAAGATGAGAGGACATTACATGGATTTTGCACCACATCGAAGAAGTCTTGACGGAGTTGAGCCACCCACCAAGGATCAAATTGCGGAGTTTGGATTCTTAGATGTTAACAAAGCCATTATTAACACCATGGAGGCCTTCAAGATGGAAGAGTCATCAAACAACCTCACAAAGAATGACATCATTGCCATTGTGGAGTCCAAGGTGGAAAAAAACATCAAGAAACTAAGGGCCGCTTCACACTATGCCCAAGTCGAGTGATCGTCCGTCAAAATGAGTGGCCAAACTATGGTGAGAGGCCAAACTTTTTTGACAAAAAAATTCATTAAATAATATAGATTGAAGGTTTGGCCGGTCGTGGTGTGAAGCCCCAAAGGCCAAGTCGAGTGGCCAAATCCCATACCATTTGCCAAGATTCCATTCAATTCTTACTATAAAAATGGAGCATTTTGCTGAAATTTACCTCTCTCTCATTCTTTTACCATGGATTCTAGAAGGGAACGTATCCTTGTTCTTCTTTTGGTGTTTATGGTGATGAAGTATGTTATAGTGGGCATTTTGGCAATGCAAAAACTTGCGATATTTCAACAAAATGTTCAAATGATGGTGATGGCGGTTTTTATTGCTCAAAGACGGAGGGTGGATTTTGGGAGGTCTTATTGGCAATTTCAAAGGTATGGAGGGTTTTTGGAGCATAGTCTTATGGGATCTTATTCGGAGAAAGAGTTTCAAAAGAGAATGAGGGTAAGTCCATCCACTTTTAAATATTTATGTAATCTTTTGGAGCCTGTTTTGAAGAGAAAAGATACAAAACTTAGGAAGAGTATTACCGTTGAATGTAGGCTCGCTGTAACGTTATGGCGATTCGCAACGGGAAATACTTTAGCCACGATTGGTGATTTATTTGGAATAGGTTTAAGTACTACTTTGGTGATTGTGAGGGAATGTTGTGAAGCTATTAGAATTCATTTATGACCATTGGTTTTTAAGAAGCCCACACTTACAATGATGAAGGAGATTGCTTCGGGTTTTGAAGCATTACACGGCATACCCTTTATATTAGGTGCAGTAGATGGAAGTCATATTTCTATCCTAGCACCATCTCAAGATCCTGTAGCTTACTATTGTAGAAAAGGTTTTTATTCATGTTTACTCCAAGGGGTTGTAGATGCGGAATGTAAGTTTTGGGACTATGACTTTGGATGGGCTGGAAGAATTCATGTTTAGGCTCTATTTCAAAAATCAAAAACAGGGAAGAAAACCATGAGGGATTCTTTTTTACCTTTTAAGTTTATAAGTGATGCCGAATATCCTATGCGGCCTTGGTTTTACTCACCATTCAAAGGAGAGAGGGAAGGTTTGCCTAGGAAAAAGGCTCATTGGAACTTTATCCAATTGAGCACTCGAATGGCGATTGAAAAGGCATTTGGCATTTTAGAAGGTAGATGGCGTATGTTACTCAAACAAATTGACATGCCGCTTCAAAATGTACCGGATATAGTAACTGCTACATTATGTCTCCATAATTTGTGTATTATGGAAAATGACGAATTCAACATGGAATGGGCAAAAAATGCAGAGATGGAGTTGCAGGAAGAGGCGAATAGAAGTCTAGGTGATTTTCGAGAAGTAAACATGTTTAAAGTCTTGGAGTCTTCATTGAGGGAAATGAGAGAATTACAAAAAATCAATACTGAAGCTGAATACACACCATTCATAGAACCAAGAGAAGAAAAAAAATGGAGGAAGACAATGAAAAACATGAAGAAATCAAGAAGGAGCGAGCTCAAAAATGAAGGATATGCTAACTGAAGCAACACGAGTCCATTTGGTATTAGCGGACACTTTTTACAAGGCTCATTTGGCTCAAAAATCAAAGGTCTAATTCGAGGATTGCAGCTTTAGTGGTTCAATTTATGAGTCAGAGTAAAACTATAGCTTATTGATTTGGCGATCAAATTGTTGATCTACTCTCTCTTAGAGTTCTTTTGTTCTCTCAAAGTTTCTCATAAATCCTTCACTAGTTTCTATCATCTTCTCAAAAATCTCTAGGGATCTCTCTTGAAAACCGTGCTTACCTTTTGAAGATGATGATGGTGTTGTTGAAGATGGTGTCGATGATGGCACACTATCCACTTGGGGAGGAGAGTCGGCCATAAAATCATTGTTGTCATTAATTGTAGCCAAAACATGCTTGAACACTTGTCCGATTTGATGATACCACTCGTCCATGGCATCATAGAATTTTCTTTCTTGACGGTTGTTGCCTGAAATCCCATTTGCCAATTTGTCTTCTTTGTAAGCAGCAAATACTTGAGTGAATTTCTTGCGACATGCAGTGGCGGTGCGGTTAAATTTTGGAAGCATCACAACCATCCTAGCATGTAACCGCACCCATGTGTCGATTCCTACACTCAAAACAATCAAAAAATGACTGAAATGCTCAAAAATGTGAGTGGAAGAACAATTATAGCACATGTAGGGAGTTAAAACATTGTCATAAAAGGAGGTGAATCACATTGTTGTACATCCAAGGAGGTAGATAGGAATGTAGGGGTCTATCGGGTAGTAAGGAGGAGACTAGGGATGTAGGGGTGCTACGAGTGGTAAGGAGGAGACTAGGGTTCAAATCCCAACGACCCCCATGCCTCTCCACTGCGAAGACAAAGGCCTTTGGGCCTCTAATTAGCCTCACAATCCTCACAAAGCTTTTGCAAAAAACCTATGTTTCAAAAAAATTAGGGTTTAGGGTTTAAAAAATTTACCTTGTTTCTTGCCTTTTCTCTCAAATTCGGGCTCCATCTCTCCCTTCAATGCAATCAATTGAAGGACCTCCAAATCCAACCAAGTTCGATTTCCTTCTTCTCCTTCGACTTTGATCACCACTTCCTTTGCAATCTTCTTCTTTGGGGCAGCCTTCTGTCGTAGTCCAGTAGTTCGTATTTCTTAAAATTAACCAAAATTAACCTTAAGAAAGCCCCACCTAACCGGATTAGTTCCAGGGATTTCTATCGTGCGTTAAACAATTTACTTCTAAACACAAAGCCATTTCAAAATACCTTAGCACATCCCGGAGAATGGCTTCCCGGGCATTTTCATGACCAACAAATAGCAACCGACTTGTTTAGTTTAAACTCCGTTGAGCGTCGGAGTAGATTTCCGGTGAGTTTTTATAGTGCCCGGAAAATCACTACCCTCCGTTCTCGCAGTCCAGAGGCCATCAAAAATCCACAAGCTAAACTACCCTTAGATTTAGACAAAAGGTTGTAGTTAGTTTCTCCGGGTTTCACAATCTCCCGGAAGGCTACCCCGGGGAGGTTTTCCCGGAAAAGCCTTCCCGGTGAATAGGTCACGCAAACCCGGGTTTCCCACCACAACCACACCTAATGAATCAAAGCAAAAATAATGTAAGAATCATAACAAGCTAGTGTCATACAAACAAAATGAGCAAGACTTCCTTCTACGGGGATTATGGAGCCTCATCCGCCGCAAGGGTAGAAACCTTAGAATACTCTAAGATAAGGCTTAACCGGCACCTCTACCGACGTACCAAGAGTGGGGATATCACCCCTCCTCTCCTACCAATCCAAGCACTTCCCACTTAAGGAACGTTATCATTAATAGCGGTGGGTTTTCCCGGATCCCGGATCCGGTGAAAACAACCCTTCCCGGTCCCGGACCGGTCTCTAGGGTTTGAAGTAGGTCCCGGACCTCCCTTCACCTATTCTAACTTGGATGCCCTACACCCTCCAAAAGCCTCGGGCTCACAACACACACTAGCAAGTCACAACTTCACATCACCTAGGCAAAGACACACTAGGAGGACTCACCTCTTTCTATCTTCACTTGCAACAAACTCTACAAAAGTCAAGACAACATATCAATGAAGACACAAAGAAAAGAAAGAAGACACAAGGATACATATAAGGACACCAAAGACATGAGCAAAGACATAAACATAAGCAAAGACACAAAGAGGGAGAGTGAAGATACGAAGAAGGAGTGTAAAGACACAATAACACAAGCAAAGACACAAAGAGGGAATGAAGATACAAAGAAGGAGTGTAAAGACACAATAACACAAGCAAAGACACAAAGAGGGAATGAAGATACAAAGAAGGAGTGTAAAGACACAAAAACACAAGCAAAGACACAAAGAGGGAATGAATTAAAAGGAGCACCAAGCCCCCCTTAAGTACACCAAGGCCACTCACTAAACTACGAAAACCTAGATCCACAAATCATGGAAAAAAGAATCTAGATCCTATAATCTAGGGTGGCCTAGTCACCGGGACACCGGGAAATCCCGGTTTCCCTTCCCGGTAACCATATCCTCAACAATAAGAGGAAAATGGAAGAATTCACTTAAGTGGCAATGACCGGGTGCACAATAGGGCCCCATCGACATCATTACTCTCACTTAGTTCAATCAACCACCTTCCAAAATCTTCCCACCAATGGTAGGAAAATTACATAACAAAACATAACATTTAACAAAAAAAACATAACGAAACATAACATGACATAACCAGTAGCATTGAAACATAGACTTCCGGTAAGTCTAGTCGGAGAAATAATAAACATCCTCCTCTTCCTCCGATATAGGAGAGACCGGGAGGCTGTCCCGGAAAAGCTTGTTGTCACCGCATCCCGGTGGTTGATAAACCACCATCCGAAGCTCCTTAGGCTTGTTCTCCGTAATGTGAGTATCATTCCTCAACTCTTCAAGTATAACCTTCGAAGACTCCCCCAAAGAGGAAGAAGGGTGTCCCGGGACTTTCCCGGTGGAATTTCCCGGAAGCCCTTTTTGCCTCTTGTAAACTCTTGCCTCCAAAGCTTTGGAGGACAATGAGCCTACTTCACTAATAGAATAATTTGGAGGAGAATTACCTTCCTCCGAAGAGGATGATTGTTGAGGAACATACTTCCTCTTGTCTTGCACAAGATCCCGATGTTGAGCCCGGACAAGACCCGCGGGTGGACCTCCGGTAATGACCTCCTTTCCTTCCACATACATCTCCGTGAGTTTGGCCATGGTCTTGCTTGTCTTCTCTTGGGCCTCCTTCGCTGTTTTGAGGTCCGTCATAGCCTTCGATAATTTCCGATGTATTTCCCGGGAAGCGGCCACGATGTCCCGGTTGTCCTCCACTTCAAAAATTCCCCGGAGCACCCGGAGAAGACTTCTAGTTTCAAAGAGCTCGTTTTCTAAATCATTCACCTTGCGAGCACACTTGTTTAAGGTGTCTCTTAAAGTGGATGATCCAGAAGAACGGGGAGACTCCTCCGGTGTAGGCTGGAGCGGCCGGGAAGAAGTAAAGGAGAGGTCGTCGGTGAGTTTTCCGATAGAGTCACCCGGGAGGTTTTCCCGGGAAAAGCTCCTTGAGATAATGAGGCTAGCCTCCAAATGTTTTTCTCTTCCTCCTCTAAGCATTCAAAATGCTCGTAAAGGTGAAATAGGTATGGCGTGAGGAAAACTTTCGTATTCTCACCTTCTTGAATGGCACGAATTTGAGGTGTTAACACTTCTTGAAGAAGAAGTGCCCAATCCGGAGAGGAGACGTCGAAATAAGCTTGCACATAAGCCGTTGCCAACCTCACCGGGATTCGCTCCTTCCGGTTGGGATGGAAAATCGAGTTTAAAAACTCAATCACCCTTCTCAACCTTAAATCGATGAAGCATGAGCTATGATATCCCTCGGAGGAATCATAGCTCCGAGAGGTGTGAGAATCTAGCAATACCTTGTTATTTCTCGGCTTCCAACCCTCCCGGTTTTCGAATGAGTAGACCTTCCTCCATTTCCTTCGAGTCCATATCCGAGGCTTGGCCCGGTAAGCTCCCCGGGAAGTCCCGGGTGATGCCAATTCTTCCACTACTCCACCTCCCGCCAACTTCCAAGGCTTCTCGTATAATCCTCCACACCCCATCCGAATGAGATCCTCTTCAAGTTGCCTTCCTTCTTCCGTCCCTTCCCGCTTGTTGGAATCCACTTTCAACAACTTGAAAGTAGCCGGTAGAGCCATGTTGTCCCGGGAAATTCACCGGGACACCTATGTCTCAAAAATGCTACTTGACTTACACAAAAACAACACTTAAGTACAACACCCCTTTTGAAGTAAAGAGGTTTCTCAAGGGTTTACCGGTGACCACCGGGAGACCGGGACGAACTTAGAATTTGTGCAAGACAAAGTTATGCAAAATTTGCATAACTCTTCTCACAAATCCAAACAATCACAAGCCTTCTTACAAAAGAAGAGAAACAACAATAGAAGTGAGAGTAGGTGTTTTTATGACAAACAAGGAGATTTTACAAACAAGCAATTGTACAACTAGAAGTTGCACATACACAAAAGATGAAATTTACAAGGTGGAGGCACTTTGCTTACAAAGATTCAAGTGCCTTGGAGTTGCTTCCGCCACTCCTAGTCTCTTTGCGCTTCTCGCACTCTTACAACCTTCAAACCCCAAAAACCCTAATCTAAAATAGATTTAGGTTTTTGGGTTTTCTTCCGTCTTCTTCTTCCTTCAAGCTCCAAGCTCCACCAAGGTTTTTAAGATTCAAACCCTAACTCTAAATCTCTCAAAACTTAGTTTCCTCACTTCTAAAATTTAAAGACACAAAAGAGGAAATTCTTCCTCTTGTAATTGTGCAAGCCTCTTTACTCACAAACCCACCAATTGTATCTACCCTAGACACTCCTCGGTCTCTTACTTCCTTGCATCAAAGAGGACAAGAAAAAGGAGAGACAACCCAAGAAGAACAACAAAAAAAAACAAACAACCTCTCCTCCCCTTGGTGTCTTCGCGGCCCTCCTCTTCTTCCTCCTCTATTAAAATAAAAGCTACTGTCCGGGCCGGGGGATAGGGTCCCGGTTCCGGTCCTTTCTTTTTTTTTTTTTTTTTTTTTTTTGACACAAAGTCCTGTCCGGGCCGGGGGATCGGGTCCCGGTCCCGGCTGGTGGTCGGGCCGGGGGTTGTGACCCGGTCCCGGCCACCACAGGGTCGGGGTTGGGATCCCGGCCCTGGGCCATTTATTTATTTATTTATTTATTTTTATTTTTTATTTTTTTTTATTTTTTTTATTTTTTTTATTTATTTTTATTTTTATTTTTATTTTTAAAAAAATCTAATTTATTTTATTCTTTTCTAATTAAATAAAAATCTAATTCATTTACAAAACAAAACATAAAGACTAACTAACTGACTAAAAGAATTTGAAAAAAAACTACAATTACTAATATAACTAATCTATCTTCTTACTAATCTAGTTAAATAAGGTATTAACTAATATGTGAAAACCTTAACTATAAAAATTTGATTAGAATGGTGGTTCCACATAAAGAAGTACCGGGAAGGTTTTCGGACTATCCCGGGAAAGGTTTTCCCGGCCTCCCGGGCATCTTTCATAGTGTTTCCGGGTATAGGAATTTACTAGTTTAAGACCCGGTATTATTACCATTCTAAAACTAATTAAGAAGTTAAGCATTTTCCTATTTTACCTAATTCTTATACTAACTAATTATATGTACAATTAACTACTTTCTAACAACAATTAATCAAAACAAATACTTTTAACTCATTTTTTTAGTGGGGCCTATAAAGTGGGAGTTTTCACACTCCCACACCTTCTTTTTTGGAGCAGCTTTTTTTTTGGGGACCCTAAAATTTCACACTCCTCTCTATCAACATCCTTCGCTTCAATCCTTTCCATTTCCACTCTTTCTATCACTTGCTCTCTAACTTGAGCTGAAAAGGGTTCAAATGCGCCATACAAATTGGGCCCAAGAAAAATTTCTGCACCCTCAAGGCTTCCTTCGCTACGGTAGTGGAGGTTATGAGAAAAACGATCCATCTTCAAAAATTGTGCAAAAAAAAACCGACACAAAAAACACCAACAGCTCAAAAAATCGCCAATCCAAAAAAATGTCACGAGAGAGAGGAAGAGAGAGAACAACAGAAGGAGAGAGACAACCACTTTTACTTCTTGAGAAAAAACGGCCATTTCCACTTACCCCCAGAAAATCTGCCATTTTGATCTAACGGTCTAGATCTTGTCAATTTTTTATTATTTTGTTACAAAATTTGACGGACTCTCGATTGTAGTTTGGGTCGACTAAAATGGGCGACTCAAGTTTTGCTCGAGAGGCCTTCGCTTTGGCGCCAAAACAGCCCAAAAGTGCTGCCATGTAGGACGACGGCCTTTGGAGTTTGGGCACAAGTGTGAAGGCCCAAAGTCCGGACTTTGTCCATTCTAGCAATCTCATTGGTGGAAATCGACAGCCACTCGACTTGGCCACCGAGTGTGAAGTGGCTCTAAGACTAGAGACACAAGCGTATGCGGACAAGAAGCATGATGAGTTGAAGGCCCAAATGATCACCATCCAAGAATCAATGAGTACGGCCCTTGCATCCTTGCAAGCCATCACCAAAGTTATGACCACCCTAAGAATCGAAGATGGGAAGTCAAACATGTGAAGATTGAAGACCGCAAGGCAAAAGGTATTATACACATACCACCCCTTTTTATATACAAGTTCCACACACTTTGCAACCACTACAATAGAAGGCAATACAAGGTAGAATACTTTATAGCTTACAAAGTTGCATGTATAGTAGAATACATTGTATTGAGCAAGGTGGATAAGGTACATCGTTCCGTGAATATAGTGTAGACCAGACTATTTGAAATTTCCTACACTAATTGAAAATTTACATGCAATTGTTGACTGACACACACTTGCTTGAGAACAAATACTCGATCAGAACTTGGCATGCACATGCTTTTATAGAAATTAGTGTGAGTAATCTACATCAATAATCCCTCTACACTATATTCAGTGTTTAGTGTAGTCTACATGGCACAATACGAGGGAAAATATGGGGCAGTATACATAGCCGTATACCCTTTGGATATACATACCTCAATACATGTGCCCTATATTCATTTTGTATTACAACAAAAAATAAATATATAATTTATACCAAATACATATTGACTAGTACAAAAAAACACACATATACATACAAAAATATTGATACACACACCAATACAAATACTGAAGTAAATAAAAGAACAAAAATCTTTAAACGTATAAAAATAGATACAAATATTGGCAAACATACCAACGCATATACTGCCCCAAATACCAAAACAAATATCAACATAAATAACAATACCTCTACAAATACCTCTATAAACACCTATACAAATGCCAAAATTAAGGCTCTTAATATAAAACTAAAAACTACTCCATGTCTACAACACACATATCATAACTTTAAAAGACAATATATTCAATTCAAAAAATTGTATGATCATCGATATAAAAATACAAAATACAAACATAGAACATACAATATACACATTATTTATACACAAACTCCTACATCTACAACTACAAACATACCTATTACAATACATATACATATACTTACACATACATACACCCACACAAACACATACACACATACACATACACACACGCTCACATACACACATTGTGGGAGTCTAAACCTCCCACTTGGTTGCCCCTAACAAAAAAATTAGTTGAAATAGGTTTTTTAGTGTTAATTAACTAGAAAAGTAGTTAGTGTTGTGTGGAATTAGAATAGATAGCGGATAGAAAAAATAGGGAAATGCTTAAGTAGTTAATGAGGTTTATAGTGGTGATAAAATCGGGTCTTAGAATCACTAGTTTAAGTCCCCAAAAACAATTTCAAAGAGTCCCGGACAAGATCTCAATATGTAAGTCTAAAATCACCACTTAACCTAAATTAACTAGTTAAGTTTAGGAGGTAGTTAGAAGTAGTTTAGATTTTCTAGACGCTAATTCTTGTTTGAAAGAATTAGTAATTAGTTGTAGGAGGAAAAGAAAAGACAAAAATAAAATAAAATAAATAAATTTAATAAAAATTATTTTTAAAAATTGGGTTGATACCCGGTCGGATCCGGGTACCAACCCGGGTACTAGCCGGGCCGGATCATGGCCGACCCCAGCCGGGCCTTGTCCACCTGGGCTTTGACCTGGGCCCCGGCCAATTGGGCCGGGGGCCAGCTGGTCGGGAGGGAGGCGAACCTTTGACCCTGCCAATTCCAGACTCCGATTTTCTAATTTTCTTTTAGACTCTCTCCCTCTCTGTCGCCGCAGCCTCCATCTCTCTCTCGAAACCCCCCCTATCATCTTCGATTCTCTCTTTCTCTCTCCCTCTCCCTCCTAGTTCCTCTTCCTCCCTAGTAGTCTTTTATTTTTGGAGTTGAGATTTTTAAGAAGAAGAGGTGTAAATTAGGGTTTCAAAAAGAAGATTTGAAGAGGAGGTGGCCAACTAGGATTTGAAGAGAAGGTGCCTTTTAGACAAATTATGGAGATTCCTAGAGTTTGGTGGTGGTGGAGATTTCTGGGATTTTTGGGGGTGGTGGAGATTTCTGGGATTTTTGGGGGTGGAGGAGATTAGTGACCAAGGCGAGAATATAAATGAGACAAAGAAAGGAGGTTGCGGGTACAACAAGTAGTTGGAAAACAAAGGTGACTCTTGCCCATGTTGGGTTTCTCTTGTTTGTGCAAATTTATTGTTTGTAAGTCTTTTTCTCTCTTTTTTACCGGGGTGACCCCCGGGATTATCCTCCACGGTCTAGAGAAAAAGTCCCCCGGTGGACTCTATCTAGACAATATTGTGACCTAGTATACATGTGAGTCTACATTAGTGTCATATTAATTGTTGTCTATTGTCCTAGCTTTGTGGTAAGTCGTTCTTTTAAGTTTTCTTCATCCTCTTATTTTTTTTAGGTCTTGCCCACATTCTTTCTAAGTCTTTCTAAGTCTTTGTCTCCCAAGTCCTCTCCTTGTGATGGTTTTATGTGACCTTGTGTTGTTAGTATGTTGCTAGATGTATGAGACATCTATATCCACATATTCTAGCAAAGTGTTCCGGAATTGTGCACCAATTGACCGGTAGACTTGTGTTTCCGGGCCGGACCGAAGTTTGTGAGAAGTTAATAGGGACATTGGTAGAAGTACAGGCATTTCAAGGATTTTGTCCACCTCGGACAACATGGCTCTACCGATGTCGATAATTCTTTCAAAGATTGACCCGAACAAGTGGGAGGGGACTGCAAAAGGCGTACAGTTGGAAAAAGACCTCATCCGGATGGGGTGCAGAGGACTCTACAAGAAGCCGTGGGTATTCCAGAGGGGACATGCGGTATGAGAGTTGCAACCTCCCATGACTCTTCCGGGAGCCTACTGGGCAAATCACTGGTCTTAGACTGTGGATGTATGGCGCGAAGTGTACTCTCTTCGTCAAGAGAGTGAATGGACTACCGGGGTCAACTAGAAGCTACTAGAGGAACATGTATTGCTACCTTACAACTCATCAAAATGCTACCGAAGCGACCACTTCATGAATCACTACTTGAGAAGGGCGGTTGAATTTCTAAACCCAATCTTCCATCCCAACCGTCGTGAAAGGGTCACGGCCCGATTGGCCACCGCCTATATCGAAGCATTTTTCAAAGAATCCTCCCCGGATTAGGGATCTTTGTTGGTTGTGGCAATTCTGCCTCAAATTCGGGTGGTTCGACAAGGTAGAAGCTCCAAGAGATTTTTGACCCCCTATCTCATGCATTTCTATGAGCAACACTGTTGTTTAGACTTCGGATGAGTAGATGATGTGGAGACAAGGGATGTCTCCTTTGGATCATCCTTCCCGGGATCCTCCTCAACAACCGGAGACCCAGTTGGTGTTACCGTCAACTCCACGAGAAGCCTCTTCGTCTCAAGCAATTCCAAGTAAGGGGAGGACTTCTCGGTCTCACCAGGATAGACCACCACAACTATCCGGAGCATCCAAAAAACTCACTCTCGTAGAGAACATATTCAAGTTCTCCTGGGAGGTGACTCGGGAGATCCAAGAGATGGAGATGGAGTTAAAGGAGGCAAGGGATCTCCAAAGGATTCTCCAGAATATCTTTGAAGTGCAGGACAACCAGAACATCTTATCGGCGGCCCGGGAGAAGCTGGAGCTAGTGACCAAGTTGAAGAGGGATCTCCGGGCCTTTTAGAATGAGATCCATGACTCGAAGGCGCAATCCCAAGAGACTATCATATCATTGACCAAGAAGCTTACCAAGCGATCAAGTACCACCACACCGTTGCAAGACCGGGGTTCACCCCAAAAGAAGAGGAGATCGGTCTACGCCAAATCTCCCTCATAAAAGGAGGATGATCCACCCACTCAAACATTGGTGATTCGGGTGGATTTCCCATCTTCCAAGGAGTGGGGCGTGAAGGTCTACGAAAGCAAACGAAACCTCACAGTAATTTTTACCGGGAAGAAACCGGTAGACCTCCCGTCTTCAATCCCGGAGTCCTTGGTGGAGTCCTCTACGGCTATTTTAATTGAGCTCAAGGTGACTCCGCGTGTATCTATAGATAAATCCAATCTTCCGGTGGCTATCCCACTCCACCAATAGACCTCCCGGTGGATATTCCCAATCCACCGGTAGACCTCCCGGTTGAGACATCCGACCTCCCGGTGGATTCTCTCGACCATGTGGATACTTCCAACCCTAGTGAGAATCTCAATATGTATTAATCGGAAGACTCTTCCGATTGAGTCATTGTTATATGTTATGTGTTATTGTTAATTTATCCCACCGGTTGGTGGAATGTTGTTTTAAATTGCTAGATTTAAATACTAGAGTGAGAGTAGTGATGTCGATGGCGCCCATTGTGCACCCGGTCATTACCACTTCGGTGGTTTCTCCGGCTACTTATTTTTGTTAGGAAAAGGTTCACCGATCCAGGGATCGGGAGTCTTCCGATTTACCGCTCTACCGGTAATCCGCCGGTGACTAGGCTATCCTAGATTTTAAGATCTAGATGCCGTTTTGTCCTTTAGTGGATCTACTTTTGGAGGGTAGCTATTGACTTTAATGCACTCTCAAGATGCCATTTCCACCTTTTGGGGATCTAGTTTTGGAGGGTAGCTAGTAGCCTTTGTGTACTTTAAGAGCCTTGGGCTTTTGTGTGAAGTACTCTTTTCTTTGTTGATTTGCTCGTGTATTGCCTTCATTGCTTGTGTCTAGAGTCTTTGTTGAGCTTGTGTGAGTAGATCGGGAGAGAGTTGAGTCCTCTTAGTGTGTCTTTACTAGGTGTGTAAGGTTGTGACTTGTTGTGTGTTATGTAATTGAGTGTGAGTAGAGACATCCCGAGGGTGTAGGATATCTAGGTTAGATAGGTGGAGTGAGATCTAGGATCTATGCTCCAGACACTTCACCGGTGAAATCGGGAAGAGTTTTTTTATCGGATGGGATCCGGGAAGCCCACGACTATTTATGATAGCCTCCCTTAAGTGGAAAATGTTTGGATTGGTGGAGAGGAGGGGTGATATGCCCCCTTCTCGGTACACCGAGAAAGATCATTAAGCCTGAATTCGGAGAATTCCGGAGATATTACTCTTGCAGTGGACGAATTCCGACAATCCCAATGAAAGGTTGTCTTGCTCATATGATTTGCTTAATACTAACTTGTTGTGAGTCTTCTATCTTCTTGGTTGATTCATTGGGTGTGGTTGTAGTTGGAACCGGGCTTGTGTGACCAATTTACGGGGACAAGTTCACAGTAGATTGTGAAGATCAGTAAATTGGTTGTGACCTTCTTAACTTTTTCAAGGTGTAGGGTTAAATTGTGGATATTGTGGCCTCTGAACTGCGAGAACGGATGGCAGTGACTTTCCAGGCACTGTAAAAACTTACTGGAAAACTACTCTAACGCTCAACAGAGTTTAATTGAAACACCTATGGTTACTTGTGACCGGCTACTATGGTACCGGGGAAGCCATCTTCCGGGATATGCTGAGGTATTAAGTGTGAATTGTTGTTAAGATTTAAGGAGTTTGATGCACGACAAAAATCCCTAGAAACGATCTGGTACGATGGGCTCGCTTAAGGTTAATTTTGATTAACTTTGGGAATTACAAACTACTAGACTACAACACACATACACATACATATAAACTTATACACGCACACACATACACACATGCACATACCCATACACAAATGACTCTAAAAGACACCAACACAAAAATACACACAAATGACTCCAAAAGACACCAACACAAAAATACACACAAATGACCTAATCAAAAAACAACATACCATCAAAAACACACACCACAAAGTCCTACTATTACTAAGTGGAGACATTGAAACTATTCCATGACTGATGCCAAATGTGCTAAAACATCACCCCATATCACACAAGAAAAATGCCAAAACATATTTCATCTCCAACACCATCAAACTGCACTCGGAATATCGACACATTGCTAAAAAATTTGCACCTCTGCTAAAACCCACACACATACTACACCAACTACACAACACTATGCACCCACACACTGATCAATATATACAACAACAAAATACACGCCCATCATCACACATACTATACGCTCTTATAACTACTATCCATCCAAACATAGACATGTATAACCACCTTTTAAACACACAAAACCCAACCATAACTCAATGGACTAACACATTACTACACACTCTCTCTAACTTACAAAATCCACCCGAAAGACACATCAATATTCCACACCCTTATACAACATTTCTTGAAGAAAATCAAAGCACCATAAACCACGACACATCAATACATAGAGAATTATACGACTTTATACATAGGCAAAACATACCTCCTTTAAATGATACAATGAAACAAAAAGTTCCTTACCTTCCTAACAATCTAATTAACGAGTCACTAAAATATTTCGACCCTATATCAGAATATACTCATCCGCCCCCCCCCCCACCATCTTATCTTCGTCCACAGAATCAAAATATTAATTTGAATAATGACAATACATACATAATTACATGGAACGTCTCATCTCTAAACACCGCCCTTCCTAGCATACAAACTTTGGTCACACATACAAACACACCACCGGCCCTTATAGTTTTACAAAAAACAAAAATATCCGCTACAAAATCCACAAAATACATACAAAACATATTCCAAGACTACAAACGTATTTTTAATAACACGCATGCACTAACAAGATGCATTCAACAACGCAGACCATACATACCGGGCCGTGGTGGCCTCCTTATACTAATATATAAAAAATACGCTTTCCCAGGTAACATCAAAAAAATCCCCACTCCAATGCACATATCACCTTACCTGCAAATAATTTGAATTGCTAATCAACCACTACAATCATGGCTAATCTTTCGTATATGTATATATATATATATATGTCATCTCACCTCGAAGATACTAGATTTATCACAGACATACAAAATACTATTAATAATAACCCTAATCACACTTACATGTTATGTGGAGACTTCAGTAGAGACATAGCATTAATTGGTCGACAAAATGGAAATTATAACACCCCCCCCCCCTCAAACCACAGACTACCAATGGCGCCACTTCACAGAAAACTCAAACTTCACTCTTAAAAACACTAATACACAATACTCCAAACAAGGCAGATATGACTATAGTGACTGGAGCCTAATAGACGGCTTTTATATAAGCACAAACAACAACTCAGAATACACTTCTACAACAAACAAAGACATTATTCTAAACTCGGATCACTCGCCTATACAACTACACATCCCAAATAACATATTAATTAATTGTACTCCTATAGTCGCAAACAATGGCACTATACGCATACTCAACCCCATTCCAAAAGACAACTTAGAAAAAATTCAACACAAAGTTCTGTGAAGAAAACTCCATACAAATTGACTCCCTCATAAATACTCTTGAAAATAATAATCACCTATCTCAAACACAATGGCACGAAACATGCCACACTCTTGATATACTTATCAATAAAATCTCCGACACACTCAAATAAACTTGTAACGCCCAACCAATACCACAAATGACAAACCAAACATCACAACAAGGAGGCTACTTACCCCGCAAACTTTCTAGAACTTGGAAACAACACCTAGCTACATATCATGTAATACGAAAAACTATTAGAATTGTAAAAAATAACCCTCAATGGCGTAACCACCCCATATGTAAAGAATTACTAAATTTATAGAATATCCAAATTCCCCCCTTCCACCTCCCCCGGATCTACCCCATGATGCATGGATAAAAGACATCGCATCAATCGCAAAAAATGCCAATATACAAGCCCAAAAAGTATCTACAAAATTTGCCAAAGACAATATAAAAAAAGCCATTTTAAAATATAGACAATTATACGAAACTAGCTCTAAAAAAATAAATAGGAAATTTTTTTAAAACATTAAATCTCCACCACTAGACTGAATCATTGACCAATACAATAACATTCTAACTAGTCCTGAAGACATTGCAAATGAAATATTCAACCAAGAAACTAAAAATAATAGACCCACAATACCAACATGTAACTACCAACCAC
Organism: Bryoerythrophyllum caledonicum; assembly: GCA_963971425.1. NCBI lineage: Eukaryota > Viridiplantae > Streptophyta > Bryopsida > Pottiales > Pottiaceae > Bryoerythrophyllum > Bryoerythrophyllum caledonicum. The sequence goes on along the minus strand of OZ020521.1, from coordinate 13,547,536 downwards.
AACATCCAATTAAATGCACATGTGGAGTACGCCAATACCCATGGCATGATCTAGATGGATTTACCTTAGACAAACGAGGTGAACCTGAAATTCCATTACATACATACTTCAATAGAGCCTTATACGACATATGTCTCCGCAACACCGAAAATAACAAAGCCCCTGGGCCATATCGTATACCAAACTCAATACTCAAAAACATGCCTCCAAGATTTCATAAATTACTACTCCTATTTTCTATCACTGCTATAAACAAAAACAAATACCAACCTCGTGGAAAACAAGTGCAACGATTCTATTATACAAAAAGGGCAATCCCTCAATACTAACAAACCATAGACCAATTGCATTAGCCAACACAATATATAAACTCTACACTAGTACACTTACCTCTATATTATCCTCATATGGAGAAAATTTTAAAATCTTTAACTTTAGTCAAGAAGGATTTAGAGCACAAAGAAGTACCTCTAGACAAATACAAACCATAATCGCGGCACTAGAAGATGCACGATTCACAAATCAAGACATATATATCTTACCTGTTGACTTCAAAAACGCCTTTGGCTCTATAGATCACGCGCGACTATCAACGATAATGATTGATTTCGGTTATCCAAATCATGCAACCACACTAGTTGGAAACATCTACTCCCAATCATCTACTTACTACACTCGTGAGCACTTTGGAAAGACTAAACCTATCCCTCTTCATAGAGGAACTATACAAGGAGACACCCTTAGTCCATACCCATTCATTATATTTTTAGAACCACTACTTAGATGGCTAGAGCGAGGCAATAATGGATACACTTTTGCTACTTCACAAATCACCATAACCTCCGCCGCCTACGCCGACGACATTGCTACCATAACTAACAAAATAAAATCACTTCAAATACAAATTGATAGAATCGATAAATACTGTAAATAAATTGGTATGGACATAGGCGTCCCAAAATGTGCTGCTATTGGATGCCCAAATAAATCCAAAATAAACCCAATTGCATTTAAAGCCCTAATGCAAGCGTCTAATATCAATTACCACAACCAACCAATCCCCATACTACACCAAAATGAACCATACATATACCTAGGCACAAATCTTGTTCCCTCTCTAAAATGGAAAATCAAATTCATACTACAACCACAAAACTCATTGAACAATGTAAAAAATTGACAACATGTCCGGCGATTATGAAACAAAAAATAAAAATGGAAGACACCGTACTACGCCCAAGTGTAGCATACAGCTTCTACGTTGTACCATACTCTATGCCAGCTATCAAAAAACTAGATCGAAAGATTATAACCATACAAAAAATCATTTGTGGCATGCCAAAATGTATGTCAAATGCAATTACCCAACTCCCACATAACCTATTTGGACTTGAAGCCTTCTCCCTCAAAAATGCCTATCTTCGATGAATATGTGAACAATTACAAAATGCCCTAAATGACAAAGGTAGGCTTGGAAAAATATGTAATGGATTAACTCACTATGTTCTTGCACAATATGGCGGTGCAGAAAATATACCTAGAATTAAAAAAACCGTATAAGATCACAAATAACCCGTGCATTTTTCTTATTAAAACACATAGCCAAAGTCCACCTTAAAAGTACACTTCCAAATTTCCTCTTTGATCTAACATCATTAGAAGTACTATGGCACCAAGAAACACAAAACCACAACACACTCAATACCCAACTCTCCCAAAAACTTCTAAAAATCCTTTCAAAAAATATTTTTGAATTAAAACAAATCACTTTACCAAACATCACACACATCATGAATAACAAAGATTTCAAAACCTTCCACTTCGCCCCATCCAAACTAATCAAGAGCGCCCTAAATGTTGCCAAACAACTTTTTTGCCATCCAACATGCCCCACCACATGCAATACCCCCTGCAGCATACACCCATACTCCTACGTACTCCAGGGTTCATTCATCACCAACAACAATAACATCATTCCAAGAAACATCCCCCCACCAATCCACCCTCCCAACCCCTCACATCCATACCATCCCCGCCCTCCAACATACATCCCCAAAAATCCCACCACCTACTCCATTAATAACATCATACATCATGAACAATACACAGATATTAATAATATACAGAATACCTATGCAAGATATTTATGTCAATGGCAACACAACAACAATACATTTAACAAATGGCTTCTTCAAAGAAACCTTTTCCCACGACACGACCAAAACACCTCCACATACAACTACGAAAAATTAAAACAATATTATCAAAGAATCCAAAATAAATTCTTCTCGGAAATCATTCAAGCCCACCACCTCCAAGAACAATTCCAAGACTCAAGATCCGTAACTCCACCCATAATTATCCCACTTCTAAACATCTATACAACGGAATGCAACCCCAAAAATGATATTCTCACACTCTCGAACACAATTAAAATAGATAAAAACCAAGCACACCTATATGAAGAAAATGGCCAACATTTATTCACCATTCCCACCACTAGACTCCAATGGCTATGGAATCAATATAATATGAAAGTGCAAACTCCCACAAACTTCCAACCAACAATCCAATCATTTGAAACCAAATTAATTTGGCTATATCAAAGATATAAATACCAAAAGCCAAAAAATAACCCCTCAAAAACGCACAATATACAATACCCACATCCATTTTAAACTCATTAATTACATCCTTTAATATCAAACAATCATACTTTTCTTCCCCCATAACATGCTCCACCAGACTAAAAATAATTTACTCACTTTTTGAAAGAGATAAAGTATTTGGCTCCGTGGGAAAGGCCTTTGATTATAAATGGACCGGTAATGGCATCGCTCACCGGCACAATGAGGAAGAAACACAACAAGCACTACATTGGGCTCGCCTTGCTACCAAAATTGACCCAAATTACACATCTACATTCATCATCACCCCGGATAACAATTGGTTCCAAAACTTTAACCAACATTCAAGCCCATTTAAAGACTCCCATATCATTGTTCTATTCGAAGCAAACTCAATACCATACGAACCTACTATTCCACCTGAGCTAAAAAAACCCTGGATTGAACCATCTACATTACAAATAATATGTGTACACCACCAAAATTGAACCCTCGGCACCCTGGAACAACTGGATGAATTCACCTCCATAGCAAATACTCTAAACATTCATAGAATATACACAAAAATGGCCCTACCAACACCTACACAAATCATTGTAAACAGAAACAAAAAATGGTCAAAACTAAACTACATCAACAATACATTAGATTACTTTGTAACACCTCCTCCCCTCCCAAACTACCAAACTCTTACATCACCAAAATTTAACACTGCATACAGCCATTATACCGATGGCTCCTTCAAATCACCAGAACAAATTAGCCCGGAAAATTGGCGTAGAGAAAAAGCTGGCTATGGCATATACAATTCTACCAAAGAAATTAAACTAGCCAAAAGACTCCATGGACTACAAAACATCCTTAGAGCAGAACTTATGGCCATCCATTAAACACTACAAATCATCACAACAAAATACAACAATGAACCTGCACATATATTCACCGATTGTATCAATGCACTTTATCTACTAAGTACCCAAATAACACACCCTACCCTCCATAATAGCCACCCCGACCAAATCATATTAATGTCAATGGTCCAAATGTTACAAAACCAAACACAAATCACAACCCTTCACAAAGTTAAAGCCCATGCCAACATTGATGGAAACGAACAAGCAGATAAATTAGCAAAAGAGGGCCGAGAAAAAGCACATAAAAATGCCAAAGATCCATACAAACACACCCATTCTACCCCATATTACTTTCAAAAAGAAGACTTGCCTTCCAAAAATGATACCCCCAATAAAGGCCCGCTTAGATTCTTGAGCAAATATCTCAAAAAATAAGACCTATACAACAACCTTGACACAATATCAGAAAAAATTCCCTAACATAGAAAAATGGACTAACAACAATATAGACAATGAACTCTCTACAAATTTCTGGAAAAATCCCATCATTTTCGACTCACAAATAACGTGCCTCATCAAAGTTTGTACTGTCATATATGCACTTCCACGGACCCCGACACATGGCTCCATGTTTTACTTAAATGCCAAAACCAACACATACACTCCTTAATTGTCAAAAGGCATAACAAAGTGGTATGGAAAATTCAAAAACTAATTGCCTCCCATCACAAATCGAGATGTTTTATTTTCATGAATGTCGACACCTGTAATAACAATCCACAAGAAAATACAGTCCCCCCTTGGTTTCTCCCATGTACATGCACAACACAACGTTGTCACTGCAACGCTAGACCCAAACCGGACATACTTTGCATTAGAGGCCTACTATACACTGACCCTCCACCCAACCACATAAATCAAGACTATACCATTCAATTCATTGAATTTACATATTGTAATGACAGATTTTCCCTAGAAACAATTGAAAACAAAATATATAAATACCAACCCCTCATCGATGATATCATAGCCCTCGGATGGAAAGTGGACCCCCTTATTGTAATCACAGCTAGCGCTCGTGCCACCACCTTTATCCCATCTATTAAAACTCTTGAAACACCTTTTAAAATTGCACACACTTGCACACACTTGCACACACTTGCCATTGTCATCCAACATGTTATGTCCATCCTACTACATAAACAAAAAATTGAAAACAACCAAGCCCTCCCTGACACACAAGACCCCCCATAAAACACCTAGTACTCTCTTTTAACTTCAAAAAACCCCCCGCATTGAGAAACACCCCCCTCCAATGTTCTTCCTCCTCGATACCCTGTCTCTCTCTCTCCCCCCTCATCCTTTTTCATTTGTTATTCTTTGGATAAGGATGGTTACGTGTGTGCTTTGGCTACTTGTTACATAGTGTCTACTCTCGAGAGGGGGAAGTAGTTCCATACTACTAATTCCTTGTGTGGTGGGCATGGTCTTAGTTGTAGAACAAACAGACACTTTATTCACGCCGGCCCTTTGGGAACCGGCATTCTTCTTCTTCTACAAAAATTTGGCATTTAGAGTAAAGTCAACCAAAACGCAAATGGAAAATTTGATGATTGAAAAACTTAATTATAGACTAAAATTTGAATGAAATATAAAATATGCAATTTTTACTTATACGACATTCTTACACGTCCAATTGACTCCAAAATTTATACTTGTTGTGATCAAATGATATCTAAGGGGCTTACACATTAAAGATGGAGGTCAAGCAATCAAGCTATTTTTAGATTTTGTTTGTTTAGAGCTCAAACTTGTCTTTAGGACTTCACACCATAGACCAAGGGCCAAAGGTCAACAATTACGTCCAAAATGCCTGCATGATAACATTATTTGGCATTTTTGAAGCCAAGAGTTTGGCTTTTCAAGAAAATTTTAGACAGGAAGAAAATAGATATGAAAACTTTTGTTGATGTACCAAATTTTTATCTTGAAATATATCCAAAATTTGACAGTTCTTAGCCATTAGATTGAAATGACTATCTTTCTTCCCTATTTTTTACTTGTTTTTTTCCCTGAATTTCTTAGGCTCAAAATTTTGCTCAAATTTTATCCTAGATTTTGAAACCTAAATTACCTAAATTTACCTTTTCCTTGCCTCTCGATCCCTCTTTCTTCAAAGAGCATGCATCAAGCTAAGCCAATGTAGGAATTGGAAGTCAAGTCTTTCCAATACTGCTCAATGGCTCGAAAGTAGAGGCACCCAATTCCGATTAGTTAAGCTAATTCGAGACTCAAATGACATTGTAAGTCAAAATCAGTTAGGTAGAAAGATGTCGAATCATGAATGAAACTCAATAAGTATTTTTTCAAATTTAATCATAAAGATTTGGAATTGATATAGAATTTAAAAGCCCAAAAATCAGCGGAGCCCCATAATCAAACTATAGAGTAGATGAGATTTGGTGCCCTCATTTGCCCAATGCCAACAAGTGAGAGTGAGTAAAAGAGAGAAGACATGCCATGCATAACTAACTCATGGAGGGTATCCAATGCCGATCGGCCTTGTTCAACTTTTGAGGCAAGGCTACCAATGAGAGCTTAATTGAGCTGGAGCAACCCAAAATTGCACTCTTCGTGTCCCAATGCTGATAATGACTTGTGTTTTCAGATTTTGAGTTATCGGTTTTGGGTCGCTTCATGCACCACTGCATGCATTTACCATTTTCATGCACCATGCCAAGCATACTCTACTAATCAGAATTGGGTGGCCGATCGGAATTGGGTGCCTCTACCTTATCCCACATTACCATCTTTCCCGCCTATTCTCCTTCAGTGGAAGAAATCTCATTTATTGATGTTTTGTAACAATCATAGTGTTTGTGCTTCGTACCAATTCTTTTTTTGGTAATGCTTATACCGTCCATTATTTCAATGTTTTTGGCCAAAATGTGTGATCTTCTAGGCTCCATGACTAGAGAAAGTAAGTGAAGAAAAATGTGAAAACAAGGTTTTTTAAAGACTAAAAATGAACTCAAGGATATGTCAAACAATATGGGTCAAAGCCCCTCAACTTAGCCCTTTAGGCTTCACACTACAAAAATCCAAACTCCACAAATTATATACCATGATGTTGTTTTTTTCCAGCTCCAAACTCGGCCTCTTCGCGTAGTTTGGTCTTCGACATAGTTCACTCTTGGGTGAGTGTGTGAAAGCCCCCCAAGATGAGTGTAGAAAGGTAGTTCCATACTACTAACCTATGTCATGTTCAATGGTGGCACGAACAAACACTTTATTCACGCCGGCCCCCTTCGGAGACGGGAGTTGTTCTTCTTCTTGTAGAAAAGGTAAAAGAATCACCGGTCCCGTTTGAGAAACCTCCACAGAAGAATGAAAATGGGCTATCCACAATGGAGTAATCATTGCAGTATTCAATAGAGGAGGCTGTTGACTGTGGAATAATGGCGCTCCCATTTCCATCACAAGAAAGAATTCCACATTCTCAACAGCACCACCAACTACTGCAACTATTGGTGCTTCCAAATTTACACCACCCAACGACGTGTCATCCACTTTCCGATCCTTCAATTCAACTACACTAAATAATTGTATCAAGCCTCACCTAATATCACAGTCAATGTAATTATATTATTTCTAATATTAGAATCTATTTTAATTTATTAACTTATGTACCAACTTTTAACACAAGGTGAATATTAATGAAGACTCTTCTATATTGACAAGCTAACTATTGGTAGCATGAGTGATACTAATTTCGAAAGCGAGATCACAAAGTTAGTGTGTGCTCAATTTTTTACAACCTCAATTTTTTCTTAGATGAATTTTGTATGATATGTACTAATTTTCTCACTATGGTGGTGATATCTTTGCTCTTGATAAAATTATTTATCACACAAGAAGTTTTTATCTTGAGAAAATGATTAGCACAAGTGACTTGGCAGGAGAGAATGACTCCTTCATTGTCTCCATCTAGAATGGATGGGATCATCTCTATCCACATTCCCCTACCCATTCTTGCAACCTGATTTAAACCCTAAACCTTAAACATCATCTATGAATCATAAGTCCTAGCCCTGAATCCTCTAAATCCTACACTCTAAAACCTAGATCCACTAAACCCTACACCCTAGAACCTGGTCATTGGGAAGATGACTCTATCTCCTAAAGGGCAACAAAGGGGCAATCCCCTTGGCTCAAGTGACCCCATTAGGCAAAAATAGCGCACCGACAACAATATGGTCAACTCTCTTTACAAGAGCGTCCGTTACAACATCTATTTCATGCAATAATAGTCAGCTTGGGTCCATAACAAGTATTTGCTTTCCACAACAACAATCTCACATTACAACAACATCTATCAAGCCGAAAGTCAATCCTCCTGACATCCAGCCATAATCAACCCTATCCACTATCAGATAAGCTAGCCCATCATCGCCATCACAATAACAACATCTACCAAGCCGAAAGTCAATCTTCCTGACATCCAACCATAACCAACCTTATCATTTGTACACTAAGCGAGCCCATCACAACCATCACAACAACAACATCCGTCAAGCTAAAAGTCAATCTTCCTGACATCCAGCCATAACCAACCCTATCCATTGTACGCTAAGCGAGCCCATCATAGCCATCACAACAACAACATCCGTCAAGCTAAAAGTCAATCTTCTTGACATCCAGCCACAACCAACCCTATCCATTGTACGCTAAGCGAGCCCATCACAGCCATCACAACAACAACATCCATCAAGTTAAAAGTCAATCTTCTTGACATCCAACCATAATCAACCCTATCCACTATACCATAATCCAACCCATCACCGCCATCTTCCTAGTACTGCCACTCTACAAAAGGTTCCATTTCTGTCCCTTCACTCTTTCACAATTCTAAATTAAAACGTGTTATTGGTCAAGACCTCTTACATTTGTTCGGCGCTAATGGGGTGTATGTAGTGGCAGTAATAGGCTAAACGCGGTAGACCACACTATGAGAATTCACTTTTTGCTTGAAATAAATATGAAATCACTTGGGACAAAATTGTAATACTTAGTACTATCATCGAGAAATTATTTGATAATTTTGCGACCCCTCCAAATATGCACATTGCTTATTTCGGCAATGATAGGTTGGCTTACATTATCATCCGCTCTTTATAGCAGGCAAATTTTGGTAGCTGATTGTACTTACTACCCCGGTAATAACTTCCTACTACCAACTGATCTGAAATTAAATGGTGCTCATCATCGATCGGATGAACCTTCTAGCGATAACGTGTAGATGTCGCGAAGGTGAAATCTACGAGAAATGGGAGAGATCTAGGATTTGGGAGGAAACGATCACGAGATGAGTAGATATTATTGTGCCTGTGTCAGAAGGTGGCTTGTGGAAAGGAGGGCAAGGCAAGGCGAGAGTAACGTCGAGGCTTGGCTATGGCGAGACATAAAGCTTTGGTTGCTGAAACGGCGAGCGTGTCTCATGTGCGTGTGTTTGAAAGCACAATCCGAGTCACGCTGCGACACGCCGTTGCGTAGAAACAAACGGCGCGGAATATGATGCAGAGATGCATGTGGTGATACCGTTTCCTCCCGGAAGGGTGTGTTTGAGAGGGTGATCGGCGTCTGGGATGACTGAGAGGTGTGGCTGGGGATCGATTGACGCCTATGGAGGTGGATTAGGGTTTGGAGGAATTCGTCAGATCTAGGTTGTGGTGTGTTTTGTCGATGAGAGGGGCGTTTTACGATATCAGAAGATGGAGTAGGAGTTGCAGACATGGCCGACGAGCATGAAGTTGCGGAGACGTCGTCAGGAGCCGGTGCTGGTGTTGCTGCGTCTTGGGGGACGTTTGAAGAGTTGCTGCTCGTGAGCGCCGTGAAGCGTCATGGTGTCAACAACTGGAACCTCATCTCTTCGGAGCTCAAGACGCGCGCCATCACTCTCAACGTCAGCCCGGTGTACTTCTCCGAGACTGTAAGTGCGCTGGAATCATTGCTTGAGTACCATTTTTTTGTAACAAGAGTATCGTTTTGTCGATGTTTTTTTATTGTTATAAATAATATAATCTTAAAATTTAAATAAATGAGGTTTAATTGTCGAAAAAGGATAGGTGTTTATCTTGTTGGACAGGTTTTTATTTGGTGATTTTTTTGATGCAATAGTTTTGGTTGTGGAAGATCTCATCATTTTCCTTCGAATATACATGCTCTGTTTATTCGATTAGAAATCGCACTAAATGTAGTTTAGCGGATCATGATGTGTTTGTTTCGATTGGTGTATATATGTATGTTCTTGTTGTACTGGTTTGATATTGTATAGAAGCAGTGTATGTCATGTTCGTGACATGCTTACATGTGCGATGTGATTGTTTTTGTGCATTAGATCAAATGATTGAGTTATCGTAATAACGGACGTGCTTGTTTAATGAGACAAGGAAGTAGCCGTTTTGTGTCTTTTTGTGAAGTCTGCTCATTTATTTGTCTGATTTATGACAGGCTTGCAAGCAGAAGTATGACGTACTCAGAGGGCGGTTTGCAAGCTGCAGTAGTTCTACCATGAGCCAGTATGTCACTATTCGCCATTTTGCTTGTACTTTTTGTACTTGCGCATGTTTTTGTGTCTCTTGTTTTATATGGGTGATTTTAGTTTTGAGATGAGTTTATGTTGGTTGGCAGGGATGAGGAGGTGGGGAATGATATGCATTGGTTTGAGGAGTTGCGCAAAATAAGAGTCGCGCACTTGAAGCGGGAGCTTGAACATTACGATGGCTCAATCGGGTACGCTTGATCAGGTTCTTTATTATTCGGATATGTGGCGCAAGATCGGCAATGTTGTTATTAGATCGAGGAGATATTTATGATGGTATACAAAGTGCTGAATTCTCCCCATTATTCTCGTTCAGGTCCCTTCAAGTGAAAATTAAGAGGTTGAAAGCTGAGAAGGCAGGAGACATAGCAGCCAGCAAACAGCTTGGTAAGAGCAACGCAAATGCCCAGCCAAATGATCAAACGCAAGAAGACAAACAGCTTGGCAAAAGTACCAAGCAAAATGCGACCTGTGAAGTCCCTGTACAGTGCAGTACCATTGAGGGTGCCTTTGGAAACGATCTGTCGAAAGGCTTTAGCCTCAAGCCTTGCTCTCAGGCCTTGGATTCGGAGAAGAGCCTACACGATAAGGACTTGATTCAAGACTCAGTCAACTTGCAACATGTTATTCCGGAGTGTGATCAATGGCATGACGCTGTGGAAGATCTTCACGATGCTTCCTCGGGGCCCACAGAGATCACAGTGGATGCAGATGTTCACAGAGTCAACACCACGGAATCCATTGACCTCACGGTTGAGCATGGTGAAAGTACTGTGTGCTTGGTTGATACAGTTATTATCGAGCCTAAAGTGCTTTCGGAAGCCGCTGTGGATGAGTTGCAAGATGTGGAAGCAGCTGGGGTCGCTACTTCGTCTGAAGGAAACGAAAACATGAAAAGTGAGCAAGCTGTCAAAAAGAAAAGTGATCATCTGGTTGACAAGTCAGCAGAGTCTCTTTCTAGGGACCATGATGCAGCCGTATCGGTGCTGGGTTCTGGTACTGAGGATATACCAAAGACAGGGGTGGATGGCTTGTATACAAAGACACAAGAATTGATTCCGGATGAATCTATTATTATGCAGTCGTATCGCAAACCAGGAGCTGATGGAACCTCAACAGCCAGTGCTGATGCAACATCTAACTTGGACATTTGTGAAGATGGTGGTACTGTACAGCCGGCTGAGTTTGATTTGAGAGGCGATGCAGAAGTTCTTTCGATTGTTTCCCCTGCCGCATCATTGTTATGTCCAGAGTCTTCTGGGTCGATGCATTTGGGAGGAGCTGGAGACAAACGACAACCTGAAGCTAATTCTACAATTTTAGAGGAGAAAGCAGCACCATCGGACACTAAAAATGAGCTGCAAACGGAGACGTCAGAGGATGCCGTGGGTATTGGTGCTAGCCCACAGAAGGAGAATGATGCGGAAGCTGCTCAATGTGCACACTTGCGTGCCTTCGACGCTGAAGACAATGAGAGCACAGGGGACGACATCGTCTTGGCGAATGAAAACGTGGATTCTGATGCAGATGGATCACCATACCAGATCGAGGAGCCTGGCTTGAGTGACAAGTTGGCACAGGATGCTGCAAAGGCCACCCATGAACTGATTTCTTCTGAGCCCGTCACTGTAGAAACCAAAATTCAGGGAATTTCGAATCTTGATTCTCACGTATCGAAAGAGGTCTCAGTGTCTGGCAACTTGGAAAGTTTGGAGACAGGTCCAGATTCCAACACTGCAGCTACTGAGAGTGTCGGAGATGATCACATGATCGTATCAGAGTCGAAGTCAAACGAGTCATCGGAGGAAGAATCAGCGAAGGCTTCCAGTACGGGGCTGAAGAGTGCCAGCCCTGAGGGGCACATCGTCATTGCCCTTGATGAGCCCAATGACAATGTTCCAAGCCGCGGTTCAAGTAAATCTGTTCTTGGACCTACCAGTAGTGCTGAAGAGGAAACGGTCTGCGAGGTGGATGTGTATAATATTGGGCCGGATGCAGGTAGTGGTGTAGAGGTTGAAAGCATGAAGGGTAAAGAGCAGCCTGTTGAGTCGACATCACGTCAGGATGTTGCAAGTGCTGAGCGTGACCGAAATATAGCCTCTGTCAACACAATGGACATCTTTTCAGAGAGAGAAAATGGATCAGCTTCACCACCCAAGCGATCTGAAATAGTACCGCTAGTTTCAGTAAAGTTGGTCCAAAAGCTGTCTGAGCCTGAAAAGACTGCCGCGGCAACTACAGAGCTTCCGTCAGGTATGGAAGCTTCCAATTTAACTAATAATGGTCCGGCCATATCAGATCAAGTAGAGAATCAGGATATGCAGGTGGCGGAGAAGGTCGTCGATGAGCCAAGAACTTCAGAGTTGGATGCTAAAACAGACTTGGGTCAGGTCGTTCAGGACTCACAAGTCGTCGGGGGGCATAACGTAGAGGATGTTGAACACATTGATACACATGCAGCTATTGCTGCAGCAGTGCTTCCTAGTTCGCCGGGAAGCCATACGGTGGACATTGACCCCCCGGCCAACACTAAATTGGTCAGGGATTTACCGGAAATTGAAGTGGCTAGCATTGGTCGCGAGAGAAAGTTACAGGGGATTGTTTTAGATGTAAAATTGGAGATCAGCAAGGAAGAGAGTCTGGAACAAGGCCAGACATCAGTGTCCAGACAACATGTCGCGAGTGAAGCTTCAAGGGGCAGATCGGACGCGGATATTAGTAGTGTGAGTTCTCCTGATGCAGCAGGAGGAGATCAGTCCAAGAGAGGTGGTCGGGTTATCGAGTCTGGCAACGCGTTCAAACCTTTGACCATAAGTCCTGCAAAAGTTAAGCAAGAAATTCTAGAGTATGTCGCTAGGGACAGAAACTTGCAGGAGATTATGGACAGTGCACCCAAGTCTGGCATGCATTTTAAACTAAAGGCCGAGCCAAACAGCCCAGTCGAGTCCCTTGCCGGAGGTGTGGAGTCCTTGAAGGTGCCTTCAAGCCATGAAGGGAGTGACAGTGTGCAGGAGCTATCCAAGGATGGTGGAGAAATCAGGCGACGGCAGCGAGGAGTGCGGGATCACTACGGGGAAAGCCAGATCATCGACAAGAGCGAAGCGGGATCACCGGTAGATGGCAACGATGGAATGTCGCCTTCCAGCAGGCGCATGAATCGACGGGAACCTCGTGTCCCCGGGAAGCTGGTCCCCCTCCTCGAGGTTCTCCGGAACATCTGCAACCACAAGTCGGCGTACCTCTTCAAAGGAAGGCCAGAGGTCAGGAAATCACCATCATTCCCGTTGCAATCCCTTATGATCACCTGCTTGCAGTTTTAGTGCAGTGCACTTTTGAAGTGAGCTCAATGTACTGAAAGGAGTATCTAGACTCTGTCATAAAGGCATGCTTCATGTTGCCTATGAAGAGCTCGCTTAATAATCCAATGGTAAGGATCTATCTGATGGTTATTACCTTGCAGCTACATGTTACATGAGACTAGCTGCAAGTGGGTGCAGATAATGAGTCAACCGAGCCTGAGGAACTGAAGATCACTTCCTGCTTCTTTAACATGATGCGGTTTTGGGTCATGTGTGTATGCAGGACCCTAGATACCATTTGCTCATCCGGAGACACATGGATCTGGCAAACGTGCGGGCCCGGCTGGAGGAGGGGGCGTACTCCGGCAGCAGGGAGTTTTTCCGCGACCTCCTCCTGATTTTCAACAACGCCATGGTGTTCTATCCCTCAGGCTCCACAGAGTTCACGGGTGCCAAGGCCCTCTTCGCCGAAGCAACGAAGGAGCTGGACAGAATCTCCCAAACGGAGGCGTTGTTGAAGCGGGACGGGCCTGCCACACGAACCAGAGAGCTGAAGAAACCCAAAACAGCAGCCACAGCAGTAACTACTCCGACTGCTGCGGTAACCACGGCTGCCCCTGCTGCGAAGGTGGTAATCACAGCGCAGGCTTCTCAAGCTGCCATGATCGGTGCAGCCACCTCTTCCCAAGCTGCCGGGAAATCGGCGCTCCCGGGTTCAACCCCGTCCGTGGTCACAAGCCTGCAGCAGCAGCCACCGTCTTTGGACAATGTGAACGCCAGGAAGCGGCCCAGCACGCGGTCGGGGGCGCTTGAAACGTCCACCAATTCCGGGGCCGTCGTGGATTCGGAGCCGGGCAGTGGCCCAGCGCGAAGTGCCAGTGTAAATATAACTGCGGCTGGCCCGAGCACGAGCCGCGCGGAAGAAACCACCACCACCACCACCAGGGATTCATCGCGTGACGGTGACCAGGAGGTGAATGGCACCTTGAAGCAACTTGGTGGGAGGAAGAAGCTCCATGTGGGAGTCGGTACGTCCAGCAGGGCGATGAGCACACGTCAAGCTGAGGAGCTGCTGGAGCAGGAGGGGATCTCATCGGCGAAGAGCAAGGGCGCGTCAGGGAGAGCCTCGAAGCTGATCAAGGATGTCAAAGACGCTCTAGAAACTACTGCAGTTGCTGTTGCCAAACGAGGGGCTCCCGCAGGTTCGGCCAAGGCGGCAGCAGGGAAGCTGAAGGCGGAGCGAGAAAACGAGAAGAAGAGGGAGCGGGAGTCCAAGGAGAAGGAGAAGCGGAAGGCCAGCGAGCGGGACGACGTCGACGACGACGACGACGACTTCCTGCTCCGCAAGGGTAAGAGCCTGGCGAAGCTGAAAGACCAGGAGATCATTGTAATCCAAGCCGACCCTGTGAAGCCCGCTGCTGCATCATCGAAGGCGGCCAAAGCTGCTACTACTGCAGCCAAAGCCTCCAACTCGCAGCCAGTAGGGCGTCCCGTGCGAGGCGCTGCGCGTAAGGCGGCCGCCGCAGGCTCCGCCAAAGAAACTGCAGCTGCTGCTCGAGTTCCGGAGCAGCAACCCAAGAAGCGAGTCAGGAAATGAAATGATGTTTTTTCTACAATCAGCAGTGACTTCAAGCTGCTGTTTTTCCATGATCACCCCAGGGCCCGGCCTCTTGTTTATTTGTAGAAAATTTCACCGACATGATCAGGTGTGGCTCGCGAGCGAGGAA
Organism: Bryoerythrophyllum caledonicum; assembly: GCA_963971425.1. Classification (NCBI taxonomy): domain Eukaryota; kingdom Viridiplantae; phylum Streptophyta; class Bryopsida; order Pottiales; family Pottiaceae; genus Bryoerythrophyllum; species Bryoerythrophyllum caledonicum. The sequence continues at coordinate 13,532,428 of OZ020521.1, read as the reverse complement.
TCTGGGCCCTGACGTGCATGTGGTCTTCTAGTTTTCATCGGTGAGATCCATCTCGAGCAACGGGTCTCTTCAACGGTGAGACCCATCTTGACAATGCTAGATGATGAGAATATGAACTTGGATTGTATATTGTGATCCGTCACGGCAGATGCATGATGTGTGTACGGAACTTGGGACGTACATCGCTGTCTGCGCGCTGTAACATGAATTTTTTTGAACAGTGCCTTCGACAGTACCGAGGTGCAAATTCTCAGGCCAGCTGCTCTTCTGTTTACCATTGACAGGGCCTGCTGATAGTTCCGAATATCACACCTGAGCCGATCACTGTGTTCAGGTACCGCACTTTTGTTGAACAAGCCATCAAAGCTATCAAAGCCATCATCTTGTTTGAGAATTGGTCTCCCAAGTTTTTGCAGTCTACTTTTGAGCGACGACTTAATCGCATGATGTCGTTGAGCTGATAAGTTGACTTGTTCAATGTTGGCAACTGATGGCTTGTTCGTTTTACCAGCACTCCTCCAATCAGTGGAACTGCTATCGGTGGACTTGAGCGGGGAAGATTGGGCGCTTTTCTGGGTTGATTTCCAATTGGGAGTTTATTTAGTGATGGTTCAGTTCGTTGTTTTTTCTCCTTGGTTTTGGTCGGTCGTGAAGGTTTTGTTTGTACGGGGTATGTGACATTAGTTCTGTTCGTGCCTCGTGGGTTCTGCAGAAGAACCCGTCGCAACGGATCCTTGTTCACATTAGGCTTTGTGAGCGTGGATGAAATATCATGGATCAAAAATAAGGGATGGAAATACTAGATACAATGTGAGGGCCAGTGAAATTATAAGTGGCTAAAATTAGCTCGAAAGCTACCGTGTGAACAGGGGTGCTACTAGTACAGTGTGAAAAGGGGTCATGGAATTGTGACATTTCGCAAATAAACTACTCATGAGAAATGTGGATGTGATTATCGCGACTTGGCAGCATGGTGATGAGCATCTCTGACCACATCCGAAAATTGATCATTAGCCTAGGAGCTCCCCCAGCCGTCGATCTCTAGCTAGGCGGCTACATCCTAGCCGTAGATGATTAGCGAACCCTAATCTCCTCTCCTCCTTCGTCTCCCCCAGCCTGGGTTATTTAGCTTCGGGGGTTTTTGTCGTTCACCAACCTTTGTCTTCGTGTCGTGATCCTTGGCTCACAACTTGTCTGCTCCCTCGAGATTGCAGCTCCTCTGGCTTTGCATTTGTGAGGCTTTGTAATTGCGGTGGAGTGGGCTCGCTAATCTGTAGATTTGCACCTCTTTTTTGCCGTGAATTACAAGAGAATTGGCGTTCTCCTGCATTCACTGCGATGGCGAGGTGGAGGCTCTCATTGAATTCGCCGGATTTTCGAAAACCTCCAATGCAGGTCGTTGCCTCCTCATTTCCTCCTGGCTGGACTCGAGTTGTATAAATCTGTTCCTGGTTTGTTTCATTGCAGTGCGCTTGGCTCACACTTGCTATTCTGTTTTCTTTCTGATCTGCTGTTTAGGGTTTAGATTCTGATCTGCTGTAACCTATTCTGCGAGAAGTATCGAGTTCTTGTCGTTGGATTTTTTTGGCGCGATCTAATTGTGTTTGGGGCGGTTCTGTTGGATTTGCGATCCATCCCGATCTGTTTGGGGCGGTTCTGTTTGTGTTATTGTTGTTGCCATAGTGTTATTGTTGTTGGATTCGGTGGGGGCTCTAGTTGTGTTCTTGGCTGTGTTGGGTTTGATTTTTCCGAGGGGCGCACTGGCGCAGGGTTTAAGGAGATGGCACCGCGGCTTCAATTGCCTGAGAATTTTCGGGTGCGGTATTTCGGCTGCACTCGCAATGCCAATGGCATTGGGAAATATCTGCCTCCTTCCCCGATTTTCGGCGCTCCATCGGCAGCGGCTGGTGTCCCTGGTGGCGAGACGCATATCTCCGAGACGAGAAATGAGGACTCGGTCACCCCTGCACGTCGGCCAGAGGGTTGCTCCCGGTCCGAGCTCTCTGTCGGCAGCGGCGAGAGGGTGAGCGCTGGTGCTGAAGAAGTCAGCGGTGGCGGTGAACACGAAGTGGAGGAGGTGGGGAAGAAGAGGAAGCCTGGCGGATCGGGGAAGATCGGAGGCGCCACGAAGAAGAGGAAGACGTTAGATGTCACTCGGATGTGGCAGGAGTCGTGGTCGGCGAAGTACACTTGGGGCGAGGGTGAGTTCGTCGGCGGGGTTCTTGTGGCTGTTGTGTGCACAATCTGCACTCGTGTGAATGGGCGAAGAAAGAGCATCGTCCCGAAGAATGACAACCTTGCGAAACACCAAGGCAAGAGAACTTGCACCGCCGATGGTCATCCTCTCCCCGACTTGAAGGTGGGAGACAAGTATACTGCTTTGAGCTGCGTCCACTTGAAGAACTGCAAGACATTTGCAGGGAGGAAGCCTGGTACAGTAGCCGATCAGGTGCTGCTGGGCTTGGATCCAGATTACAAAAGAAAGGGAGTTCAGTTCTCAACCTTGCTTGAAGTCCTGCGTCATGGTCGTCCAATGGTCGATTACGAGAGGTCTGAAATTCTGCTTAAGCACCTAAAGACTAAAAATCTCCCACGAAAGCATTGGTCCGAGTCTACTGGATGGGAAATGAGTGAGTATTTGCATTTGTCAGTCTTAAACTGTATGAAGTCCATTGTTAAGTCTGCGAGAATCATCTCCATTAGTGCCGACGAGGTCACTGCTATAGATCATACGGGCTGGATTGGTGTACATGTGTACACAATGGAAAACTGGGAAAGAATTCCCCACTTGCTTCACTTGTCTCAGGTCACGGAGGGGGGGAAGGCTGACCACCTCACGAGTGTGATCATGCACTCGCTGATGGGGGAAGGAGGCCTGTCCCGCTCCGAGCTTGCTTCAAAACTTCTGTGCTTTGGATCTGATAATGTATCCACATTTCAAGGATCGAAGACTGGGGTTTCAACCCAGATTCGTGAGAAGTGGGCTCCATTTTCGTTGGGAATGGGATGTTGCGGCCATAGGGTGAATCTCTGTGTTGCAACTCTTTCTAACTTCCCCATGGTCTCTCGGCTTGAGTCCTTCCTGCAGTCTTTGTACAGTTACTTCTGCCGAAGCAACAAGCGTCATGCTGAGCTCCAGAAGTTAGCTAACCTCATGGAAACTAAGGGGAATAAAATTCTCCAAAATAACACTACACGCTGGATATCCATGAGGAGTCCAGCAAGAAGGGCTCTTGAGGAATACAAGACCCTTATTGTCAAAATGGGCATGGACATGACTTCTGTTCCGGGTGAGAAGAACAAGGACGTCGCTGCAGCAAGTGATAACTTTGATTTACTCGTAGATCTGGAGTTGTTGTTGTCTCTTGCGGTTTTCCAGCCTCTGCTCACTACAGTCCATTGCCTCATTAAGTTTGCTCAAGCCCAAGACGTCTTCATTTGTGACTTCTTACAGTCTGTGAAGTGTGTTCAGGAAGAGTTGGCTCGGAAATACATTGATCCAGCTACTGCTTTTGGCAAGGACGATTTCAGTGAATACCATAACTTGGTGGATCTGAAGCATCCCTCCTTTTGCATGCGGTGGAAAGAACTCCCTGGCGGCAGTGGCATTTCCCACTTGTATTTCGACTTTGGCAGTAGAATGATATATCTACGCTGCCATGATAAGTCCACGGGCCAGTGCATTTTCGTGACACATGAGGAGTTCAATCGCTGCATGCTCACTGTTGAGCGCCAATTTACAGGTACTGAATTCTAACCTTCGCCCTTTGTTGTTTTCCATTTTTTTTTTCATTTTTTTTGTTTAAATGTCTCCTTCCTTTATTCTGTTTCAGCCATCTTCGGCCTGTTGCTTCAAATCTTTTTTCAATGTTGAAAATGCCTCTTTCCTTTACTGTTCCCACATCTTCGGCATGTTTGTCTTTTTTTATTTTATTTAAAATGCCGCTCTTTCATGCAGTTATCAGCTAGCTTTGGTTTTGTTTGTCGAATTTTTGTTTTTTTTTGTCCAATGCCTCCTATCCTGTTTCAGCCATCTTTGGCGTTGCTTTTAAAAAAAAAATCATTTTTTAAACTGCTGCGGTGCTCTCACAATTGGAGCATGTGTCGTGTAACAGCAAGGCAGTGAAGGCTGTTTGTCTCGGTGTTTGGTGTCTAGAATTGGTGTGTATCAGTCTCCATTTTCCAGCGTCGGACCTTTACTCTTTTTTTTTTTTTGTCTCTTTGTTGGTGCTGAAGTCCATTGTTGTGTGGCGGTGATGTGCAGAGGCTGCTCAGGCCCTGTCTAATGAGCTCGAACGGTGTTTCCCTCAGGTTGAACTGCTTGATGCATTTGGCATTGTGTATCCTCAATATTGGCTCCAGGATGGGGCTGATGACTCTTTCCAGCAGCATTTATCAATGCTCAAGGATTTCTATTGCAAGTCTCGAACCGTGACTCTGGATGGTGAGACTCTGATTGTCCCTGAGATGTTGTCTGGCTCAAAGTTGGACACCGAGCAGGCTCTTTTCAAGCTCACGATGAAGGCTAATTGCGAAGCCGCTTGTGCCCCCCCTTTTCACGTGAACCCTCTTGTGAAGCTGTGGAGGACATTGTCGGCATCAAGGCCCCTGTGCAAACTTATCCCTGAGTACTTGAAGCTCGCTGAAATGGGCAGTGTGCTTGTGCTGGGATCTGTAGAGGACGAGAGATGTTTCTCCACCTTGAAGTTTCTTAAATCTTGCCAAAGAAATAGGCTGGGGAAGCATCTTCCTTTAGTTGTGAGAATGTTCGGCCAGAAGTATTTCACACTTGAGAACTTCCCATTCCAGGATGCAATTGACTCTTGGCGAAATGGTGTGAAGGTTGGCCGGCAAGGAGATGCTTGAATTTTATAATCAGTATCCTCCCTTGACGTGTTCTGATTTATATTCCTTAGTTTCCATGAAGTTAGGTTGATTTTCTAGCTCATTTGTCAACACAACCGGAGGTTGGAGGACTTAACATGAAGCGTTGGAGAGCTGGCGATTTTGCAAGCTTCTGTCTGAGGCTTGAGCTTGCTGGATACGAGGAGCTTCACCGAGCTGCCTTGGCATCGATTTCTAACCCTGCATCTAATGTGGCTTGTTTGTGCTGTGTTGTGCAGAACATTGATGCTGCAGTGGGCAGTTTACGGGTTCAATTCCCGCATCAATGACAGGCTTTTTTTCAAATGGTTTTGAACATTAGTTTCAGAATTATATTACAACTCTGATCTAAAATTATAATCGTGATTAATGATTTTGTGCAAACTTGCAAAGACAATATATCATTGTTCATTCACTTTCCTTTCCTGAACTTAAGCAAAAGGAAAAAAACTACCAGAAAGTTAAGTGAATTCGCAATTTTTAATCATTCCATCCTTTATGTTGCATCCTACAATACAAAAAAATCTGACAAGTAGTATTTTGAATTAATTTGCTCCAGCCTTCAGTAGCAAACTCTGATATACTTTAAAAAAATAAATTAGCGGAATTACTACATTTTAAAATCTATATTTAAAAAAAAAAATGACCACTTGCCCTACTTATCGCAAATACTGTTGCCCGAATTTTCACAGGTGGCCAACTGCACTCAAGTGGGAAAACAGTCCTGGGACCACTGGTGAGGGCTCGGTGATGCTGTGCAAATTAAGTACCATAGCCTACAGTCAGGTTCGACACCTCCATGTCAAATAAGTAGTTAATCTGGGAAAAGGCCGTTTGGATTTAAAAAAACAAAAAAATAATTAAAGATGATTGAACGTAGCATGTTTGGCTTTAATTTATCAAAAAATGAAAGATGTTTTTTTTTTTGGTTTTTGGCACAAAAACTAACCGAAGTTTGAATTGCAAAGAACCGAGGGAACCAACACAAAACAAGAGGCACGCCAAGGCCGGTAGCACAGAACCAAGAAAAGTAAGATGTTTCATTGGTTTTGTTCAATGGACATCTGATCAAACTTGAGGAACAATGTGAATGGTTGGATGGGTGATACAATGACTTGCATTATTGAGTCAAGGAAGAGCAATTTTGTAGTGGAAAGACTATGCAATCACACTACACTCATCCCTCCCATAAGTTATAGCCAAATCTAGTGCCGGTGGATGGAGGTGGTAAGAACTTAGTAGAGGTGAAAAGTTAGTGGTGGCTTTAGTAAAAGACTTGGTAACTTCAGCGCAATTCCATCTCCATCCACCTATTGTCATTTCCTAAAATTGGCCTCGCATCAAGCGCCACGTCAGATGTCATGTGAAAATGTCATATGACCATGCCGACTTGAGTTGGCCTTCTTGTACCTTGTTCATAGGCAAATTGGATGGTTGAAAAGCTGGAAAAGTGTTTGAAAACCATTAAAAAACACTCTTGACAGGAAGATGGTAGCACATGTGAGGATTGTGGCACTAATGCAATTGAATAGTGATCTTGTTGTGATTGAATAGTGACATGTGAAGGAATAGAAGCACTATTGAGTGATATAGTGATATAGTAATTGGGGTCTCAAAAACATAAAACAACATCATCTACGGATTCTATGCTTTAATTCTCAGACACGTCAACACTAGTCACATGGCAGCACTATTTAAAACTTAGTTGAGGTTATAGTTAGCAAAGGTTATAAGTTAGTGGCATTATAACTTAGCAAAGGTATAACTTATGGGAGGGATGAGTGTACATGTACAATGGGGTAACATTCAAATTGGCGTTTTTGCAATTCCAAGGATAGTGTTCATTCTGGTGCCAACTTTGACGCCCTCATGAGGGCTGATTTTCAAGGCCAAGAGATGAATACAAAAAAATATATCTAAAATCTACCAATATGGGGTAGTTGTTACAAAAGTTTCAGAGGTGCCAACTTTGACACCCTCCTAAGGATTGAAAAAAAATTATTTGTCCATAAAAGTTTTGGTGTAGGACCATCTCCTTGTTGATTACATGAGGAAAATTTTTCAAGTTCAATGGATCCACACAAAAAAAAATTCAATTCTACCAACATGTGTAGTTGTGAGAAACAAACTGGAAAACCATTTCACTACTTCCAACTTCGACACCCTCCCTAGGGCTGAAATTTTTTACTTCACAATGAATGTTTTGGAACAAGATCATTTTTATGTTGATAATATGTGTGAAAAATTTCAAAGCCAATAGATGCATACAAAAAAAGATAATCAAAATCTATCAACGTGTGTAACTACGAGAAACAATTTGAAGGACATGTTGAAAATGTTGAAATATCTTTGAGACCTCTTGCTCCTACATTGAACTTATCCATGTGACACAACCCTTAAAGATAAATGCTTTTAAAAAAAATCTATAACATCTACATGTAGAAGTGTGGAGTTGTTTCATTGAGAAGAATCCACTTGGTTATAAATGTGCATCATACACACGTGATGAAGTTTTCTCCTCTAAATATCAATTGAGCATTGTTAAGTAAAGGGAATGTTGTGTGTGATTTATGATAAATTGAATGTTGGAATGATAATGAGAGCAATGAGTGTCATGTGTAATGCATGAGTATTGTCTATTGGTTGAGTTACATGGACTAAGTCTCTTATGCATGGGTATTACATCAGTGGAATTACACAGATGGATTGGCATATTCACATTGACCAATTTACTTATATGGGCTGATTTATTTACATAGGTTGATTCATTCACATGGGCTGACTTACACATGTGGGAAAAGACACATGGATGAGTGATGCATGAGTGCTCGTTATTCCCTAAAGGCCCAAGAGTCCCATTGGGGGACTCTAGGAATTTGGGCAAGTTCGTATAGTGTCAATTTATAACATTTTAATCCTATTAAATTGCAAATAGACATTACTAAAAGCTTCGTGTGCGCACAATTTTTTTTAAATTTGACATTGAATGCAAAAGTTATAGGGTTTTAAGTTTTCATAGGGCAAGTAGGCACATCAGGCAACTCCAAGAACTTTTTCTGGAATACTTTGTTAGATGCGAGATTTCCAATAATGGCAAGAAATATCATTATCTTTCATATTGTCAAAAAAATTCTTGTCTTTAGTGAAAAATAGCATATTAACCTAAGTCAAACATTTTCATACATTGTCACAAATTGTCGGGCAAGGTTCTAAAATAACTTCTTCTTTTCCACATAAAATTTAGAGATCTTCATATCTTATAGTTTTCATTTTTTTTTACCATAAGATGTGTTGTAAACCTTCTTATCAACCTTTTGGATTTTCGTTCTAAAACATATTTGGTTCACAAAAAATAAAAGGCAGATTGGTAATTCTTGAACCTCCAATCCTCAAACAATTGTTTTGAATATGTTACACCCTTCTTCTACTTCTAAAAATTGGTGTACAAGGAACTAACTTCATGCTTAACAAGATAGTTAAGAATTTGGACCTTGTGTAGTGCAAAAATTTCAAACCAAGTGAAGTCAAAGTTTGTTGATCCACTCAACAAAGGAAAGAAAATGAATCATTTTCTCTATCTCACACTCTATAATCTTTCATTCTGTATGGTCAAAGTTTATGAAATTTTGTGAGGACGTTACTTAGTGAGCTTTAATTTAGATTCTATGGTTATATTTAGAAATAAACGTTTTTGTTTCCCTGTTTATTCATTGCACTATAATGTGCAATTTTGAAGTGTTTTTGGTGTGAAAATGCCTTGGGCCTATAGAGATTAATGAGAGTTTGGGATCTTATTAGCATTGTGAAAGAAAGTGTCATGGACACAAGAATACTAAACAAAAACTCTAGAAACTAAAAAAGGTTTCAAGAAGAAAATTGTTATGAACTTGGATTAACAAGATGAGTACATGAAAACAACAAGAGGGGTGAACAATGGCTCCAGGAGATGCGTTGTTGAGACTGAAGAACTCTTCAATCTCAACCCCTATATATATCCTAACCTAAAATAAAAGGAAAGCAAATCGAATTATAAAGTAAAAGAAGTTCTAAAGTAAAAGGAACTCTAAAGTAAAAGTAATCTAAAAGGTTCCAGAGGTTATGTCCCTAACAAAAAGTGCATGTTGGAAATTTCAGATGAAATTTGTGCTCGCATTATAAGTATGAGTGAGGGAGGGAATACAAGAGTTCACATTGTAGCCACCCTCAGAGTTTCTATTAGAACAGTTCAAAGGTTAGTGAAAAATTCAAAGAAAATGGAACTTACACGCGGAGACCTTGCGATGGAAGTCACGCTAAAAAGCTTAGTGATAGAGATGTTTGTAGTGTTTTGCAACACTCAAGAACTCATTGTTGCTCGTCAATTTTAGTGATTATCAATATATACCCTACTCAAGTATATAGATGTATTATTCAAAGGCTCTTACGTAGAAGTGACATTTTTAGTCAAATTGCAGCCGAAAAACCTTTCTTGACACTTGGTCACATGTCTCAACAATTGGCTTTTGCTATGAAGTACTTTGGATGGATTGCAGAAGAGTGGGAGTTACATGCATTTGTTACAACAACCATTTCACTTTTAACGCTTGGCTTGGATTGTTGTAGAGGGAGCTGACTACATTAACCCTCTAAGGCCTACGAGTTCACGAGGCTTGGAAGAATCTACAAGTGTAGTAGATGGTGTCGAACACCCACTCTTCCCCGATCAATTTATATTAATTCCAAGGACAACTTTTAGGTCAAAGACAATTTTGCTTGAATTTCACACATTTGCGATGGTGATATAAAATAGACTAAATAGTATTTGCATTAGATTTGAATCTTGCCTACTATTGTTTGAATGCCTTGTTTGTTAATTGGTGGGGTTGTGTGTGGTTTTTAGTTCTGTAACTGGTTTGAGTTTGTGAGAGTTTTTGGATGTGAGTTTTTGTAATGAAGAGGTCTAATTTTGCAATCACAAGGTTGATAGCAATGTTACAAGGAAGAAATTAATTCCAAGTGTCACATGATACAAAATGAGACATATTTTTGTTTCTACCTTTATTTATGATAGATGTGAAATATTAGTAGACCCAGCGTCATGCCAATTCAATTGTATCCTTTACATACCCATAATATATCCATTATTTACTTTAGATACTTGTCATTTATTTTGGATATCCGTTGATTACTTTAGATATCCACCACTTACTTTATATACTTGGGGTAGTACCTAGAGGGTATTGCTACATATCATCACTAAGTTACCCCCACTCCTTTTTATTTGTTATACCAACCCGTAATCCATTGTCCCCAAGAGGTAGTGTAAGTTTAGGTAAGGTAACTAAAATTTTAAAAGTAAAAATAAAAGTAAATGCCACATGTTGCACCCTCCTACGGGTGGGTATCACCTAGGTATCCCCGGTTTCCGTCACCGGTTATGTCCCTTCCTTTAGCTATTGCCACATGTCAAGGAAGGCAAATATTGGGGCAAGGCTGGGTATCGCTACGTGGCGCAACAGATTGTTTGGATACCAACCGCAAATTGGCCTTTGCTCTTTTATTATAGATCAGGGTTTGAGGTTAAGTACCAATTTATTATATGTAGAAGATAAGAGATGTCACACCTTATTTACACCATGCTTTTTAGTGAAATGGATGGAGGGTATGATATCACCAAGGTGAGGCTACACACAACGCAACGTGCCACCACCTCTCCTCGGCACTAATTCCCACCCCGATCGTGGGAGTTAGCCGGGAAGGGGCTGCGGGCAGCTGCCCAAAGAAAAGTGCCGATGCCTGCCCGTCTTCATCATGACCCCAACGTGCCTTCTCCTAGCGCGGCAGCCCGTCCTCATCATGACCATCGTTCGTCAAAGGCTTGTTGATCGGTCAAATGCAGAATAGAACTAGATCATTGCAGAAGCTTCACGTCATCAACGATAGTAAAGCATAATGCGATGATGATTCTCGAGATGGCAAACTATCATTCTCTTCAGACATGTTAGCAAATCCTAGCAGCCCTAACATGCTCTGGTTTCCAGAGGTGAAGGCCTGGCAGGTACATGGAATTTGATGTTGTTGCGCAAAACCAGCGCATTTCAGGGTTGCTGGTATTTGCAAACATATCTGAAGAGAATGATAGTTTGCCATCTCGAGAATCATCATCACATTATGCTTTACTTTCGTTGATGTCGTGAAGCTTCTTCAATGATATAAGGTAAGCCTCCCAGTAACCAACAATAACCCATAGCCAACGCCTATAAAATTGGGGTTATTCAAGCCTCTCCCATCCCATTACCACCAACTCAGCTCCAAATGGAGGTTTGATATTAGTCAAGACCCTTTACTTTTGGTCGGTGGTTATGGGGGGTACCTGCTGCTGGCCACCCACTAAACATGACTGCACAATTTGAAAATTCATAACTAATTTAGAATTCATCGAAAAAATATGAAATCACTTGGGTTGGAATTGAAATTCTATTGGCTATCAATGAAAAATAATAGTATAATTATCTCCTGTGGCAATATATGGACATTCCTTAATTTGTCGATTTTAGGGGGGCTTACCTTAGTTCTATTATGCATTCAATCGAGCAACAAGCATGTGACGAACGATGGTCATGATGAGGACGGGCAAGCTGCGGCACTTTTCTTTGGGCTGCTGCCTGCAGCCCCTCCCGGCTACCTCCCCAATCGGGATGGGAATTAGGGCGAATCCCCATGCAATGCCCGACCTGAATGATCACTGTAGCTTCCCTACTTGGAGAATGTAGGAAAGAAAATGTAGGGCCACTTCCATCCATCACACCCATCAACTATTATAATCAACCCAAGCTTTTAGGTGCTTCCAAGTTGTACCCCAAATACCTTTATTAAGAGAATCTGACAGGTCCCACCTCGAAGTTCTCCATGCGTCATTGCAGTGCTCTAATTAGTATGTTGGAAGGAATGGAGAAGTTGACGGGCTCCATCATCCCCGAGATAATTAGCTACACCCGACCTTCATTTTTCGGGTAGGGTGAGAAGCTAGCTGTATGGAAGTGACCCGACCCCATCAGAAGGCCGACGCACATGACGGACTATATGGGGCTTCATCTCCCAGATATGGTCCCTAGAAGTTTGGGTTTGGCTCCTCATGCCCACATGAGTTTCACGGTAAAATCCAATGTGGTTCCAAACCAAACCATTTGATTACCCTCTGATTTTCCTTTTTGACCATATTATTACCACAATGTTCCCAATGCGTTCCCATGTTGTTCCCAGCGTGTTCCCAATGCGTTTACATTTGGGAACCAATTTACATATTTAAAATTTATCCAAATTTACCTTTTGTTTAGTGGGGCCCACCACCAATCGTTGGGGCTCCTAGAGAAGGCTCATCCACACATGTGCGTCTGCCTAGAGATGACGGGTCGGGCATTACATGGAACCAGGCTCTTAGTGCCGAGGACCACCTCCCGACGTCCGCGCGCCCCTACCCTCATCATGCCGCCGCTGGACCCATCTCATACGCAAGGTCCGTTGAGATTGTAGGCACCTTCCCACTCTGAAGTTTCATAGACTGTCGGTGCTAGCTTCTCTGTTACGCGTTTATGCCTGGACGTGTCTATTAGTCTGGGTTGTTTACGAATCCAGTGTGTGACGCGCCGAACCCACGTCGAGGTTGAAGATTGCATACTTTCGTGTTCTTTCCTGGAGGTGGGTTTCTTCCCTTTTGTTCGTCGGTTTTGAGTTGGGTTTTGTCTGCTTCACTGTTACGCGTTGATCCTGGACGTTTCTTTAAGTCTGGCTTGGTTGCGAATCCAGTGTGTAATGCGGTGAACTCACGAAATTGAGTAAGGCTCTGATCAGGCTTGAAGACTGCATACTTTTGTGTCCATTTCTGGAGGTGTGTTTCTCCTCATTTCGTTCGTTGGTTTTGATTTGGGTTTGGTCTGCTTTACTGTTACGCGTTGATCCATGTTGAGTATCCACTGTGTGATTAGATTGAGTAAGGCTCTGATCAGGATTGAAGTGATGAGATGCAGGTTGGTTGTGTCGGAATTGAGGCTCCGCGGTTTGTTTTTTGCTTGTGACGAAATGCGTTCTTCTGGTTGGTTTTATGTTTGTTTTAGTTGCTAGGATTTTATCAGATCAATGTCTAAAACCCATTACCCTACTCGAACGAGGTGAAATCAAAATCAGAGATGGAGGATTTGAATGGCATCCCCTGCTGAGCCGTATTAATTAAGCTACATCGTATGACTGAAGCTCAATGATGAATTTCTGACTTTGTTTTTTGGAAACTGGTAGTTAACCCCAAACTCCTGATCTATGGCGAAACGTTGGCAAGGCTACTGATATTTTGTGGATGTTTCGAGAGTTAGTAGGCTTAGGGTTAAAGAAGACCGGTTGTGTAGAGTAGGTTACCGCTATGCTGAAACTTCTTTCGTAATGTAGTGGTGGTTCGCATTCTTATCCGGTTGAGTTTTGAATGTCGCGGCTCATTCTTTTTCCGTATCATGATTAGAGTTTCGATATCATAGTCTCTATAGTAGATTGTTTTCACAAATGAGCTCTTATCGGATTTCTTGTTACATTCCTATGTTTTAATTTGAAAGGAACATTTATGTGGAGACGTCCATGTATGTAAGGCCTATATTGATTTAACGTGGCATTGATTTCTCAGAGTTAGCAAAGAACAGAGATACATGGCTGATGTAGTTTGTGTTTGATGTTTTCAGGAGCAAGTGGATAGCCTCGTTGAAGTGGGGAGAATTATACTGCAGAATTGATAGTTTCCAAGGTTTTTAAGGATTACCTTGGTACTTGAGGATATTATACTGTCTAAAGAAGGGTGATCGTTGAAGTATGGCCTGGCCGGGTGCATCCAGCGCTGTTCCAAGCTCAACGGTGCAATTATCCTTCGAAGCAACTGGATTACGCAACAGGGACACGATGGGCACAAGCGATCCCATGCTAGTAGCATTCGGAATTGATCCAGAAGGGAAGGAAGTAGAGCTAGGACGGTCAGAAACGACGCCAAACACATTGAACCCAAAGTGGGTGTACCATTTAACGATGCAGTACCGCTTTGAGGAGGTCCAACCTCTCCATTTCGTAGTCTTGGACATAGACTCGAATTACAAGGAAAAGAGTTCGGACCAGTTCAAGCTGAAGAAGCAGGAGTTTCTGGGGGAAATAAGGACCACACTGGCGGAGATTCTCGTTGCGCAATGGCAGAAGATCACGCTCCCTCTTCAAGCAGGTGTGCACAACGTCAACGACATAATAAGTCCGAGTGGGACACTCACTATCCGCGCCGAAACAGTGCAAACCGGTTTTGGAAGGGCCGAGGAGGCGGAGATCTGCTTCAGCTGTAGCCACCTCGAGAACATGGAGACATTCTCCAAAAGCGATCCGTTTCTGAGAATCTCGAAGCTGCAACCGGATGGCACATGGACGCCCGTGTGCCAGACCGAATCGATTCCGAACAACCTGAATCCCAGATGGAAACCCGTGCTGGTGAACCTGCAGCAGCTCTGCAGTGGCGACAAGAACAAGACGCTGCTGGTGGAGTGCTTCGACTACAACAGCAACGGCAGGCACAAGCTCATTGGCGAGGTGAAAACGACGTTCAATCAGCTTGCAGGGACGTGTTCCCTGATGCTCACTCGACAGCCAAAGGTGTCCAAGAGCCGCGGAACCGTGACTGTGAACTCCTGTAAGATTTCCCCAGTTGTCACGTTCCTGGACTATGTCATGGGCGGGTGCCAGATGAGTTTCTTCGTGGCGGTGGATTTCACGGCATCAAATGGAGATCCCAGGTCGCCAGGCTCCCTGCATTTCCTGGGTTACCCGGGACAATGGGGACATAGGAATGCGTATCAAACTGCGATTCAAGTAGTTGGAGAGGTCCTTCAGCAATACGACACCGACAAAATGTTCCCGTGCTGGGGCTTCGGAGGAAAAGTGAACGGAGCTTTATCTCACTGCTTTCCCTTGAACAACAATTCCAGTAACCCGGAGGTGGAAGGCATTGTTGGGATTGAGAACGCGTATATACAGGCTGTGCAAACAGTTGAGCTTTATGGGCCTACTTGGTTTGCGCCGGTGGTGAGGAAAGCCGCTGACATTGCCACGCAACATCAGGGACAGCACAAGTACTATGTGCTGCTCATAATCACTGATGGCGAGATTCTCGACATGCAAGACACAATTGCAGCCATTGTGGACGCATCCTATCTTCCGCTGTCGCTTCTCATTGTTGGTGTAGGCGATGCTGACTTCAGTGCTATGAGCTTCCTGGATTCTGATAAGAAGAAACTCGCCACTCAGACGGGAAGAGTTGCATCTCGTGACATTGTTCAGTTTGTGCCGATCAAAGGAGGAAGCCTGGAATCCGCGGCCAAGAAATTGCTGAAAGAATTGCCTGACCAGGTGGTGTCTTACATGAAGGGCCATAGCTTTTATCCACCATTCTATGGCGTGTCTTGAAACATCTAGAACTCAACCCTGTATTTTCATCTGCTTTCTTTCTTTCTTTCCTCTCTTACACAAGTAAAAATTGTTACAGATCAAAGCGACGTTCGAACTTTCAGATATTGATAGATATGTACTGTACAGTACAGAGTCTGTTGACTTAGCCTGTTTTCCCCCTTGGCGGAAGATACTACACAACTGGGGGCTGTAGTCTGGAATTTTGTAACGGGTGTTGATGTGTTAGAAGGTAACAAAACTTACTGTAAATAAACTTTTTGAGTAATCAAGGCTCTTGACAATGATTGGTCACCATATCCTGTCCTTGTGGGTGCTGCTCTGATTGGCTGCAATTCGATTCAGGATATCTGTATCTCGCCCCTCATTGGTCGCCACCACCGTTGATTTCATATAGTGTGGATGTATAATTGATGTGGATCATCTACACTAATTTACATTAAGCGCATGCATTTCATCTCATGATTGGGTATTAACCCGTAAATGAAAAAGTCCCAAGGTGGGCTTTTGCAAATCTTGGGCACATTCCCATGGTTGCAATTTTATATTTATAACTAGCAGTTGGCGCTTGCTTTCCAACACATTAGTTCAATCATTTTAATGTGGTTTTTGTATCACAATTTTATTTTTTTAAAAAGGTAACAACAATCTACATAAAATATAAATATGTCTTTTAGACCTATGCATGGATTTTAATAATGTAATAGAATAGAATAGAATAGAATAAAAAATCAGATTTTAGATTTTTTGCATTTTAACATGGAATTTCAAAAATGTTTTGAACTTCAAATTTGTAATAAAGAGTTTCAAATTTGTTTTGGATAAGCACAAATTGCAACACACAAATGCAAATTTCACACACCCACAAACTCAACTTGCAATTACAATCTCAATTTCACACACCTACAAACTCAATTTGCAATTACAATCTCAAAACTTGCAATCTCACCTCAAAACTTATAATTTCAATCTCCACAACTCAAATATGCAATTTTGCAACTCCAACTTTGTATGCCAACCTCCAAGATCACAACTCCAACTTCACAACTTTTGTACTCCAAGTTTACAACTCATAATTTACAATTCAGTCTTTAAGTCCTTAACTCAAAAAATATTTTGAACGTCAAATTTGTAATCAAGAGCACAAATTGCAACACACAAATGCAAATTTGACACACCAAGAAACTCAAGACCCTAAATTTCAATGTAGTTTGTATTTTACAAGAAAAAGGAAAAAAAAAAAAACATGACTCACTACACAGTTGACCGCGCAATTAGCTACGCGGTTGACTGCAGCGTTTCTATTGTTCACTACACGGTTCACTGCATGGTTGATCATGCGTGGTTCACTGCGCAAATTATGATTTTAGTAGTATGATGCAAGAAGAAAAGACGTACATGGGAATATAAATTTTATTCTCATTTGACCTACGGAAAAAAAAGTCATGTCATCTTAAAGAAAAAATTGTCGAGTGCGGGCACGTCGGGCAACTCCAAAAACTTTTGCTAGGACATTTTTTAAACATGAGAATTTCAATACTAGCAAGCAACATAATTTCCTTTCATATTGTCAAAAAAAATCTCGTCTTTAGTGAAAAATAGCATAATAACTAAAGTCAAACATTTCCACACATTTTGGGGCAAGGTACCAAAAAAATTCTTCTTTTCCCCATAAAATATGGAGATCTTCGTATTTTTTACTTTTTCTTTTTTCTAAAAAAAATTGTGGTGTAAACCTTCCTATTGACCTTTTGGATTATCTTTCTAAAACATGTCAAGTTTACAAAGAAATAAAATGTGAATTGTCAATGTGAACCTCTACTATTTGCACAATTTTTTCAAAAATGCTACACCCCTTATCTACCTCTAAAAATTGGTGTACAAGTAACAAGTATCATGCTTGACATGATGGTAATGAACTAAGACCTTGTGTAGTGCAATCATTTGACGCCAAGTGAAGTTGAAATCTACTGATCCACTCTATGCAGGGAAGAAAGTGAAGTCTTTTCTTCACTTCAAACACTACAATCTTTCAATCCATGCGGTCAAAGTTTCAATTGTGTGAGTATGTTATTTAACCCCTGAAGGACCCAGTGTCAAAAATGGGCTTTTTGAAAGTTTGGCCAGGTTCGTATGGTGTCAATTTCTAACATTTCTCTTTGAAATTTTTACTATAGAAAGGCATTACCAAGACCTTTGGGGGGAAATCATTTTTTTCCTAAATTGGACATTTGATGAAAGAATTATAGGGTTTCGAATTTCAAATGGGGAGAGCGGGCACCTCGGGTACCTCCAAAAACTTTTGCTAGGACACTCTATTGAATGTGAGATTTTCAATACTCGCAAGTAATATTGTTTCCCTTTATATTGTCCAAAAAAAGTTCTTGTCTTTAGTGGAAAATAGCATACCAACCCAAGTCAAACATTTTCACACATTGTCACTCAATGTCGGGCAAGGTACCAAAAAAACTTCTTCTTTTCCACATAAAACCTAGCTATCTCTATATTTTCACTTTTTATTTTTTCCACAACAATATGTCGTGTAAACCTTCTTATTGACCATTTTTATCAATCTAAAACATATTAAGTTCACAAAAAAATAAAGTGTGAATTGGCAAATTTTGAACCTCCAATCCTTGCACAATTGTTGTGAATATGCTACACCCGTCCTCTACCTCTAAAAATTGGTGTAGAAGGAACTAACATCATGCTTAACAAGATGGTAATGGATTTAGACCTTGTGTAGTGAAAAAATTTGACACCAATTGAAGTCAAAGTCTGCTGATCCATTGAACGCACGGAAGAAAATGAACCAGGTGCTTGACTTCAAACACTATAATCTTTCAATCCGTGCGGTCAAAGTTTATGAAATTTTGTGAGTATGTTACTTATTAAGTCTTAATTGAGATCCTGCGGTTTAAACTAGAAATAGAAATTTTGGTTTCCTTCCTTACTCGTTGCACTAGAATCAGCAATCTTGAAGTGTTTTTTGCGCGACATTGTCAAAGAAATTTAGAGGTTAATTGATTCTTTGCCTTAGGAGAGTAGAAGTGCCACAGAAATTTACCTTGCTGAATTCTGCTCTCTCCCTTCATTCCATTGCTCTTTGCGCTCCCTACATTTAAGTGAGATACCGATGTTTTCCCTCGAAGGTACTGAGATGCGAGTCCAGCGAGTTATTACTCGTGTAGAAGTAATTAACTTGATCATAACGCTGTCAGCAAGCAAGGAAGTTCGAAGTCAATTTGTTACCAAGGTTTTTAATCCTATTTTCCTCTTGTTTTCTCAAAGCACCATCACTGTCCTGTCCGACACTGTTTCAATGCCGCGTTTACACTGAAGAATCTATATTTGGCCAATCATCGAATTCCACAACCAAATTCCATGACGCGTTCTAACAGAATAATCTATGATTGAAAACAAAAATTCAAACTTTAGGCTTAAACTGGAAAAATCCAAGCAGATAGAGACAGGCGGTGCAGCAGCTAATTCCAGCCGCACAGCTACGGTGCTCTCTAGAATAAGTTGAGTTTATCATAGAGTGTAGGTGAAAGGAATCCCTTCAATCCATGGAAAAAGTCCCTCAAGAGCTCATCTTGGATGCGCGATATAACCAAGGCTGGCTAGGAACCAGTCGTCTACATAATTGGGATCTGTGGGGAAAAATTTGTGATTTCCATCTCTGGATTGAGCCGAAAACGTACTTTTGGAATTTGAGTTGTGCTGTTTGCCTTTTATGACGCTCCTGTCCGAAAAGGCAGCGGGATGCATTAATGGCGCATGAGTAACCTCCTAAATTGCGGTGCCATTTCTGGATATGAATCCCTGGCTTTGACTGTACTTAGCTGAGGTTCGGGGTTCAAAAATTAGCACCCATCGCAGTAAAGGTCTCCTTTATTTGGCAGTAAAGGCCTCCTTTATTTGTGCAAAGAAAAAATTAAAATATCAAACACCCATCTCTTGTGCCTATTCCCGGCGCCCGCTTCGCAACAAGGTCCACGATTTCAGGCTCAAAAGGTAGGTAGCTTTATCTCTTCTTTCATTGGACAGGACATCATCCAAACGCCAGCTCTTTAGGCCCCTTCTGACCAGCGACTGGACGATATATAAGTCAATGCTGTACCTCCTACATAGATCTGTGCTGTATTATATAGACCTACACAATCAACATACATCGATCCCCTGGTACGTTATGAGACCTGATTCCCTCCGAGAAGATAACTCCACATCATCAACAGGACATGAAAATAGATCTGTCATGGTCCAGAGGCTGAAAATTGAAGACTGCGAGAGAGATCTGCCGGTTCAGAATCCGTAAACCAACAGTTTCATGGAAGCAAACAACAAAAATGAGCTACTGTATGAACATCTGAAACCCTGCCTTGCAACTGGTATCTATCGACATGGAGAGGTACGAAAAGAGAAGGGCAGGGTGATATTTAAATACGGAATGAGTAATCAATGTTCTTGGGCCCTATCCAATGCCAGCTACCACTATTGGAGCAGTTCTCTCAAGCCAAGGGTGGCCATGTGCTGCTAGTTACTAACATGAGACCACTTTCAGTGAAACTCGTTAACGAGATTGAGTGGTCAAGAAAGTAAAATGCTGATGTTGGTATCATGTTCTCTAAGTACATAGGAAAGTACGAAAAGCTGAGAAGTTGAACTAGAAAGAGGAGGAAATCAATATCTGCGACTATTGCATGGTGTAGAAGAAAAATCTGGAATTCTTAAGATTCACAAAAAATGGGCATTTTACAAAAGGGCACATGGTCTGAAACGACCACCACAGGCATCTCAACTATCTACAAAACTGGTGCATTCGATCCTAGTAGGATCCGTCGCAGCTCTCAACTGATCAACAACTCCAAACCAGACTAGTTTATCACTGAGTTCCAAACGCGGATTGGCGTCGCCGCCACTCACAATTGCCGTCTAGATCGGCTGCTAAATGTCCATCTCCTCGCTGGGATGCAATAGTCGCCAAAAAAAGTACACAACATGGATAAAAGAAAGAAAAGCTTCAATACTGGTGTCAATATGTACGTCGATGAATGAATCCTGATGCTGCTCCGTTTCTCAGCATAAAAAATCGAACTGTGGGATGGGAATGTTGTTTGGAACTGCAACTTGAGTCAAGTTGTTGGTGAAGCTCGGCTTCGAAAGGAATGTGTAAGGGTCTGAAGGCGGCGGTTGCCAGAAGTGCTGCTCGGCAGCCGGCTGGAACATGAATGTGGTCCGGGCCTGAGAATTCTCAGAATCGTGGTGGATGAGGCCCAAAGTGTGCGCGAGCAGGTCACCGGTGCTGCTGCTCACGCAGGAGGGGCTGCTGCTGCTATCGTAGTGATGGTCGGGGCCCTCCAGCGTGCTGGTGGGCGAGACGTTGCCGACGAAGGAGGGGCTGAACTTGGGCAGCACGAGCGACTCGACGTCGTTGTGAAACGAGCCACGCGACGCAAGCAGGCGCTCAGTAATCTGCGCGGACGAAGGAAGCGCGTGGCTCGCAGCGGGGACGTCGTCGACATACTGCGGCGACACGGTGCCGGAGCTGGCGTAGTCAGGAAACTGGACTGGCGAGTCGTACGCTGCGAACGTCACGGGTTCCCAGTCGTGCAGAAACGTCTGCATGTTGGCGGCGGGCGTGGTGTGTAGTTTCTCGAGCTCCACCACGCCAAAGCTGGGCCGCAGCGTCTCCGCCACCTGCGCCTTCCACGAGCTCATGAAGCTCGTGGATGCGTCGCCCTGGAGAGTAGTAATTCCTTGCTGCTGCACTGTGGAGGACTGGCGACTCAGACGCGCTTCGGCCTCCGCGCGCGCGCACTCCCATTGCGACATGTGCGAGAGCGTCGAAGACACCACGGGACGCGAGAGAATGTTGGCGCTATCCAGATCCTCCGAGCTGGGGGAGGTTGGTTTGTGCGTGACCGGGTCGATGCCCATGTGTAGCAGCCGCTTCTTCAGGTGCGTGTTCCAGTAGTTCTTGATCTCGTTGTCTGTCCGGCGTGGCAGGTGGCTGGCGATGGCAGACCATCTACACATTGAATTCCAACATGATTCACATTCAGTCTAGATCCACGGCAAACCCCTGGTCGAGCTAACACAGGACCAGAAATCATGACACGACAGTTGCAACATCGACGACTCTCACAACATACTTGCATTTCTAGAAATCTCACCTGTTCCCGAGAATTGCATGGAGGTGCACAATCATGCGATCCTCCTCCTGCGAAAACCGCCCCCGCTTGATGTCCGGTCTCAGGTAATTCGTCCAACGCAATCTACAGCTCTTGCCACATCGCTGCAGCCCTGCAAACGAAGAATGACACGCTCAATCACTCGCTCTGGCACGTCGCGTTCGAACAAACACATGTCCAGGAACTGCCCCTGCAACTTACCAGCATGCACAGGAAGCGAGCGCCAGCTGCCGTGGCCGTGCTGCTGAATGTAGGCCACCAGCTTCTGGTCCTCATCCGGCGTCCACGGTCCCTTCTTCAGTCCCTGGTCCCTCTCCTCCACAACAACGCTACACGATTGCGGAGGCCTCGTCATATCTAGATGAGAGTCCCCTGCTTTGGATTCACACAACTCTCTGTCCCTGGACCTTCAAACTAGAATCTAAGAACACTGGTTCGATGGTTTGGAGGGGATAAAGTGGAGAGGCCAGCCTTGCTTTTGGGGGCGAAAGAAGTTCCACTGGGCTTGGCAGGCAGCTGATAACGTAGAAAGGGGGAAGGGATTGGAGTCAGAGAAAAAGTGGTGCGGGGGGCGCTGTAAATATGTGGGACGAGCCGCCTGTGAGTGGCCGGTTGCGGGGTCAACTCCTGCACCTCGACAAGCTAGCTACCAATCACGCCTGCGAGGGAGGGACCTTGAAGTTCCGTATCACTCGAATTGGGCCTTGGCTTATGCTAGCCTGTAGATCCGTGTGTCCCTTAATTCTTCTTTTTTAAGGAACCCTACTAGTACCTAACTTTGTACATTACTAAGTACCTTGAGACGAATGGACATGTTTCCCCACTAAGAAAGATTTTTGAAGGTACTTGTACAACAAAGTTTTAAGATCCTCCACCATGATGGGATGGACCATGGTGGTGAGGTAGGGCAACCCAAAACGGACCAGCAACCCAATACCGCTCCTTTCTATTAATACCCTTTCTAGATTCAGGGTGGAGATGTAGCCACTCATTACATCACTTATGAATTCATTAGTCATGTAAAGACATGCTACATTTCCTCCCTGGAATCTAGGAAGGTTATAGAAGGGAGCGGTATTGGGTCGCCGGTTGGTTTTGGATTCTCCTACCTTAGAGCAAGTCCCCATGCTACATCCGACACGGAATGATCCCTCTAGCTTCTCGGCTTGTGAATGTGGAGAGAGTGAGTTGTCAATCACTTCCATGTGGTTGGCCCGTCCGCTAATCATACCTGTGATGCTTATTGAGGAGTCTAACATGATCCTACAGTGATGCTTATTGAAGGAAATAGCATGTGGAGATGCGAAAGAAGATAACGGGTATGCAAAGGAGGCTTGACATCCCCAACTTCTCTTAGAACACTTGTCATTGTTATCCGGGTCCACTTTTCTGAAAGCAACCTGTGAGTGACGTGACCCACCAAATATGGCGGTTCGGGTTACACATGGAGCCAAGCTCTTAGTCATTGGTTCCAGCATTAAGACTTGGACCTTGGTGACTTGAATTCACCATAACTTAGTTGTGCCTAAGTTAGAGAAACCTTAACACTTTGGTTACCCTCACCCCTGAATTGGGGGTATAAACTTAGAAAATCGGAATGTATTGAGAGACGTGGCCCCGATAGCTCACGACCTTGCCCTACCCTCAGAACCCAACTTGACTTTTTCATCTGTATCTATGACCAAACCCTTCGACATGTACATCACATGATGGTGTGGACCACTCTTAACGCGCCATGATGAATGAACATTGACACGATGTATAGCTCAGTGCAAGAAGGAGCGCACTAAAAATATGGCCCTTTTTGCATGTGGACATCATATTTGGAGGGAGCATTAGAAATTTTTGGCTTGTGAGGGTGTTGGTGGGGAGCCACGAGTTGAACGCAAACTAAAAACCTCCCGTTGAGGTAGCTGTCGAGGGCGCTGCAGGGGATGCTCTTACTCAAATCCATGATACAGTAGTGTTCATTGCACATGTATTAAACCCAATCTATTGGTTGTAGTTGGTTACTCCCAACCTTTTAGGGTGATGACCACCCTCCCAGTCGCCCCCCATGTGCATTGAGTACCCTAATATCCATGTGGCATCTCTCAGTGTAAATGAGCACGCAAGTCTTTGTGCCTTGAATCGACTACATTCACCTTTGATTCCTGAATCTGAAAGTATCTGTTCGGAATGTGATGGACAAGAACAAGTTTGTCAAATTGCAAGTCACTTCGAAGTGACGAGTCGGAGACCAAGTGGAGCAGTGACCACTCAGGAGTTGAGATTAGCAAACTGGGGACCCTGCAGCCCCACTGCGAATGACCCGCACTGCAGTGGGATCAATTAAGGTAACCCTATAAACCCTAAATCCGAAACCCTAGGTTTAAGCAATGTGTTTAGCAAACAAATTATAATACATTCATTTTTCAGCGATAGCCAATAGAATTACAATTTCATCGCAAGTGATTTCACATTTTGAATTAGTTATGAATTTTCAAAGGTGTGTTGTCATGTTTAGTTGGTGGCTGTCAATAGGTACCCCCCATAATTCCAACCCAAAGTAAGGGGTCATGACTGATACCAAACCTCCATGTGTAATTGAATGGGTGGTAATGGGATGGAAGTGGGTTGGATGTACCCCAATTTTATAGGTGGTCAAGGTGTTTCTCTTAGTGTTTTTTTAATCAAATTTCTGAAGATGTAGTAGGCTCATGACCTTATTTATTGTAGCCCTAAATAATGGCATAATAAGATCTAATACTTATGTATATGCACTACATCTAACATCTAATTGAGTTAAAGCATTCATAGTGCGCGGCGGCAAACGAGCATGGGCTACTATTTTGTTGTGGCTGGCCTAAAGACCACCTAACTGTTGCCTTTGCATAAGAGAATATCGATTGTATATCCAAAATTTGATGTGTGTGTTGCAAAAATTTCCAATTTGCCATATCTTAAGCTTAACTAATAGTAATCCTATCCGCTGGGGTAGGATAAGCTCCAATGGCTGTTGGCGGACCCCTTTATTGGCAAGGTTGCTCCACCACTGTCAAGCGGCCCGCTTTTGTGATGTCAGCTAGCCTTGGACCGGCGTGCCCTCCGACATATTGCCGAGGCTTGACGTTGCCCAATCTCACCTCATGCTTTATAGAGGTCTTTGGCCCCATCTAAATAAAAAAATTGTCTATTTTTAGTAAGAGGCATGGATGGAAATGATAAAAAGAGAGTAGGGGGGAAGGTTGTATAGGGGAGAAGCTTCCGTGCTATTCCAGGGAAGGCCATTGCCGTGGGCCGGCCCTAGCTACACTGTGAGATAATCATGTGACCTTGGATACTCAAGATTAAATGAAGTCTAGTCCCCACTTTTCTATTGCGGCTGCTGACGGATCCGGGGTGGAGATGCTCTAAGGTAGGACAATCCAAAACCGACCAGTAATTTTTTAGCACTCACTTTTACACCTTTCCTAGATTTATTGAGGAAATGTAGTCTCTTACATTACTTATGCTTTGACACTATATATATAAGAGATGTGACAACAAGCTACATTTCCTCCTTGAAATTTAAGAAGGTTATAGAAGTAAGCAGTATTGGATCTTAGCCAGTTTTGTACAGTCCTACCTTACATGACCAAAAAAATGTGTTTTCAAAGGAGTTGGATGAGCTTGTAAAGGCTATAGCTTTTAACCCTTGATACCAAACCTATGGCCGCAGATTCATAATAATTATAGGGATTGTTTTGTATCTTCAATTTTACACTCAAATTCATTTTACTAATCTATTTTTTTAATTTTTAGAATATTCTCATTTAAAAAGAAGCAAGAATATTACGACTTTGTGAAGGAAAATCCTTTAAAAACTTCACATATATTGGAAAATACACTAAAAACCAAGTTTTTCCACATTACTCTAACTTACTATGAAGCTATTTATGATGGATGAAATTCATCAGTGTCTTTGAAATTAGTAGAAGATATTATTCTATGGTAGTAGGTACTAAAATTGCATCGCTCTTTTGGTCAATATTAGTAATCTAAAATAAGTAAAAATTGGAATCAAAAGTTGATTTTATACACTTTTTTACCTACTTAAACTTAAAAGTGTGGTAAAAGAAGCCAAAAGTTCCCAAATATTATACGGAGATCTATTTTTTATACGTATGTTTCTACCAGAAGCAAAAAGTTAGTCCAAAATTATCCTACACTTAAATTGCTTCAAAAAATTGAACACACTTATGAAGTTCATTTGTACAATATCCGATGAAGATATGGTTTTTTCATTCATTAGCCATCAAAACACCAGATTTTGGTTTTGCCATTGCTTGAGGATTAATCCATTAAAAGATTGAGCGACCCATTTTGGTCATCTCTCGAATTTTTGGCACGTAGCCGGCGGGTAAATTACAGCGTCAAAATCTTTCCACCAGCTACATGCCAAAAAAACCGGAGCTGACTAGAATCTCATTGCCTGGCCTTAAACGGTTAAACTCCATGCCAAACATCAACAATCTAGTCCTTTAAGTAACATGTTTGTGGCTTCTATTTGCATGTACAAAAGTGACCGCTACATAGGAAAGAAAGAACTGTGAAGACATTTGCAAACAGAGCCTCAGAGTATCTCTACCGACGCACTGGGCCTCGGCAGATTACCCCACCGGATCTGCGGGGAATAATGGAAAAGCCTGCCCACGGGATCTGCGGGGCCGGATAAACAATGCACCGGGTTGGCGGCATAAATGCTTCCCAACGCCATATTCACAAGAAATGTTGTATTGATGCCACAATACTTTGTGCAAGGGCACCACTCAAGTTGCGCAACGTGTCAGCATTTTATTCCGCGTACTAAAACATTAGTTGCAGGGTACTCCAGTAGCCATGAATATGATGTAGAAAAGATGACCTGATCGTGGGAACTTGGGAACCGGGAATAAGGGGCGTGAAGTGTTTTTGGCGGCTCTATGCACCCCCAACCCTGTCTAGCAGTGCAGAAAATAAACAACACTCCAGTTGCCGTCTCCGCTCCTAACGGGCATCTCCCGGCATGGCGTGAAGATTTTCCCATTTTGAGTGGAGATGCTATATAAGATTCGTCATTGTGCATGAGTAACCGGGCGGGCCGGTGCGGCATCCGGGGGCACCCTAGCTGGTGGCGCGCACAATGGTGGGTTGCTACACGTGGTTGCTTCTCTCACATTAGCCACGGCCACAACGCCTCATCATCATCACCATCATCATTGCGACCACCAATGCGTAGTGAAAGATGACAATATTCCTGCAGCTTCGCCGGCGGCCTCATGGAATCCTGCGCCTTGCGCTTTTTGCAGCCCCAATTTGTAAAGTGAGGGGCTCGCTTCCAGCTCCGCACATCGCGACTGCGTGACTCCCTCGCACATGGCCGCCTCGAGGGCTGTTGGGGCAACCTGCGCTGCGCATTGGGCCCGGGTGGGAATTGATGGCCTCCATTCCATGCTTCCAAAAGTTCACCACCCGTACAAAATTCCCTCCTCCTTCTATTTGTTGCTGCTGCTTCGATTGTGCCCGTGACAAATCAATGGAACCATGCTTTCCTCCCGTGCTTTGAGCCAGCGATTCCTCAATTGGATAAAATTATGGTACACCTCCATAAGTTTAGTTTTTATTTCTCGCAAAGTATAGCCCAATGGCAAATTTTTATTTAATTGGGCCCATACTAGCACCAAAAATTGATGGAAATTAAATGGAATAAATTGCCAGGAAGTGACCGCTTGTGTGAGTGACGTTGCCTAACTTTTTGGAAATGATGAATACTTTCTCGTCATGATGAGTTAGAAATCAATGGTTCAGATAACAAGATAATACTCTACTCCAGATAATTTTCTAAAGAAGCTATATTTTGCTCGCTACATCAGCACCAAATATTTAAACATAAAATAAACACTGGCCATAATTGACAAGTTATGCATTGGAGAGAGGAAAGAATTACAAATTTATTTTCAAATGATAGCCAATAGAATGACAACTTCAACCTGAGAGATTTCATATTTTTCCTATGAAATGTGAGTTAGTTTTGCATTTTCAATGTGTGCTACAATTGGAACCCCCAAAAGTAAAGGGTCTTGATTGATAGTGAACTTCCGTTTGGATGGGTGAATGGGTGGTATGGAAGTGGGCTCGATATACCCCAATTTTACAAGTGTTGGTTATAGGTTTTAGTTGGTTACTAGGGGAGTTAGGCTTGTTTGAATGGCTACAAGAAAAACTTGGCTACTACTAGTACTCTGTGGAAAAAAAATGATGAAATTTAGCTAGAATGTTGACCGACATTATAAGTATATAGCCACTTGTTGAGATGATATTAGGGGTATCACATAGGTATATCATGGATATTAGGTGTATCACATAGGCATATCATAGATATTACAGGGTATCACTTATGGATCTCCATGTACCATGTACTTGAATAGCTTACCAGACTCCTTCAAAGTGCAGGTTGTAGCAATTTTGGCCAATTTTTATAAATTGTATTTGGGATCGTTGCTTATGAGTTGCTGCCAATTTGACGAATGTACACCTAGAAACTCTAGAGAATCTTTGAGTCTTAGTCTTTAGAATGTGTATTTCGCGTTAGAAGATGCTAATGATAGCTAGTGATGTGCTTATTTTGCTTTGAAGGTTCTTGAAGAGAAGTAATTTGAAATGTTAGGTCTTCACTTGAAAGTAATGGTGAAACAAGACCTTTGGATCAATGAGTTGGATGTTTAAGAGTTATTTGGAGATTTTTTGTAGATATTTTCTACTAGAATCTATTTTTATTCATGTATCTATAATATCTATCATAGTACTATTCAAATCAAATGTCTGAGTTAGTGTTTTACACTAAAATATGTCTAGATACCCCCTTTCTAGTCTCACTTCCACTTCTAGTCTCATTTTGAATAAAAATTTATTTTCTACTTCCATTTCCTACTCCTAATCATAATTTGAGTTCTTCTACTCCTACTTCTGTTCCTAATTCCAAATTTAGTCTAAGTTCTTTTTGAATTTGGATATCATAAGATTGGTTGCGTGGTGGGTGCCATAGATGTATTCAAATGGCACACATAGAAAATAGTCTATCATACAATTGACTCTTTGGATTCCCTTTAATTCCTTAGACGACTTCAAGAGCACTCTCTAAAGTAGAAGAAAACCTTGTTTCCATATCCAACTATAAGAGCATCTTGATTCTCCACCCCTTCCATGCCATCTTAGTGAAAAAGGGGTGGAGAGCCCCACGCCAGCCCTGCCCTGCGATTGGAGTGCCAGCTGGGGGCCATGATGAGCACCCACCAACCCGCTGCCCGTTGTAGCGTGCCGTCGCATGCAAGGGCTTTATATATTTCTTTTTTACTACAAAACTTGGAACTCTTTGCAATTTTTTTGGTTAAAATATGTTTTAGCACCATGTTTTCTTTAAACTATTTTCTTTCTTTGTCTTCTTTTGAGTGGCTTGAATTTGCGTTTTTTCTTTAGGAATTTGATGAAAATTGATTTATTTTTAGGGACAAAGAAAAATACACAACCGTAGTTTTATGCACAAATATTGAGATGCTAAGAGAACTAAAGATGCAAATTCACTTCAAAAGACTTCAAACCCTTAGGGTTTTTTTATTGGTGGTTCTTAAGTGCAAAAAATTGGGTGATACTGGCAACATGTACTTTTCATAGTTTTAATCAAGATCCTACTACTAAACTAAAAATAAATTTTTTGCTTTCCTCTCCTCTTTTCACTCTAGCATCAACATGTTTGAAGTGTTTTTGGTGAAAATTGTTAAGGAAATTTAGGGGTTTAGGATATCTCTACTCTCATATTCTCAAAAATTTGATTCTCCCTTTTCTTATTCTTTGCCATTTAATTTTTAAAAAACATTTTTGAATACACATAGAGTTTCATAGGTGCTTTTGGAGATAAATAAAGAAAAAATGTAGTTTATTTTTATTTTCTTATTTGTACATGTTGAGGCATATCGAGAGAATGCAACTCCCAATGTATATGTAGGAAAAAGACAATTAGGATCTCCTTCAGTCCTGACAAAAATGAGTTCTTTAGTATGGAGATCTAAACAAGGAGATAGGTCTAAATATAGTATGGAGATATGAACTAAAACAAAATCAACTATTGTGTGAAAACATAAGTGAACATGAAAGTTTGTAAACTTCAGCTACGTTGAGGCATACTGCAATTCAGAGTGCCACAACTACTCCCCCACTGTCACGTGGCAGTACAAGAGTTGTGGGTGGGCATGGAGAACTTTGATGAGAGCTCAACAGATTTGAAGATTATGGCAACCGAGCGTTAGTCCGATTGAAAGGTCCGGAGCAAGATGGCGCCTCCAACTCCCATGGCTGCGGTGGGGCGGTTGTCTCACCCACACATGCTAGGCCGCGCATTTTTGCCGAAGCTTAGTGCCCCACTAGAGATGCTCTAAGATCTCTGTATTACTAAAATTACCTACTCATAAACTTTTATATCATCTAACAACATGGATTGGAAGTTAATAGTGCTTAAACTCAACAAAATGGTTTTTCTCTTCCATGCATTAAAATGATCGACATACTTTCACGTCATTTGGTGTAAAATGTTTGCATAACAAAAAGCTCCCAATTTTATACCATTGTGGGTTACATGATCTTAGGATTTTTATCACCAATTTTTTCAAAGAAAGAACAAAAGTGAAGCATGTTCAAACAATTAAGCAACTAAAAGTCGTGGAATGGTGCAATTAGAAATTGTGTCCATCTCCAATCCTATTGAGGGAGCAACTCTTTGGCTTGGTGGGAAATCATGAACACAAACTTCAGATGCCTTCAATACTAAATTGATATGATATTTAACAAAATGTGGACTTTCAATTGCCCTTAACTCACTAAGATTTGTCCAAATTGGACATATGAGGTGTTTTTTGACAACTAAGTAATAATGTAAATATAGATAAACACCTCATGTGCCCAATTTGGACAATATTAGAGTGAGTTCTGATTTTCAAATGGTTAACAATATTTTTGCCGCCTTGATAGACAACCAACAGTATTTAAGAACCTTTTTTTCTACATTTAGTTAAATATCATATCTTTACACTAAATTCCACCAATTTAAAAAAATGTTTCAAATTTTATTGGAGTTGACATAGAGTGTTCAAATTGGCATTTAGTGTACCTTATTGTCCCTACACTAAATGCAAAGTTTACAATTAGTATCCAAGTTTGCATTTAGTGTCCACTACACTAAACATAAATTTTAGTGTAGTGGACTAAGAAATTGATTGTACATCATGGTAGCCTTTTGAACTTATGCTTGTTGATAGAGATGCAATACGACTTTCTCATGAGAATTGAATACCATGGAACAATCATATGTGACTGTCAATTTTAACCCTTTAAAGACAACACCTGCAACAGGCCTTGGAGATGCCACAAGTGGGTATATTTTATTGCGACTAACCACTACATCATCTATACAGTGAGTACATCTCATTGTGGCTGGTCACTACAAACCTCACTCTAGCTCACTCCTCAAACTCTAGCGCACATCTTCATTGCATTTGTTGAAAGCGTCAGGATCCAAGGAACTTAAATTAGGCCGCTGATCAAACAGAGATGAAGTATTGGTTCACCAATTCGCAAATTACTCCAAAAGTGACTACCTATGGGTCTCTCGTCCTCAAGAGGTTAAGGACAAATGAGAGCTTGTCTACAATTCAATTTGTGATTGAACTTGGAAAAGAGAAGTCTATAGAATTTTCCTAAAAGTTTTTACCAAAGAGGAAAGAAGAGAGAAAAGTAGGTGAGGCTCTTTTATGAATCAAAGTAGAAAATTTTGCATTTCATGTTCTTTTTTCTGCACAAATAAAATGCATGAGTAGTAATGGCAAACAATGCTCTTGGATTCTACCTAATAGAAGCTAAAGCTCCTCTATAGTATCCCAAGTTTCCAAAGGAATGATTGGTGGTTTCCACACCTTTCCCATGCCAAGTCACCATGTCCGTTTAGTCCCGATTACTAATATCAGACCATACAGTATAAACTTTTGTTTTAGTAGAGTTTTCTTGAAAGTGAAAGGGGACAATCCTGCGTACAGCTCCACTAAAATAAGCTTTTAAAGCCAAGCGATCCAATTCTTGTAGTCTCCAAAAAATTTGGGATGTAGCAAGTAGAAATATTCTCTCGTCAGAATCTTACCTGCTAGCTTCATCTTGGAACTTTTGGAGATGACCAGAGCGGGTTGCTGGGCCTTAAAGCCTTAAATGTCCACATGACAACAACCGAGATCACATGGAGGGGGTGACTTGGCTTAGGAAAGGTGTAGAGGAACTACCCATCAACTCTTTAGGAATTTCTAGTATTATGGAGGAGCTTTAGCCTGAATTGGATAGGGCCCTCAACATTAATTGCCATTACTATTGATGCATCTCATTGGTGCAGCAAATTGGAGCAACATTTTACTTTCAATATTTAAATCTCGCCTTAGATTTTGCTTTTCTTTCCTTTTCAAGAAGGATTTTTAGGAAAACTCTTGAAATCTCACCGAAAACTCTCTTCCTGTATTTAGATCTCACCCTGCCTTTTTCTTTTATTTCCTTTCCTATTCGGGAAGGAGTTTCCGGAAAACTCTAGTGTCAGGGCCGCTTCACACTATGCCCAAGTCGAGAGGCCGACCGTCAAAACGAGTGGCCAAACTATGGCGAGAGGCCAAACTTTTTTGCCAAAAAAATACATTAAATAATATAGATTGAAGGTTTGGCCGGTCGTGGTGTGAAGCCCCAAAGGCCAAGTCCAAAGTCCAAACCCCATATCATTACGCCAAAAAAAATCAGCCCAAAAAAATCAGCCAATCAAAATCAACCAAAAAAATCAGCCCAAAACAATCAGCCAATCAAAATCAACCAAAAAAATGAGCCCAAAAAAAATGAGCCAAAAAAAATCAGCCCAAAAATTCGGACTCTTTCATCTAACGGTCTAGATCTTGTCACTTTTTGATTATTTTAATAAAAAAATCGACGGACTCTCGATTGTAGTTTGGGTCGAGCAAAATGGGCGACCCAAGTTTTGCTCGAGAGGCCGTCGCTTTGGCGCCAAAACTACCCAAAAGTGTTGCCATGTAGGACGACGGCCTTTGGAGTTTGGGCACAAGTGTGAAGGCCCAAAGTCCGGACTTTGGCCATTCTAGCAATCTCATTGGTGGAAATCGACCGCCTCTCGACTTGGCCACCAAGTGTGAAGCGGCCCTCACATGCCTCTTTCTCAAAGATCTTGCAAGTGAATGCCAACCTGGCCCATGTGCACTTTCAAATGCTCCAACACATGAGTGTATTCATGAGTCCAATCACTCATCAAGCATTTATTTACTAGAAACAACTATTTTGACAATTGTTTTTTTTGTTTTATTTTTTTGTTTGTTTGGACACAAGTAAAGGGACTCTTTTGACAATTGCAAAATGCCTAGTTTTTTTGTTTGAGGATACTTTTTAGACCAATCCCCAGTGAAAACCGTGGGGTCCTCAAAGTAATGCCCAAGCATCCACAATAACTTATATCCCAAAATTTTAGAGCATTAGAAATAAAAACCAGTCTGACTTATAGGATATGGATATTGGGACCACCTTCTTATCTCTAGGGAGTTTTGACCACATTTTCCCATAAACTAATTCACAAAAGGCCAAGGGCTTGTAGGACCACATATTTTTCTATGTGACAAATCATTGATTTCAAATAATATACATGTATGGGGTTTCCAAGGTATTAGATTGAGACCTTGTGTGATGTGAGAAATTGACACCAAGTGAGGTCAGAATTGGTTGGTAATCTCAACTTTTGGAAGAAAAACAAATCTTCCTTCCATTTCAAACACTATAAACTTTGATTCTAAAGTCAGAGACCATGAAATTTTGTGAGCATGTGATTTTATTAACCCCTAAAGTTCCTTGGCAATTTTGCTCAAATACTGGTCCAAAACTGCCACTGTCAAAAGGAGGCACAAAAATCACATTTTTGAGCAAGATTTTAGACTTTCAACTACAAAATCTTAAAATAGACTCCTATCTATATATGCCATATTATTTTGGTTGCAATCCACCACACCGATATGAGGATTATAGCGTTTGAAGTGCAAGAAATAGTTTGTTTTACCTCTTGCCCAGCAAGCCCAGCAAGGTCAACCTACTTTGACTTCGCATATTTTGTAACTTTTACACTAAAAAGTACTCGATACCATTACCGATACGATTCATATGATGTAAGCTTATTGTGTGCAATATTTTGGATCAAAACAAGGAGTGAAGCATGTTGAAATAAATAGTTTGGTGCATGGGGGTATAAAAACGTGACAATGACTTCAAAAATGGAATGGAAATGTTTGTTGCATACAACTTTACATATTTGAGAATCCCTACGGCCAACTTGTCATTTCATTTTTCACTACTTAAAGAAAAATAATTGTATAAAAACAGTAAACTTCCTAATTTTAAATAATTTATTGAATTATCCAGGCAATTTTTGGTAGGGCAGTCTTTGAAAAGGGGTCTTGTTCATCAAATGTTGAGCCACGTCATCTCACCCACTTCTCCTAAAAGTGACAGCTGTTAAACTTTTGTTCACAAAAGGAAAAAAAAAAATCCAACATGGTGGATTCCTATTGGTCGCTCCACGAGTCTCGCGGATAGGTGGCGGGCCAAGTCAAAATCAAAATCGTCCTCCTAAGGGACACTTGGTCCTATAGGGGTTAATCTGAATTAGATCCTATGGTTGATAAGCCAAATGAAAGTTTTGTGTTTCTTATTTGAATCCTTTTTCCATATGTCAAATGAGAATAGAAATTATGTTCTCATGTAGCTTTTATATTCTTGCATCTTCATACAAAATCTCTAAAATTAGAAGTATAAGTTGAATCCATCTGAACATTCCTAGGATTTGTAAAAGCCCACTTCAAGACTTTTGGTCTTTAGGAGTGAATTGATTGTTGAATTGTCATCCAAGAACCCTTCCAATAGGCCCCCATTTGTGCTATGAATACCGCTATTGATTGCCATTATCACTAAGGTATCTCCTTTGATAACTAACCAAAATCCATAACGAACACCTATAAATTTGGGATGCATCCAACCTACTTCCATCCCATTACCACCCATTTAGTTCTAAGTAGAGGTTTGTTATTAGTCAAGACCCCTTACTTTTGGTGGCACTTATGGAGGTACTTATTTGCAGCCTCTGACTAAACAAGGCAACACACTTTTGAAAATTCATAAGTAATTTACATTTTATTAAAAAAATGAAATCACTTGGGTTAATCCCTACAGGCCCGTGACGAATTGGCACCCAAACTCACTAAAAACTGACAACTGCCAGTTCAATGCAATCAACACAAAATGCAAATAAACATAATTTTTATATATCCAACCATAGGATCTTGTACTATGACTACACAAGTGTGCGTGATAAAAGTTTTGTTCAATTTGACTGCACGGATTGAAAGATATTAGCCTTTGCTGTGAGATATAAACTCTTCTTCAAGTCATACTAAACACCTTCAACAAACTTCGACCACCTTTTGTAGCAACTTTTTTGCATTACGGTCCGTGATTTTCTAATTTTAACTTAAAAAGGATCATAATAAGCACATGTCCACCAAATTTTAGGAGTAGAAGATGGGTGAAAGATGTCCTTAAAAGTCCTGTAATGCATCTATGTGCTGAGAATCAACAATACACTTCAAGTTCTGCATATATCATATCCTTCTCATATTTTTGAAATTCGAGAATCCCTACAATAGATGCAAAGATTTCCATTTTCATTCCAAGAGGAATTTTTTAAAATAAAAAATGGGAAAAACTGAAATTTCTATTGAATTTAGAATTAATTAAAGTTTTTCTACCCTATTTGTTATATATCACACTAAACCACTGCACTATTTGTATATGTTATTGAAAAATTTGTTAGTCTTGAACCATAAGTTGGATTGCTGCAAAAATTATGTCTCCTGGAAGCTCATAAAAAGTTTTCAATTCAACAAAATAAAACTCATGAAATCATCCCTAAATTTGAGATTGTGGAATCTTACCCAAACTCAAAATGTCCCTCAAGGGAACATTGGGTTTGTAGGGGTTCAAATTGTAATTCTATTTGCTATCACGGAGAAACAAATGTATTATTATCATAACTCTTTTTCTCCATATATACACATTGCTTAACTTGTCTGTTATAGGGGTTTACCTCAATGCATTTCATTGGTGCAAAAAAAATAGAGCTTGAGACTGCTCATGTTCTAAATTTTGTCCTCAGTGTCAAAATCTCTTTTTATATTCTTGCAGAGGTTTTAGGATTGCGCTAGTGTGACCATAACTTTCATGGAATTTCCATCTGAAGTGGCCTACATTAATGGAGGATTTTTCCTTTAAGTATTAAAAATCCTTTAATGGGGAGGTTTACCTCAAATAATGCAGATTCCTCTAAGTAGACTTTAAAAGGATAAGTATTAAAAACCTCCCCATTCACAAAGTGCAGCATGTGCAAACTTGGCAAAATTAGACATTCTCAAGTGCTCCACAACGTTCACTTCTTCACCTGAGCAAAATTTCGTCTGGAACAATACTCTAATTTTATATTTTTAATTAGTTTATTCTTTTCTTTTCCTGTCATTTATCTGTATTGTTGCAATACTTCCATGTTTTTAGGGTATGCTTAATATGGGGCTTGGGTTAGTGTAGCACTGAATGCACTAAATTCCTATTTTAATGTAACTGAATTATTTTAAACTCCAAAGATTTCTTTTAAAATGTTATTTCTATCTCCAATTTTAAAATCTTAATATATTTTACAAAAACAACATGCTCACAAATTTTCATATTAACCCTTTAACTTCAAAGAGGCCCAAGATGGGCCTTTGTAGTACCACCCCGGAATTTTTGTGGCGTTAAAAAGTTAACATTTGACTACACAAATTGGAAAATTTATAGTGATTGAAGTGAGAAGAAAGCCCTTGGTCTTTTTCATTCCCTTGTGTTTAGCGGAACGTTAGACGTTGCCTTCACTTGGTGTCATACGTTTGCAGTATGAAATTACCAAGATTTACGCATTATGATGTACATGATGTTAAGTTTTATCCAACAACTTTTAGATGTAAGAATAGTGTAGCATTTTTAAACAAATTGTGCAAAGAGGGAAGATTCAAAAAACACATTTTGATTTTTTATAAATTGTCTTTTGGTGAATTCGAAATCTAGACACTCAAAACAAAAGTTCGTCTTTTTTCTTGATAGGCCAAGAAACGAATGAGAGAAATAACAAGATCTCTAATTTTTATGTAGAAATGAAGGAATGTTAATGGACGTTGCATAATAATGTGAGAACTTTGACTACTCTTCGAATATAAGTTGTACACTATAAAAGGTCATGTATTTAAAGAAAAGTCCCATATAATATTGTGTTCTATATTTGTATAAGCCTATCTCACATCTAACAAGGGGCGTAGCAAAAGTCTTGGACTATTGGCCCAACAAATCACTCAACATGTCATAAATAGTATTTTTCTATAAGTCCAATGAAAATAATTTTTATATTTCCACATACCGTGGCGACCAAAAGTCTTCGGACAGTGAACCACCCCTCTAATAAGTGTTGACTATAGCTTAGTTGGTGGGTAAGTAAGAGATTTTTTGGGCCAGTTTTTGTTAGTACACCACATGGCACCTATTCAACATTGACTCCCTTAAAATTCGCCACTTGTAGAGATTATACATGCAAAAATC
Organism: Bryoerythrophyllum caledonicum; assembly: GCA_963971425.1. NCBI lineage: Eukaryota > Viridiplantae > Streptophyta > Bryopsida > Pottiales > Pottiaceae > Bryoerythrophyllum > Bryoerythrophyllum caledonicum. Next base: position 13,495,151 of record OZ020521.1, on the reverse strand, counting down.
ATGAAGGGGTGTGTACAACTTAATATGCACATCAGTTGTACACACCACTATCTTTTCATTATAAGTGCACTTGTGAGGCTTTTTGTTTTGGATTTTTTTTGTAAGATTTAGAGAGGCCTTTAAAGGTGATTTGCTATGGCTCCTAGAAGGTCTAAGAATCAACGTAGAGCAGTTCTTGAGATGTTTGAGCGAGGCAACTCATATGGTGAGATTTCAGCAGTTTAGGGCATTCCTTGAAGCACTTCTTTTGATAGTGCGAAGGTTTAGTGAGAGAGAGAGAGAGAGCCTAAGAGACAAAACTTCACCCGGTAAACCTAGAATTCTTGATGAACGAGGTGACCGTGACATTGTGAGGAGATTAAATGATCCAAATACTTGTACAGCGGCAACTATAGGAAGAGTCTTACAATCTGACGGCTTGCGATTGAGTGATAATACAATTAAAAGGAGTCTTCGAAGGCAAGGGTTGAGAGAATGTGTGAAGACCAAGAAGCCTTTTTTGACAAAGAAACATCGAGCACGTTGTTTGCAGTGGGCAAAGAAGTGCAAGCATGCAGATTTGGGAGTTTTGGGCTCATGTCGTTTTTTCTGATGAGTCTAAATTCAATCTTTTTGGCTCAGATGGACGTTAGTATTGTTGAAGAAAGAGTGGAGAACGTCTTTTAGATCAGCATGTGCAATATATAGTCAAACATGGAGGAGGGAACATATTGGTTTGGGGTTGTATGAATTGGGAAGGAGTTGGCAAGCTTCATCTGATTGAAGGGAAGATGGATAAATATGTCTATCACGATATTTCAGAGACGGAACTTAAGAGTACTATACAGATGCAAGGTTTAGAAGAGGATGAGGTTATTTTCAGCATACTGCACATTAGGTTGTAGATTGGTTGCGTGCTCAAAAATTCCAGCTTATTGGACATCCTTCACAATTACGCGACCTCAATCCAATAGAACATCTTTGGAATGAAATAGATCGCCCTCTGAGAAGGTCTAAGAGGAAACCAACTAGCAAAAGTGACTTATGGGAGAAGATCCAAGAAATTTGGTATAATGTAGAGCCTGATGTTGTTAGGAAGTTGATACGCTCTATGCCTCAAAGAGCTCTTGATGTCTACCAAGCAAAAGGTGGCTACAGGGTGGTAGTGTTTGTGAGTGCTTATGAGTTGAATCGGTGAGTTAAAAAGGTGTTTAGTAATCTTTAGTCTTGTTTTCTACAGTCGAAATGCAATAAAAATCAATTTGACCATAAAGAATTGTATAGGCTTATTGCACATTTGAATTATTGTGTGTTTTTCTAATTCATATTTTCATTGAAAACTTTGTACTTTATGCTTGTTGCAACTACATGTGCTTGTGATTGTGTTCTTGCTATTTTATGAGAGTTCATGTAGATTTGGTAGCTGATTTTGTAAAAAAGCTCCTCTTGTACAACTATTTATGGTCGCCACTATAGTTCCTACCAAGTCTAGAATAAAAGATATAAATTGCAATTGTAAAAGCCTGCTCAAGATTTATAGATGTCAGCTTTAGGACTTGGGACTTTTGAAGTTAAAACATAAGTCTCAGAGAGCTAGGAGAAAGGAAGATACTCTTCATTACATCTCATTTGTCATTATTTATGAAGATGGTCGAGAGACCAAGTAATATATCACATTGCTGTAATTTTTATTCAACCTACTGATGTGATATTTGTGTTGCTATACTTATACCATCCTTTCAATACATAAATCTTCATATCTACTCTAAAGCAAATAGTTATTTAGATTTTTTACCATAAGATATTAGAGTAATTCAAGCAATAAATTTTAAGATCATGGTATCTAAGATCATGTAATCTAAGATTCATCTATGAAATCTACAAGTTGCTTATGAAATCCAAAACCACCTCAACTAAACAAATGTGGATATTGTCAACTAAAGATTAATCTACATCAATACTAAAGATTGATATCCTAATAAAAACCACCTCAACTAAAGAATAATCTCCCAATCTTCATTGTGAATTATATTAGAAGTTAGACTAAATTAGAAAATATGACAAAGCCAATTGTCTAAAGTAATATCTTCCAGTGAAGTTGATTGCAAGTATGGTGTGAGAAGGAAGGAGTAGGTCTTGTCAATTTACAGTATTGGACTAGGTAATGTATAAGTAGCCCTTTACTATGAAAAATGACCCGGCTATGCTAGGATAGCCATGAGACAAGTTATTTTGATAATCAAGGGTTGCTTGTACATTGGAGGATATAAACAATGATCAAATCATATAAATCATTCTTACATATGGTGATTAATTTGGGTTTCCCCTATTTAATTATGAGTTGCATTGATGTTATATGACAATAATGTTCTCAACATTATCGATTCTAGCTTGCTCTTCATATCCAATAACAACTTTAATATCACAAAGATGGAATCTAGGTTACTTTGAGATTATGGGAATAACATATTCTCGATGTAGCCAAGATTCGCCATTGTGGCACATTTTATTTGATACATTAGAATTCATAGCGTTCAAGGTTGATATGTTCCTTTTTGCAAATTGTAACAAAGTGTAGTGTAACAATCGTAAGTCGGTAGTAAAAAGGTGTTCTATTGGTCTACATATTAAATAGCTATGATGTACTCACCCCACTTAAACAAAGCAAACCACCTACATGCTAATAAGCTTGTGATTGACCATTAACATGCAATGACCATTAATAGATGTTTAACAAAATTTGGAAAAAATGAGTACTTATGGACAAAGTAGAAAACTTAAACTCTGAATTCATATTGGCGGTTAATCGATGCTTTTCCACATTTGTAAAAAGGAACATATCAACCATACTTCACACAAAGGATCAATGGTTCATCTTGGCTACATTCAGATTATATCTAGAAATGCAAAATCAAGCAAGGTCAAGGGATATATATCCCTAGGTTCATTACCTCCTTCACCTCTACTATGGCTTGGTAGATTTAGACCCAGGTAGTTATATACCATAATCTTGCTTGTTTAGTCATTTCCTAGTCCAAAACTCTCATGGCTGAAGCAAGGTTACATCTCATAATCAAGGCTGCTTGCACATCAGAAAAAACTTGTCCGTGTTGTAATCTACTCTGCTGATCTGATTCAACATGCTGCACGGAGCTGTTGCATTCTCTTAAACAAGGTGCACGAATGCACACAATTTCCTTCTTGGGCTAAAACGTCATATTAAAAAAAATTGGCAGAATTTCAGAAATTTGGGACTACACATGCTACATCACAGGCTCCTTAAAAGATACGTAACTAATACATTCGAAAACTAAAGAGTCCATATTCAACTGTACTTTGGAATTTTCCCAATTTACTGAATATGACCGTGACGTTCTAATTGTTACACTTGAGATCAAAGCAGACATAAAGGCATGTTCCTGAGGTTCTAGTTTGCTGTTGATGGCTCTCAAATTGTAAGCACTGCCCATGTAATCACGTTTGTGTCAAGCTTTGAGAGTGAGGCACTAGATCTGGATATCCTTCAACCGTGTGCCGCACTCTCAACGCTTCACACAAGCTTGATTACATCGCCTTGAATCAACGTTTGTCGACTGCTCCACAGAAACGATCGATTTGAAGTACAAAACGTGGCCTTCTCATGCCCGAAGTAACTCAAGTTGGTTACTGACACAATAAACTAAATTCCGCTAACATTTCATAATGCTTTAAATTGTAGTGAATTGCTGCAGATCCGGGACTGAAAATTGCCTGATCTGCACAGCTCATTTAACATCTCGTACATATTTTGTAACAGATTGAGACATATTTTGTAACAGATTAATGTAGGGAAGTGTATAAATTTGTTCTCAGAGCTTCAAAAGCTGTTTCGGTGAACACCTTGATGATGAGACAAGGCTCATGCTTGTTGAAACCTGGAGAAGTGTCTACAGTAGTTCTATAATTCCACTAACCTTTGTCCTGTGGACTTAGGTTTAGTGGAGAGGACTAACAAATATTATATTCACGCCAGCCTCTTTGGAAACCGGAGTTCATCTTTCTTTCAATTGAAACCTAGCACAAGTGTTGTTTTAATTTAGAGGATTCACACCAGCATGATGTTTTACCTAGTAAAATTCACCATTGCGCACGAAAACCATGAACTAGCTATAATTACTGTTGCTATTGAATTGTGTACAGAGTACACTGATTTTGATGTTTAGTGCCATGGGCAGTAAATGACTTGTAAATGTTGTAAATTTTTACTTTTGATATAAATTTTTACTAAGAGCACAACAATCTATACTACTCAAAGAGGGGGATCGTAGTGGACATGGTCGGTAAAAATATTCATCAAGAGTGAAAACTTATAGCATTTACAAGTCATTTACTGCCCATGACACTAAACATCAAAATCACTGTAGTGCTTGAGCAAAACTTTTTGTTGCACAAACTCATGTTGCACCTGCCTCTATTGTTTCTGAATTCTCACATAATTTAGCCTGTTTAGTTCTCAGAATGTGTGTGCAGTTCAGTACAGAATATATAATTCGGTGATTCAGATGAGCATTATCTGAGAAGCATATTAGGTCTTACAGCATTCCGAGAGAGGCCCTAATTTGCTTACAATTAAATTTTTCTGAAGTGAATGGTAACTATCTAAATTGCCCATAGGTTTAGAACTACACCTTGTTCTTGCTCGATTACAATTCATGTTATCAATCTTTTGTTGTTAGACAAGAAAATCAGACATTCTATTCCCATCATGAACAAGTAAAAACAAATAGTGCAAATCTTGATATTGTCGGAAAAGTTCTTGGGTGCTAAATGGTTCATAATATACAGTGTGTGGCAGAACTGAGTCAAGTTTGTGGAAATAGATCTTTGGCCGTTGATTGCTGACAACTCATTGAATGAAATCGCAATTTAAAAAATAGAAGAGATACAACATGGAATTTATGAGTCGTCATAGAGTTTATATTGACACACACATAGATTATTATAAGAACAAATTGTTCAAGTACAAACACATGTCTTGACTCAGTTTTGAATGACATTCCATAATAAATACAATGAGGTTAAAAAACTGCATTGAGGACTTGTGAGCCTAGATTGGCATGGGTATGATGAACTACAATGTTGAAATATTGAATTTGAGTTCCATACACATTGTATGTAGACTTTGATTACTCGACATGGTGTACTTAGAGGAGCTTTTTGCAAGTGCTCGAATAGACCTCGATAACTCCATTTTGGTGAAGTTGCAAGCTGATAAGTCCACAAGGGATGTAGCGAGTGAGTTGCAGGTGTCTCAAAGTCATGTTGCAAGACTTAGAAGGAAGAGATTGTCTGATATTCCTGCTTGTAGTGGTGGTAGACCATAAGCATTAACAAATGCACATAAGAGAGTATGCATTAGAGTTGTCACATCAAGAGGGTTTGAAGTTGCAACACAGACTATCCAACATGTACGTGAGGAATGTCAAGTTATTGTAAGTGTTGATACAATGAGAAGGGTCTTACGTGCAGCAAGGCTAAGATCAAAAGTGAAGCAGAGGAAACCGAAATTCAACCAGAGACACATCAAGGATCAACTTGAATTTGCTAGGCGCCATGAATTTTGGACCATTCATGATTGGGAGCACGTCATCTACTCTGATGAGACAAAGGTACATCGATTTTGCTCATATGGTCGCAGTTGGTGTTGGATTTGCAATGGACAATTTCATGATTTAAAACAAGTTAAATAGACTATAAGTTAGGCGGTGGTTCGGTCATGTTGTGGGGTTGCATGACATTCCAGGGCCTAGGCATGTTTTGTAGAATCGAAGGAAGAATGGATCAACATCAATACAAAGAAATCTTGCAAAGAGATTTAATGTACGCCGTGATGGCACATGATTTTGATCCTTCAAATTTGATTTTTCAGCATGACAATGATTCCAAACATACAACAAAAAGTGTTTGCCAATGGCTAAGATTACAAAAGTTTGATGTTCTTAAGTGGCTTGCACAATCTCCTGACCTAAGTCCAATTAAGCATATTTGGGCACGGCTAAAATGTCGTCTTAACCAGTATGAAAGTGCTCCGATAGGAATTTTAGAGTTGTGGAAATGTATTGAGTAGTGTTGGGCTTCTAATAAACCAGAGGAGTGTAGGAGGTTGTACAAAAGCATGCCACCACAAATCCAAGATGTCTTAGCTGCCAATGGTAAGTGGACAAAATATTAAGTTTTTTTTTATTGAGGATGCAAAATTGAGTCAAGAGACACAGTTTCCTCTTAATGTAATTTTCTTGTACACATTGATGTACGAAGGAATTTCTTTTGCATCAAATCGTAGTCCAGTGAAACTACTACCTTGTACAATGTATGATTTGTGCAAATCTATTGCCAATTTTCTTGCATTGGTAATTGAATTTCGAATAACAACAAATTGACTTAGTTTTGCAAGACACTAAATTTTTAAATGAAGCAAACATCTACATAGTTCTAATCAAACAAACATTCACGCATTTCAAGATATCATTTCTAATCAAACAAACATTATTATCATTCATCCATTTTTTAAGATCATTTATCTTATTGCAACTTACATGTAAAAGTCATTCGTATATTTGAAGTTTTCTTGAAATGCTTTCTAGAAAAGTAAAGAGGAGAGAAAGAGAGGGTGAGACTTGATTATAGAAAATACAGAGCATGAGAACCTCTCATGTTTGTTTTTTTGCACAAATGAATTAAATGCAAGAATAGTAATGGCTAAATAAATATTCTTGGGTCCTACCTAATTCATACTAAAGCTCCCCTACAATGCCCCAATTATCATAAAAGTTGACCATTGGGCTTCTAAACCTCTCTTTAACCAAGTCATGCTTTCTAAGTATTTCCGGTTACCAACATAAGATCATAAAATAGGGGGTGACTGTGGAATCAAACTTTCATATGTATCCTCTACCTTGAAATTTTCAAAAAGTACAAGGAAATGAATTCATTTGTCACCCACTATTTTTGGTCTCAAGCTAGTAATTGAGACTACATGGCGAGGATGACTTGGCTTGGGAAAGGTGTGAGGGAACTAGCGGTCAATTCTTTAAAAACTCGGAGTAGCATGAGTTTTAGCTTGCATTGGATAGGGCCCATAAACATTAATTGCCATTACTACTCTTGCATTTCATATATAGAAAAAGAGAGCATAAGATTCTTCATGTATCCAATTTTCTCCCTCTCTCTTCTCTCTCTCTTCTCTTTCTCTTCTCTTTCTTCTCTAGAAGGGCTTTTAGGGAAACCCTCCTGAAATTGTCTCAATTATTGTAACTGTTACAATTGAAGTACAACATAGATGAAATGAAATCATGACATGGATAGTGGCATATTTATTAAAAGAATACTTGAAATGTAATATATGCTAATGCAAATTTGAGCTAAATCTGACCATATGCCATACTTAACTAAAACTGGACTATGCAAAGTCCAGAAATCATGACCGTTGATCACATCTCCCGATGATTTGAGAAATCTCCGAATGATTCTAGTGTGATTCAACCGGAGATCTCCCGATGATGCATTTAGTCCAAAGTCCAGAATTCACTAAATTTTCCAGATTTAGCTAAATTATGCATCCATCCAATGTTAAGGGGAAAATATATGAAGCTTTTCTATACACTAGCATGACAATTTTGAAATCCAACATGACTAATACTCATTACCATGTCCACTTTTCTTTGGCTTCTAGTACAACTTCTATTTGTTTAGGCATGCTTTCTACAAGTGTTCAACAATCATCTCAAGTGATAGAAGATAACATATTTCTCACATGAGTCGACGATTCTAATGTTCCCTTTGCTGGTGAATCACACCTATTTAACCTTTAAATGCCGAAGCAGCTAGAAATTGGCTTCTCGGATGACATTGTTGGATGATAATCAACATAAACAATTGTTTTTCATTGAATTTTTTTAGGAGAGTTCCTTGTGTGTACAAACATTAGATGATGATGAAACTGGCCTCATTGAGGTAATCATGTTTTATCTAAGAAAGAAAATGCTTGTGACACGGATCCTGATACTATGAAATTGAGAAACTTCTAGCTTTAGCTCTAGATCTAAATTCAAGCCATCAAAATGATATTTTTTGAATCTGAGTCCAACTAATGAAATGAAGCTAATGATGTCTAGTTTCCATACCATTTTTAAAATTCAAAAAATACACAAAATTGAATAAGTCATTGCAATTTGAACTTAAACCTATAACTGTGGTTCTAATTTTAGCCGAACACGGAACTTTCATTTACACCACAAGTTTTGGCACTATAATGTCCACCTTCGATGAAATTTTCAGAAATTTTTAGCATAATTTGTATTTAATATGCATTTTCTTCACTTCTTCTTCAGAAAAACACAATAAATTCAAATTTCCACATAAAAATCTGTGATTTTTGTATCATAATTGAGACATATGATCACATCTCTGGAATTTTTTTAAAAAAAATTCCACTTATATTTGATGAGAAACTAGAGCTCTAGCTTCTCATCAAATACAATTGATTGAAAATTTAGAAAATACAGTTGATTGAAAATTTAGAAAATACAGTTGATTGAAAATTTAGATTGATGCCACGGTCATAAGCTCCGTCGTTTAAGGGTTAATCTCCTTTCCAAAATTGCCTACATATATTCAATGGAATTCATGTTGATTGAAAATTTAGATTGGTGCCACGGTCATAGGCTCCGTCGTTTAAGGGTTAATCTCCTTTCCAAAAATTGCCAATAGATGTTCAATGGAATTCATGTCCATTGACTCAGTGGACCAAGATAGCAGACTGGTTGAGTGAAAAACTACTAACTCAAGAAGAAGAAGAAGTCCGGTCTCCGAAGGAGACCGACGTGAATATAGTGTTTGTTCATTCTCTTCACTAAGCATATGGCCACTGAACATAGGTTAGTGTATTAGAACTACTCCCCCCTCTCGAGGATAAACACTTTTCTACACTAAGTGCTTCCCTATACTAATTGCCTTAGAGACAACCGACACGTCATCTCCCCCAAGGGCTTTGTGGGTCCCCATACAACGAGGCCGTGGGACCCCCCACCATAATTGGGTGGACTATGGTGGTAGGCACCACACTAGCATTAGGACTTGAACTCACAACAACCTCACTGGTGTGCCATACTAACTCATACTATATGAGGTGTGTATGTGCATAGTCTTGTAAAAAATGACCTCTATTGGATTTGACCTCTATTGGATTTAAGTTAAAACTTTTGAATAATACCATATAAATATTACTCCAAAAGTCTTTGACAACCTTGTTGATTAAGGAAACCTTTACTTTAATGTATCATACTAGGTCTATGTATGGACATAGATCCCCATACCATAACAGAACCATAACCATGCTTTACCTTACAAATATCATTATGTTCTAACAATTCCTCCGGATCATGAATCCAACACCAAACTTTTAATTTAACATTTGTTGGAGAATACTACATTACTCTAACCATCAATAGTCCAATGTTGATATTTTTTGCAATTTCTAAGCTAGCCTTAATATTTCGTTTAAAGAGGTGTGATTTCTTTTTTATTAGATGAGAGTGTAAATCTACTCTATGAAGTGCACAATGTATGGTAGCATTACTCAACCTCTACTCCATAAACATCCCTCACATGTTTTATTGTACTCTTGCAGTATTTATCTTTCTCCTAATTAAGTTGATTACATCAAACCTCTCCATTCTACTCGTCATCTTGCATGCTCTACCTCCAACTAAAATTTTGCATTTGAAAAATGCTTTTCTCAGAACTCATGTAAACTTGACTTATTAACATGCGATCTTTTTACAACATCTCTCACACTAAACCCACTCTAAAGCAAAGAAAGAATATCATTTTGCTTCCTCTTTGATAATGGTCTCATCGTCTTCTCTTATCAGGTTGAGCAATAGAATAACTAGATACACGTTTTACAAATAGTGGAGCAATTCAAACAAGAATGAAGCAATCTACAATGTTGACTTGGTTCAATCTAATGCCTATCCTCTATGCACAAGAAGTGCATTCCTATAGGCCTTTGTGACCATCCCAATAAGAAAATGAAGAGGAAAAATGATCCAAGCTGAAAGTTGATATAGACAAGTAGCAACACTTGTCATGCACAAGGCTTCCTGAAGATATATTGTAGTTAATTTTACTAATTGTCTATCCAAAAGACCAATGTAGTTTGGTGATTGACAAAGATTTCATATTTAAAACGTTGGGACAATTTTAAAGGCCACTCTATAGAGTTTTCTTGAAAGTAAAGGGAGGTGACCCTCCATATTACCCCGAATCTTATGGTCTTATGTTAGTAACTGGGACCACATGCACATGGTAACTTGGCTTGGAAAAAGTGTGGGGGAACTACCGGACAACTTTTTGGAAACTCCGGGAACTACGGCGAGCTTTGCCTTGCATGGGGTAGGGCCCAAGAATTGATTGCCATAAACACTCATGCATTTCATTGGTGCTAGAGTTTTTAAATTTTTTTCTGAGAGTCTATTCCTGTGCATAAAAAAAATTCCTTTTTAATGGCACCTCTACCATCCTCTCTTTCTTCTTTGGTACATACTTTCCAGAAAAACTCTTATGTGAGGATGAAGTCTGGAGAAGGTATGCTGACAATGACAAGTTGGCCAAGCTAACACATTATAGTGGTGAATAAGTCTCAATTCTTTTTAACATGGACATTGAATATGATTTTTAAAAAAAAAAATTGACACAAAAGAAGGAGGCCTTCATTGCAAGGGAAAAGAGTACAAATCAGACCCTGCCATGGCCGGCGAGGCGGGAATAGGGGTCTCGGCCAGGTTAGTGGTAAGTGGTTTCAGTGTTAAGGTGAGAACTAGTTCCAATAGGGCTGCCCATAGTAAGGTGCCAATGTGGACGGTCGTCGGCCCAAGACGCTAACACATCATTGCAACACCAGAGGTTTTTGAAGCGCTTCAATATGCTTCTCACTTTTCTCAGGGGCTTGGTTGTTCCTAGCAAAAGTCTTGTTCCAGGCAGCATGCCCATGGTCAATAAGGCCCAACCTCAGTGTAGCCTGAAGTTTTTGACCTAACCACTTGCTGTCGTTGAAGGCGACATCATTCCGTTCGAACCACAAACTCCAGAAGATGACCCCACGAAGAATAAGCCAGATGGTACTGATAGGTTTATATCTACAAGGGATCTGGTGGGCGAAGATCCCCTGTTTCGAAGTGAGACTCGGTCTCCTGTTAACCCGGTCATTCTGAGGAGACCTTTCCGACGTACTCATACCCTCTTTTGTAGAGATCATCTGTTGCCGCGGGGTCAAGGTGCGGAGCCTGCCTCGACAATTGTTCGGAGGAGTAGAAGTGTGAGGCAACAACTTTGGCATTAGTTCGGCGCACCACAGCCACGCGTATCTCGCCGAGGGACACTCCCAGAATCTGTGGAGAACAGTTTCAGTTGTGCCACATGCACAAACTGGACATTGTTGGTCAATAAAAACTTGGAAGCGTCCCCTCCACGCGTTCACGGCGACGGCTCTATGCCAAATGTACCAGAGAAGGCCCGCTTCTTATCGGGTCCTATCGGCGGCCCACACATTCAAACACCGCAGCTTATACGTCATGGGGAGCACACCAACCCATTTATGTTTAGTAACGGATGAGATTACGTGTTTGCTGCGGAGGATATTCCTGCCTAGTTTGGTTGTGAAATTCATAAAGGGCACGTTACCTTGCCACTGGAATCTCGCAGGGTCCCATATTAGTTTATCACATCTCCCATAATTAAAAAGAACGGTGGTTTTCTTTGGACCACGTGTCACCGAGATCACACGTACTCTCCGTATAAAGCGTGTGTATCTGTTCACAAGATCGTCTTCCCAGGGATCCCAGACAACTCCGGGCTGACGCTCTTCCCACGTGATAAGTCGAAGGCTAGCAGATGTCTTGCAAAGAAAATAGGTGGACGTGTTGGTAGGTATTCCTAAAGACGACCATTCAAGTCGAGGCCTGCACTTCTCTCCGCTTTGCACAATAAAATCTTGTGAGTCGTCCGCTTCATATCGAAAAAAGGCTACCCATTCACCATGTTCGGTGATGACCGATGACCGCAGTAGCAAAATTCTCTATTCTTGTTCCAGTCTTTGCACGATGCTTTGCCAAGCTCCTGCTTCTATTAGTAGGAGCGCAAATCGTCGATGTGCCACTTTGAAGGAGATAAATTTGCCTGCCTGCCAAGCGTCCCGAAGGTTGTGTAATATGGTTTTTAGTAAGGACAAGGCGCGAAGACGAGAGAAGCCCAGGCCGATGCTCTAGATTCATGGGCAGGTCCAAAAACTACAATTGAGCAGCTCCTCTATGTTAGTGGGTCGGACGTGCTCGAGGGAGGGTAGGAGAATCTTCCAGGCGGCTGCCACTCGATTCTAGATGTGTGAACCTTTGCGCGCTTGATGCCGAGCCATTGTGAAATATTCCAGACTCCGTAGCCACCTTCCGCCAAAATAAGGCTGGTAGGAGGCGAGTTTCGAACCTAAGCATATGGTGAAGGTTGGATGAACCCGGTTCCATGTCCTTGAGGATCCACTTTGCCATCAACGCGGTGGTAGCATCCTCAATGTTGGTCAAGTTGAGTCCCCCTTTTGCTTTGGTTTGACAACATTGCAACCAACTCACCCTAACCCTTGAACATTTCATCGTCCATGCGGAGAGGTAATCCATTACTAGGCTGTAGATGCGTTTTACACCCTTCTTGGTTCCACCCCACAAGGAGAGGAAGTAAAGCAAGGCGGAAAGCAATACGCTATTGGCTATTATGCTTCTCCCCGTGGAGTTGATCTTCGTTGAGCTCCAGTAAATCAACTTTCTAGAGACCTTGTCATACAGAAAGTCGTCCACCGATTTAGTCGAGAGTGACATACCAAACGGTGAGCCTAGCAGTTTGCTCACATCTTTGTTGTCAACCCAACTAATATTGAGTTGATCGGTCCATTGGGGACGTCCCAAGCACGTCCAGTCTTGCTAATATCCACTTGACTTAGACCAGTTGATCACTTGACCTATTGTGAGGCAGAAGATGTCGAGGATATAGATCAGGTGGCGGACAGATTCTTCTTCTCCTTGAAGAGTGAATGAAGTGTCGTCAGCGTATTGAGCTAAAGTTTGTTGGCGGGCCTCGTTCGGGGGTTTGTGCGATAATTGGATGCCTGCAATGTTTCTGATTCGTGTTTCCTCCTTAACCATGGTGTTGAGAGCCTCTGCTACAATAACAAAGAGCTACGGTGCCAGAGGGCACCCTTGACGTACTCCATGTTCGATCTTGAAGGCGGGGGATGAGTTGCCGTTAACTTTTACCACCGACGATGCATTTTGAAACAAAAGGCGGACAAGAGCTATGAACTCTTCCGGGAATCCAAGAGCCGTCATGATATTAAACATGCATTTCCAGTCCATCATATCGTAAGCCTTTGTAAAATCTAGCTTTAAGAATAGCAATGGCTGGTTCAATTGTTCCGCCCACGCCATGGTCTCATGTGTGAGAAGAAGGTTATCGAGGATGAACCTTAGAGGTAGGAAGGCGGATTGCTTCGGGCTCACGATCTCCATGAGAATGGGTTGAAGCCTCAGCTGCAGTGTTTTTGCATAAATCTTGTACGCAACGTTCAGTAGGGAGATGGGACGCCAATTCGTAAGAGCAATGCGCGCTCCGCCCTTGTGGAGTAGGGCGAGCATTCCATGAGTAACGCCAGGTGGAAGTTTGCCAGCTCCAATGCTATGTTGTATCATGTCGGCGTACTCCTTGCCAAGGAGGTCCCAGAACATCTGGTAGAACTCTATGACGACGTTATCTGGGCCCGGGGATTTTCTAGCCTTCATTTTCCAAAGCGCCTTTTTCAGTTCAGGTTCTAGTAGGGGCTTGCATAGAGAGGCCTTCATCTCCGGACTGAGTCTGTCGCTTAAGTATTGCAGCACATGATGTTCTGCGCCACTTGTCGTTGCAAAGAGAGGACTTGCCGTATATAGTTTCTCATAATAACTTTGGCAGGTCTGTTCTAATCCAGCTCTGGAAATTTGTCTTTGGCCGCTCTCATCAATGAGCACTGCTATCTTTGACGCTGAGGAACGAGCTTTGTGTGAAGCAAAGAACTCCCAGGAGCATTTATCTCCTGCGTCCATCCACTTCACACGACTTTGGAGGGGGTGCCCGACAACTTTCCTGTGTTCGAAGGATTGAAGTTTCTCGGTTATTGTCACGACTCGAGCTTGCGTGGGTTGGACGTCTTCTTGCTGTGATTGCAGTTCAGTCACCGCTGACTCCACGTCTTGTCTGAGTTCGGATTCTTCCAGTCTGCTTTCCCGAGCCTTCCTAATGCTATATTCTTTATTGAATTTGACGACCTTCCTGAATTTGCCGAAGAACGGCAGATTGTGGTGCTTGTTCCAGATTTTCTCCACTTCGGTTTGCACCTCTAGATCCTTTAAGTGAGTAGCATTCATCACGAAGGGTGAACGCCGTTGTACTTGCGGTTCGAGCCACACTTCTCTCCAGACGGGTAGGTGATCCGAATGTGCAGTCACCAAATATTCTGTAGGAATGCCTGGTTGCGACAGGGTTGCTGCGTGAAAATGTGTGTGTTCTATCCGGGCGGGCTAGAAATCGTCACCCATCACGTCGGCGGCTGTCCCACGAGAACCTCAGTATGTTGCTACTTGGGAAGGTGTCTTCTACTGCGAGCGCCGCTTTGAGCTCCTGAAAGAGATGTTTATCTTCCTCTGTTTGATATGAATCACATAAATTCGACTTGTCAGTTCTAGTGTCTACAAAGTTTCAGTCCCCGGTGAGTATCGAGCGACAATCCCTTGAGAGGGTGGCAAGGAGTTCGCGCCATAGTCAAAGTTGAGATCATCTGTTTTGTACGTCCTTCCAGTGATTCGGACTGCTCTCCCACATTGAGGTCTAGGTAGCCCCCAAGTTCTGAGGTTGAAGCACATGGTTGTGAGTCGTCTACCGCCATTACGACGTCTATGTCTTTGTCCGTAACTGCAATTTCTGGAACACCAAAGCCTACTATCGTGTGATCTGCCACTTCTCGAAGCTGGCTGGGGGGGGCTGAAGATTCTCTTGAGGAGGTTGTTGGGGTACTGATCAGGTTCTCCACCTACACGGGCACCCTCTGGGTATGTTCGCCTTTAGGAGCAATCTGAGAAGTAAGTAACTTGCCTTCTATGTTAATGAGCGAGGCCGCAATTTCTTGTCCATTTGACTTGTATGCCGTCTGCATGTGAGCGTTTAGGCTGTGCCTTAATTCTCTTGCTTGTAAGCTATCAATATCTCTAGTGTTGGAGGTGGGGTCTTGTTTCTCGCTCAGAGGGTTATTTCTTGCGCGCCATTCCTGTCTGGCTATGTTGAGTTCATTTACTTCCAAAAATTATGTGGTGTTGGAAGACAAGGCATATCCCCTATTGCGTTCTCTTTCCCTCCACTCTTCTACCCTAAGGCCGCGTTGCCATATTCTTGTGGATGGGCCTGGTTGGTCTACGCCATCTACTTTGTACTGATCCCTTCTACTCCCTAAGGGGATTGCCTCTTGATTGTACCGTTCCGTTGCTGTAATGCCTGCACTTGTGAGGGACCTTGATCGCCACTTCGAATCAAGTGTTGTTCGCCCTTTGACACCTCTTGAGCGTCTTTATTGGAGGTTGGGAGTCTTGTATCGGGCGTTGTACGAACGGCTTCGTTCTTTTGCTTTAGAGAGGTGACTACACGTGATTGGCATTGCGTTGGTTGTCACGCATTCTGCAAAACCTTACAATCTTTGATGAGATGTGAGGTGGCAAGGCAAAAACGACAACCAATGGGGAGGTTGTTATTGTCTACATCAACTGCAGTAATCTCTCCGGATATCCGGTTTGTGACGTCTATCTTAACTACAAATGGTCTCCCTGTTTGCAGCACAATACAAAACTTCTGGTCTCCAGCGTATGCGTTGCCTTTGTGTCGGCCCACCACATGTTCCAAGCATTGTATGATGTCTTGACCGCTGTTGCAGAGTTTGTCTGGGATTGCTTTCGATGTAATCTAGACTGGCATTTGTGCTTTAACATGCATGCTCAAGTTAAACCGTGCCACCGAGGGCTGCATGATGCATGTCCTCCATCTGGAGAGATGTGGTGTAAGCATTAGCAGCGACTGTGTTGTAGCTTCTTCCGTTGTTGTGATCTAAAAGAATCCATGTCCAAGATCTCTGCCAATTTGGCACTCCCCCTTGACTTCTTTTGAAATCGCCGAGGTCCATAGTTGAAGCTCCTGCCATCTTGGCCTCCCACCAACGAAGTAGGCGATCGCTACACTCTTCTAAAAGTGATCCATTTCTTTTTTGACTCTGTTGGCGTCTACTGTGATTGTAGATGTCTCCTTCCTAACCAAGAAACCAACACTTGTACGAAAGAGAGAGGCTGGAAGGTTTTCACCTAGAGTTGCTTTTGTGGGGTTGAAGTCGGCGTGTTGTCCAAGGTGCACTATAAGAAACCCGTGTTTTTTGTCACGTCCTGAATCATGTCCCAGGAGACATGTAGACATCCGAGTTTACATCCCTCTGACGTACCAACACGTGTAACACGCTATAACGTGTGGGGACATCACCAAAAACGCAAGGACATCCCTGCAACAGGGACAATTTTCCGAGATTTTGGGAGGCTGGAAATGGTGCCAACTGGGCACCACGTAGACGACACCTAAGCGGCAGGATGACGGGTAGTGCCACATGGCCGGGAATTTCATCCGATCCAATGGTGACGTGGAATCTGACATGGCGTCTGACCTGGACCCGGGAAAGAGTGACGTGGCAGGCCATGTCAGCAGATATTTGCGTGGTTTTTTTTTCAGATTCGTATTTGTAGGGACGTCATTGGTAACATGGCTGTGTTTTTTAAGACGTCCCGGGTTGTCGTGGAGATGTCATGTTCGACGTCTACGCCAACGCTACCTGGATTTTGATGTTGATTTTGTTGAACATCGCCATGCCCTAGAGGACGTGGCGATGGACATGATCGCGTCCTCCAATACGTCGCCGACCCATGGTCGTCGGCAATGAGGGTGTCATCGCAGACGTCTCAAAGAACTTATGCGTGTCTGACGTGACATCCCCTGATGCATGGTATTGCTGACCCTGTGTATGTGATGGTGTTTTGGAGGGACATCGAGAGATGTTGTACAAGACATGAGTATGTTGTATAAGACATGAGTACAAGACATGAATACCTCATCATACATGTAACATGTACATTCATCCAAATTCATGCTTACTGGCCTACTTGCAAATGTGGTAACATGATATACACGCAATTTAAAATATGAATGCTTTCCACTTTATAGTCATTACATAGACGAATATAGCCTACACTGTACTCAAAATTGAACATCGCTAAAGTGTCACAACATCGTAGCCTAAAACATTGCCGTGTTTGTGAACATGTCCAAGAATGTCTCCATAGACACGGGGATGTTTCAAAAGACATCCCTGCGTTTCCTAAGTGCTGCGGCATACGTCTTCTACAACATGGTCACGTCTATATGTCGCTCACAGCACATTGCATGTCCAACACTGCACCTCTAACCTCTACACTCTAAACTCTAACCTCTACACTCAAAACTCTAACCTCTACACTCTAAACTCTAACCTCTACACTCTAAACTCTAACATTCTAACTTGTAAACTCAATCTACACTCTAAAACTCCAACCTCTACATTCTAAACTCTAACTACTTGGAGAAATGAAGGCCAAAGTGAGCTTTGTGCAACCTCAAATTCTACTTAAAGGTCTCATGACCTAACTATGGCTGCAGCAGCTAACCCTAGCCGCCTCATGACGTAACTATGGCTGCAGCAGCTAACCCTCGCCGCCTCTATTCATCCAATGAACTTGACGAAATTCATCCTACTTGATGGTTATGTTTTGCAAGACACGATGATGTTTTCCAGGACATGTCAATGTTTTGCCAAACACTGCTGATGTTTTCAGAGACGTCTCTGTGGGATGTCCTCAAAGATATGTAGACGTTACTCGAGACATCTTCAATTGGATGTCTCAAGTGACGTGGACCTATACACAGAATGACGTGTCACCTTATCCGACATGGAATTGTATTTGCCATGTAGATGAAGTACTGTAAACTACAAAATATATAATATGTCCACATGGGTAAGCCACCAAGGACTTTACAAAATCACCCTAAATTCCTTATAATTCTGGTTTTGGTAGAAAAGTGGTATTTTAATATTATATTAATTAATAAATATTATTTAATATTTAAATATATAGTAATGAATTTAATATGTCCGCTTTAATTATAGAATAATCAGTTTTTATAAAATATTATTATAATATTAATTAATATTTTTTATTTTTAATATTTAAAATTTTATTTTATTTTGGAAACCATTTTGATACGAAGTGGACAAATCAAAAATTTCAGAGGATCAAAGCTAATAAATATAATCAGAATATTCTTCAATTTTATATTTATTTTTTATTTTATTTTTTTTAAAAAAATCTTGTTTTATAAGGCTCGTGCCCTTTTTTTTCTCCTCTTGCAGACCGCTGCCCGTTTCGCTGTTTTTTTTAACGTTGGGCTGCTTTCTACCTTGCACAGCAGTAACTTCGACATTCTTACCCCATGTGAAACTTTTGTCCGCTGCCAGCGTGGCAGTTTTGCGTCACCCAAGATGTCCTCGATGACGTCCTCGGAGACGGGCGCGTTGTTGGAGACATCGTCGCGTCTCCTGTTTCGCACGCGCGTTTCGGGACCCTCCCACCTCCACTGTTCATTATTGACGCGTGGACATCCTCACGTTCACGGGGACATTACTGGCTAGCTACAAGACATCAAAAAAACACGCTGACATGATTAACGACATAACAAAAAACACGGGTTTCTTATAGTGGTGGGCTGCGGCAGCCACCAGCTCCGGCTCAATGCTTTCGTGTTTCTTC
Source organism: Bryoerythrophyllum caledonicum (assembly GCA_963971425.1). Lineage (NCBI taxonomy): Eukaryota > Viridiplantae > Streptophyta > Bryopsida > Pottiales > Pottiaceae > Bryoerythrophyllum > Bryoerythrophyllum caledonicum. Next base: position 13,476,192 of record OZ020521.1, on the reverse strand, counting down.
AATTCTTCAGCTTTCTTGGCATCCTTCGCAGCAGTAGTCGGGACAAGAGCATGGGCCAGCTTTGCTCTTAGTGCTTCTGCATAGTTTGTTGACTGTGTGTCTTGCGGAAGTGCTTTCGCAGGGGCGGATGTAGGTGTTGGCGCAAGTGTTGGTGCCGACTCCAATACGAGTGGAGAGACCTAGACAGATGTGGCAGGCGCAAGCATTGTCTCCGCACTCCTTTCCTCCCTGTGTTGTTGTGTTGTCCGATGAGTGCTCTCCATATGTCCGTTACGACTAATGGGGACCCTCATTTCCGGTTGACGCGTAAGGCTCCCGACTGCAGGGCTTGGAGATCCTCAGGTGTAGGATTCGAGGGTTCAAGTGCACCTTCGAGAATCCTGTTGTGTGGAGTTCGAGTACGCTTTTCGTCCTGGTGGAGCTAAAGTTACGTTGAAGTAGAGCTAAAGTTAAGTAGATCTGTATCTACGTCTGTGTAAAGTTGTGACTACGTGGAACTCTATCTGTGTAGGATTGTGTTTGTACAAAACTGTGTCTGTATGGAACTATGGCTGTGCAGATCTGTGAATGTCTGTGTATACGTGTGTGTACACAGTGTAGTGCAATGTAATGCGGTGCAATGCCAGGATCTTTTACACGCTTATGTAATATATATATGGGTAGATCTGTATCTAAGTTTACGAATAGTTAGATTTAGATTTAAGTTTACGTATAGTTAGATCTAGCTAGGACCTAAGTCGATTTGTGCATTTGCAGATCTGTGTGTTGCACTATATGCACCTGTTGCACCTTTGTGCGCGAGTACGCCCAGGGATCCAGTGATACAAATGTAGATCCGATCGTACGAGGATGGAAAGAGCGAGGAGAGCAACTTCCAAAACTAATACCGTTCCTAAATCTAATGCACTTCCACCCTACATGAGCTGATCTTGATCAAACTAGATGCTAAAAGATCAGAGGAGACGACAGATTGAACAGAGAGTTATCTTAGAGGCGACAATGTGCATGAGCCTAGCTCGTACGACGAGCTGCGGAGTCGCAGCAACATGCGAGCTCTCATGGCGCCTCACATTGAATATGATTTTTAAAAATTAGTTTTTGCGAGATATTAGAGTTTTTCTGAAAGTGAAAGGGGTCACTGTGCATGTCAACCCCTACTTTTTGGTCTTGTATAAGTAACTAGGATCACATGCAGAAGTTGATTTGGCATGGAAAAGGTGTGGGGAACTATTAGCAAGCTCTTTGGGAACTTAGAGTACTACAAGGGAGCTTTTGCTTGCATTGAGTAGGGCCCAAGAACACTGATTGCCATGCATTTCATTGGTGCAAAAATAGGGACTCGCATGAAAATTCTCAAGCTCTCTTTATTTCAAGATTTAACTTCTAAAGGACCAACTGTCATAAAATGGCAATTTGAAGGTTTGGTGAGGTTCCTATGGTGTCAATTTCTAACATTCCTCTTTTGAAATTTTTACTATAGAAGGGCATTACTAAGACCTTAGTGGGAGAACAATTTTTTTTCCTAAATCTGACATTTAATGAATAAGTTATAGGTTTTGAATTTCAAATGGGGAGAGCGGGCACGTCCGCACCTCCAATTTTTTTTGGCTAGCACACTCTACAATCGGACCTCTTTAAACGATACCTCAATAAGTGATATTTCTTGATAAATTATATGAAAATTTTTGCTCCCAAAAAATTTATACTACTAAGTGTTATATGCTAAGTGTTATAACATTCTCCGCTCCCTTCTTTGTTAAATGCACCTTGTTAAGTGATATTTTAAGTAAACATTGTAATATATATATATTGATATTAGAGCCAAAATTTTGGTGCTACTTCATGTAATTATCCGATATGTTTTGCACCTAAGATGTTTTTTGTTACAATTAAATATAATTATTTATCACTCCTTACACTATACTTGTTGGAGAAAGAGGGTTAAGGTAGAGGCACCCAATCCTGATCGGCCACCCAATTTCAATCAGTAGAGTATGCATGGCATGGTGCATGAAAATTGGAAAATTTATGAAACGGTGCATGAAGCGACCCAAAACCAAGAATTCAAAATCTAAAAATTCCAGTCATGATCGGCATTGGATCACAAAGTATGCAATTTTGGGTTGCTCCACCTCAATTGAGCTCTCATTGGTGGCCTTGCCAAGTAAGTCGAACAAGGCCTATCGGCATTGGGTACCTCCATGAGTTAGTTCTCTATGGCATGTCTTCTCTCTTTTTACTCACTCTCACTTATTGGCATTGGGCAAAGGAGGGCACTAAATCTCACCTACTCTACAATTTGATTATGGGCTTCGGTGGTTTTTGGGCTTCTAAATTCTATATCAATTCCAAATCTTTGAGATAAATTTGAAAAAATGTTTGTTGAGTTTCATTCCTAATTCCGCATCTTTCTACATTAATGTTTTTGACATACAATGTCATTTGAGTCCTCAATTGGCTTATTTGATCGGAGTTCTCAGTTGGGCGCCTCTACCTTAGTGAGGGGAAGAACTTGTAAGTGTTAGTGAGAGAGGGAAAGAGGATGCTATGATAGTTTAAGGGAGGGCGGTGAAGAGTTGAGAGAGAGGGCGGGAGCGTTAGGATTTAAGGTGTGGGTTTAGGGAAGGTAGGGAGCGGTTAAGGGGGGTTTAGGGGGGGCGGTTTTAGGGGGTGGGAGAGAGGGGATCGATGTAGTGAAGGCCAGGGAGAGGGCTAGGACATTGGGTTTATTTATTTTATTTTAAAAGAGAGAGGTTTGGAGGAGAAAGAGAGGCCTTGGGGTGTGACTAAGAGAGAATTTTATTAAAAATTAAAAAAGAGTTATCTTTTTTATGAAATTTTTTTATTATTGTAGAATGGTGCAAGTAGGATAATTAAGTATCAAGGATGAGTTTACCGGTTTTGTCTCTTGCGCCTCGGCCGAAGGTTGCCACGGTCAAGGGCCGTGAATTCACATTGCAGAAGCAACAAGAAATCATTTCTTATCATGAGGAGGTCTTGGCTGCAGGCCGCAAGATTCACACAAGGCATTGGCTAAGTGGGCAAATGACAAGTTCAACAATTGTGCATCTCCATTGACTATTGGGAGGTTATTGAAACGGAAGGCATCGGTTATTGCCACGGGTGTGGGTACTTTGGGTGCTTCCAAGCGTATGAGGAAGGCACAATGTCCAAAATTGGAAGCAACAACTTTTGATTGGTTCACTAGAATGGAAGAGAAGGGTGTTACTTTATCAGATGATCTTGTGGTAGCTGCAACAAAGAGGCTATATGAGTTGATACCGAGAGATGCCAGTGAGAAGGAACTTCAATTTTTGAGTGGATGGATAAAGAAATTTAAGAGAAGATTTAACATCAAGGGTTATGTTCGTCATGGAGAAGATGCATCAGCAGATACTTCAACAACAATTTTGGTGCAAATGGAGAATATCAAGGCCATTGAAGTTGAGTACAACATTAGTGATGTTTTCAACATGGGCAAGACCGATCTTTTTTTAAGTTGGAGCCCAACCGTACCTTAGCTACGAAGCAAGTGTTAGGGAAGAAGAAACAAAAGGAGCGTAATACGGTAGCCTTGACTGCAAATGTTGATGGTAGTATTTGTCTTCTTCCATTAGTTATAAACCAGTACCACAAGCCTCGAGCTTTCAATTCTAAGCACATTGAGAATCCAACGAATTTAGGCATTATGTGGGCCGCAAACAAGAAAGCATGGATGACTATTAATATTTTTGAGCGGTTTATATTAGATTTTGAGAGAAGGATGGTTTTGGCAAGGAAGAGAAAGTAGCTCTACTTCTTGATAACTTTTCTGGTCATCAAGTGCCAAATGTAACTTCACGGTTGAGGATAACAAAGTTAGGTTACTTGCCACCTAATACGACTAGTCGTTTTTAACTTATCGATGCAGGTATTATTACGTCTTTTAAGGCTCATTATCAGAATTTAGTGATACAACATCAAATAGACTGTATTATGGCTAAAAGAGATTTTAGCATTGATTTTTATCAAGCAATGGTTAAGGCTGAGAGAGCATGGCGTGTTGGGGTTACACCTCGAACGATTCAAAATTGTTGTATTCACACATGAGTTTTCTTCAGGCTTGTTTGGAGCGAGAAAGAAGAAGCGAGACATCTGAATGAAATTAGTGAAGTTGCAGCTTTGTAAGAACAACTGACATTGTTGTCATCTTAGACTACAGAGGGTGAAGTCATGGATGCTCAGGAGTTCATCAATTTTGAGTTTGAATTTGATTTGAACAATACTTATGAACCTAGTCATAAGGATATCATAGATTCACTACCCTCTGATTATCAACAATGTGATTTATATGAAGATATGGTGAATAGTGAAGATGTAGTACAACATGTTGGACTAGATGCTGCAGATCATGCTCTTGAGACCTTGCAGACATTTTTAGAGCAACGATGGGAAAATGTTTTGTCACATGTGAAGAACATTCGCTCGCTTCATATGAAAGTTTCTATGTGGCGCGTGAAAAAATCTTGCAAGACAAAGATAGATTCTTTTTTTGAGTCGGCTTAATCAATGTATTATTTTTAGTTTATTTGTACTTTCATCCCTTATTTCCATAAAGTTTTCATTGAAGTCTTCCAATTGTGACCTTCAATATGTGTTAGATTTATTTTTTTGATGTGTTATAAATGTTTTTTGAAAATGTAACAATATTATTTTTCAAGCTTATGGTTGTTATTTTTTTATAAGTGTTATAGTTTTTTTTTTGAATTTTTATAAATGTTATATTCAATAAGTGTTATAATTTATTTTTTAACTTTTATAAATGATATTTTTGATAAGTTACACTCTCCATAAGTGTTACATTTTTTCCGCTCCCGGTGAGTATCTTTTAAAGAGGTCTGACTGTATTAAATATAAGATTTTCAATACTCACAAGTAATATTGTTTCCCTTCATGTCGTCAAAAAGATTCGTGTCTTTAGTGAAAAATAGCATATTAATTCAGGTCAAACATTTTCACACATTGTCACACATTGTCAGGCAAGGGACCAAAAAAACTTCTTATTTTCCATATAAAACTTAAAGATCTTCACATTTTTAACTTTTTATTTTTTCCACAACAATATGTGGCATACATCTTCTTATTGACCACTAGGATTATCAATCTAAAACATATTGAGTTCACAAAAGATTTAAACTAGAATTGGCAATTTTTGAACCTCCACTTCTTGCACACTTGTTTTGAACATGCTACACCCCTTCACTACCTCTAAAAACCGGTGTTCAAGAAACTTACATCATGCTTAACATGATGGTAATGAATTCACACCTTGTGTAGTGCAAGAATTTGACACCAAGTGAAGTCAAAGTCTGCTCATCCACTAAACGCATGGAAGAAAATGAACGGTTTTCTCTACTTCAAACACTATAATCTTTCAATATGTGGGGTCAAAGTTTATGAAATTTTGTGAGAACGTTACTCAATAAGTCTTGATTGAGATCCTACTATTCCATGTAGAAATATAATTTTTTGTTTTCCTCGTCAATCTTTGCAGCAGAACGAGCAGTTTTGAAGTGTGCTTGGTGTGAAAATGCCTTGAGTCTTTAGGGGTAAAAATCCCACCCTGCCTTTTTCATTTCTTTCCTCTTCAGGAAGGACTTTCAGAAAAACTCCATGGTCGAAAGAGCTTCTCATTTGTGCGGTGGGGAAACCCAATAGAAAGAAAGGCAAGAAGGAATCCAGGATCCACTTGCAGGACGAGCTCATAACAAAGCTTTTCCACCGCATAAATGATTTCTGATTAAATAGTGCAGAGAATCAGCTCAAGCTTTTCCGGTTTTTAGTAGAATAAGAATACTTCAAAGCATAAGATGATTCACGTCACCTTCAAATGGGGAATCGCAGTATTATTTAACCAGAAATCAATGCACACCGCTGGCTAAATAGTACCCCCAGAATTGCATTGTCAGCGAATCTTGTTTCAAGGATGGTGAATGGGGGCCTACTTGCCAAGTTACATCCTGTTCATATGGACAATTGGGAATCACACCAAAGCAACGGACTCCCACATGTAGCATGTCTGCGGTCGTCGATTCCTATGGGACTGATTCAAGCCTTGTTAAAAAAATTAAAATAAAATAAAAAAAGAGAGTATCCTGGCGGGGTCTGCCTCTTTCTTTTGTTTTTCTCCCTTCCTTCCTTCGCAGTAAAGGTTCTCTTTGCTTGTGTCAAAAAAAAAAAAGAAAAAAAAAAGAGAGAGAAAACTTGGGGCGCTATACTGTACAATCCCCTTCAATAAGGTTACGTACTTTTTGCATTCCTAGGGTCCACCCTCTTGAGGTCTAGAAAATTGTTATTTTACCATGAAATTTTTGGCACAAGATCATTTCTATGTTGACAACATGTGTGCCAAATTTCAAGTCTAGAAGATGAATATAGAAAAAGATATTCCAAATTTACCAACATGTGTAGTTGTAAGCCATTCACTACTGCCAATTTTGACACCCTCCTGAGGGCTGAAAATTTGATATTTTACCACGAAATTTTTATCACAAGATCATCTCTATGCTGATAACATGTGTGTTGAATTTCAAAGCCATGTGATGAATACAATAATAGATACACAAGATTGTTTCTCATAGTTTCACATCTTGGTAGATTTTGAATATGGATTTTTTTATTCATCTTCTGGCCTTGAAATTTGGCACACATGTTGTAAACATAGAGGTGATCATGTGTTAAAAATTTCATAGTAAAATAACAATCTTTCAAACCTAGGGAAGGTGCCAAAGTTGAAATGGTACCCGGTTGTTTCTCACAATTAGCACGTTGGTAGATTTTGATTTTTTTCTTTTCTATCGTGGATATTTTAGACTTGAAATTAAGCACACATATAATCAACATAGAGATGGTCTCATGTCCAAAATCTCATGGGAAAAAATATAAAATTCAATCCATGGGAGGGTGTCAAATTTGGCAAGAGTGAAATGTTTCTCACAACTACACATGTTGGTAGATTTCAAAAATCTTTTGCTATGTAGGTATTCTGGCCTTAAAACTTGGCACACATGTATTCAATATAGAAATGGTTTCATGCCAAAAATTTCATGCGCAAAAACAAAAGATTTAATCCTTGGGAGTGTGTCAAAGTTGGCGAGGAGTGAAATGTTTCTTACAACTACACTCACAACTACACATGTTGCTAGATTTTAAATATGTTTCTTAGTGTGGATGTTTTGGACTTTAAACATGTAATAAACACAGAGAAGGTCCCATGCCAAAAACTACATGGGAAAAAACAAAAAATTCAATCCTTGGGAGGGTGTCAAAGTTCGTAGCTATGAAACTTTTCTTAGTGCTACCCATGTTGGTAGATCTTGGATATCATTTGACTTCCAACCGTGAAATTTTGCACACGTGTTGTCAACATAGAAATGATCTTGTGCCAAAAATTTCATGGTAAAATAACAATTTCTCACCCTCAAGAGGGTGTCAAAGTTGGTAGCACTGAAAGTTACTATCCCTAGGAATGCAAAAAGTATGTAACCTTATTGAAGGAGACTGTATAGTACCCTCACACAAGTATATGTACTATTTGCTTTTGTACGTTTCTACACTACACTGTTGCCAACTTTGGCACCGTCTTGAGGGCTAAAAATTTGTCAATTTACCATGAAATTTTGGCACAAGATCACTTCTATGTTGAAAACATGTGTGCCAATTTTCAAGGCCAGTAGATTTATACAAAAAAAGATATCCAAGATTTACCTACATGGGGTAGCTGTAAGAAAAGTTTCATAGCTGCCAACTTTGACACCCTTCCAAGGATTGAAAGAATTTTTTTGCCCATGTAATTTTTAGCATGAGACGACCTCTATGTTGATTATGTGTGTGAAAAATTTCAAGTCCAAAAGATCCACACAATTAAAACTACATCAAAAGCTAGCAACATGTGTAGTTGTGAGAAACATTTCACTCCTAGCCAACTTTGACACACTCCCAAGGATTGGATTTTTTGGTATTTTCCCATGAAATTTTTGACATGAAACTATCTCTATGTTGATCACATGCATGCCAAATTTGAAGGCCAAAATATCTACATATCAAAAGATTTTTGAAATCTACCAACATGTATAGTTGTGAGAAACATTTCACTGCTGCCAACTTTGACACCCTCCTAAGGATTCTATTTTTTATTTTTTACCATGATATTCTAAACATAAGACCATATCTATGTTGGTTATACATGTGCTTGATTTCAAGTCCAAAAGACCCACAAAAGAAAAGAAACAAATCTAAATCTAACAACATGTGTAGTTGTGAGAAACAATCAGCGAAAGCATTTCACTATTGTCAACTTTGGCACCCTCCCTAGGTCGGAAAAATTGATAATTGACCATGAAATTTTTGGCACAAGATCACCTTCATGTTGATGACATGTGTGCCAAAATTCAAGGCCAGAAGATGAATACAAGAAACCCTCTTCAAAATCTACCAAAATATGTAGCTACGAGAAACAGTTTTGTATATCCTTTTTTCTATTCATCAAGTGGCCTTGGAATTTGGCACACTTATTATTGACATAGAGGTGGTCTCATGCTAAAAATTCCATGGGCAAAAAAAATTCTTTCAATCCTTGGGAGGGTGTCAAAGTTGGTTAGCTGTGAATGGCTCACAACTACACATCTTGGTCGATTTTGGATATCTTTTTTTGTGTTTATCTTCTGGCCTTGAAATCTGGCACACATGTTTTCAACATAAAGTTGATCTTGTGCCAAAAATTTCATGGTAAACTGACATTTTTTCAGCCCATAGAAGGGTGCCAAAGTTGGCAGCAATGTAGTGTGAAAACGTACAAAATAAAAAAGTACGAATACTTGTGTGAGGGTACTGTACACTACGGACCATGGAGATTGACCACAACCCTCTAAAATCTGTGATTGGCCAAGGAAGTCGTCCCGGTCCGAGTTTGCTTTACACTACCTTGAAAAAGGAGATTGACCACGGAGTTCGAGGTTACCTTAATATGCTATTTTTTGCCGAGTGGATAATGTTTCTTGGTCCAACACATTTTACGTTCATTCGAGGCAAAGAGGTCGGCTCGACAAAAAATAAGGGGGCCGTTGGGCTGAAAATTAGTGATTGGTTGAAAATCAAATTTTTAATTATTTTTTTCCCATAATTTTTCCATGTTACTGTAGGACGTTGGGATACTATTTTTTGACGTCGTTTTTTGAGACCGTTGGACTGTAAGAGAAGTGAATAAAGGCCGTATGTCCCATTTTCCCCCCTCTCTAATTTGGTGTATTTGCACTGATTTGTATTGTTTTCTGCATGTTTTTTGTTGTTTTTGCCAAGATTTTTTCCCTACCTTTCTTTCAATGGAGGGATATAGTGTAGATGGAGAGTGTAGAGATTCCGAAGGACACATATGGTCGCAAAATTCCAGATGGATGAAATTTGCAACACCATTTTCTTTGCCTCCAAGTAATGCACCATCTAGAATTGCTCAAGTGCAATTTCAGCATGGGCCAAATTTGCCCAATTTGCATCCTAGTGCATTTCCCCCTACTTCTACAGATTTTTGAGAAGACTCCCTCATAGTGAAAGAGAATTAGAGGAGATTGGCACCCAAATCCCACATAGTGAGTTCATGAGAGGATTAGAGATTTTGGAGGTGAAACAAGAGGAAGGTGCAAGAAAGGTGTCCAAAGCGCCTCCAAAGAAGAGAGGTCGTCCAAGAAAAGAGAAGACTGCCACGAAGGAAAAACCGAAGAAAAAGGCAAAGGCAACCGTGATTCAACTTGAAGAATTGGATGAGAAGGACGCAACTTCTACGAAATGGAAGGATTACGAAGTTGAAACCTTGATTGCAATAAGAGGAGAGATGAATGAGGAATTTGCAAGAATAGCAAACAAACAAGGTATGAATTTTATTAAATTTTTTTACAAAACGTTGAATTTTTTGTGGCGAATGAGGGCATATGTCGGCCGTATGATGAGGCCGTAGAAGGCCTCCACCTTAGCTACATGCCCATGCCCCCCCTCTCCCCAAAACTGCATCGGCCACTGCCATGGAGGCTTTGCGGGTCTAGTTTCGTGGCCCTACCATCTCCTCGCGCGCATGGGGATTTGAACCCCAATCTCCGGAGAGAAAATAGATTCCTCCCATAGTCGTCACTCCACCACAAGCTTTATGATGTCCAAGATGTTTTTGGAGTGTTAATTGTACTAAAAATTGTCCTAATTTCTTTGTTGGAATTTTCATTCAAGTTGCCTTTGCACCCCTTTTGAGCTTCTTTTTGGCCATAATTCTCCTATTTTTTGTCATGTATCGTAGGTACAAATGCATGGATGTTGTTACAAGTCTGAATGGTTGCGGGAATTTGAGGATTCAACCGAACATGGCTATCTTGTAAGAAGAAGTACAAAACTATCTTGACCGAATAGTGAAATGACAAGAGGGCGAATGAAATTTTGGGGACGGATTGAAAACAAGAATGTCATTGGTTTGAAGACATGGACATGTGGAATAGTAAACGTGCAAGTGTTCACAACCAAATTCCGGCAAGTGCTATGGAAGGAGACGACACGTTTGAAACGACTTCTTCACCACTTATAACTCCAGAATCGGCAGATTTCAACCCTTCCATAGCACCAAATACACAAAAGAAGAAAAAGAAGAGTCAAGACAAAATTGAACGACTTTTGCAGCAAGTGGTAGGCAATTCTACCATTTTGATTTCCACCTTCCAACAGCCTACATATTTGTTAAAAAATATGGACCGTAATTTTGCAGCAGATCTAGAGAGGTTTTAGCTATTCTTCCATGGAATGAGAACTACTATCAGAAAACACTAGATTTGACTCCTTCCAAATTTTGTAATGCCATAGACTTTTTGCCAAAACTTCGTGCATTGTTGTAGCTTCACAAAGCAAGTCTTTAGCCCTTTCATTCTCCTTCAATAGAGATGCTTCACTTTCTTCATCATTCACTTCATTTGTTGCCATAAAATCATCTCTATCCAAAATTCTATTATTCACTTCCCGAATTGCCACTCTTTCAAAACACAATTATTGACCTTCTCTTAAATCGTCACTATCTATTCTTTTTTGTAGTTGTTCATCAGCTTCTGTAATCCGGTCCACGTCAAATCTAGCCTTTATTGTGACGCACAAATTGTGCATCACAATGCATGTTAAGACAATATCTGGTACCATCCTCAATAGTACATCACACCTCGTCATGATAATTCTCCATCTCCCGTTTTAAATTTCAAATGCCCTCTCTACACACATTCGGGTTGAAGATTGAATGAAATTCCAATTTCCATGGATTGGTGACAATTCGGTTTTTCCTCCCTTAAATGGACAGTACATGCACGGTCTAACGGGATATGTTGCATCCCCTATCAACTTGTACGGATGCAATTTCCCCTCCATACAAGCTCTTCCAATTTTTGTAACTTGAAAAACAGCCCAATCATGAAGACTACCGGCCCAACCAAACTCGTAATTCCAAAACCTCGATTTGACATCAACAATTCCTTGAAGAATAGTTGAATGGAACGACTTCCGGCAATAATAATCTTCTCCACCAACAATTGGCGCCAATATTGCGATATGCGACCCATCTATTGCGCCTATAACGTATGGAATGCCATGTAGAGCTTCAAATTCTTTAGCTAAAATCCTAAACTGCGATTCACTAGGCATTTGAACAAATATTTGTTGCAAATGTTGTCTAACGGCTTTACAAAATTCTCTCACAATTTTTGAAACCGTACATTCAGCAACCCCATATAAATCCCCTATAAGCAATTGTCCATTGCCAGATCCTAGCCATGTCAACAAAATTGCAATTCTAGTTTCCACATAAATTGAATTCCTAAAAGGTGTATCTTGTTTTTGCAAAAATGACCCTAACTTCTCACAAAGAAATATGAAAGTAGCAAATTTAACTCGGGTTCTAACCTTAAATTGCCCTTCAATGTATGATCCCAACAATGATCGAGTTGTAAATCCACCTTGTCTTGCAAAACTCCAAATGCTCTATATTCCTCATCCCTTTCTCTCTAGAAACATGCTGAAAATTGCCAATTTCTCCCACTCCTTGTAAAATCAGTGCTTGCATGCTCACAACGTGTGAAACAAGCATGTGCAAGCACATATAAAACCCTAGCATCAACACAAGGTCTGTCTTCCTCCCCTCCATTGCAACCCTAGTTGCTCAAGTTTCAAAAGAAGAGAAGAAAAGAGAGAAGAAGACAAGAAGGAAGGTGGGAACAAGGAGGAAGAAGAAGGGGAGGGTGAGAGAGTGAATGATGAGGTAAACTCCAAATCTGCCCTTTTTAGATATACATTAAAAAATCAGCCCATACTTGCCCCGGTCCAAAGTGACCAAGACACTCAAAAAATGATTTTTCATTTTTCATGGTCACGGCTCTAGACCAAGAGCCGTGACCATGAAAATAAATGATTTCTCTTAGTCAATTCCCCTGGTCCACAGTATAAAGCACCGATTATTCAAACTTGGAATGACTTCACAAATAACTCTAATACTACCAAAATATCACCATGGTTTTGTCCAAATTTTCATTTAACTTTGACTTGAGTATGATGTATGCCTCCATTGCGACAAACACATAACAAAAATTTACATACACCTTCAAAAACTTTTCAGAGCATTGTCCAGCAGCTTCCTCAAAGAAGCCGTCAAATAGGGAGAATCATTGTTGGGTATAGTCAACTAGGCTACTATGAAAAACCTATCATGAAGGATGTTGGGCCGAAGTCACGAGCGTTCTCTTGCTACCTAGTGCCAATTTGGCTTTGATTTTGGATTTCGGATGATGAAATGTAATTGTTGACTTCTTCAGCATTACGAGATTCTAGAATTTTGAGAATTATGTCGTATGATTTGATCACGATAAGTATATATGTCATTACTACATACCTATCACAAGTATCTCAAATCGGTTAAATATACTTTTGAGAGGTTCACGAGGTAAAATACTTTGAAAATTTCAGCACACATTCATATTATAGTGTGTTCATATGTTATCATTGAAAATTCTAGATCAGTAACTTGAATTGACTTTTACTGGTAAAAAACCAAACTTGAATTGACTTTAACCCTGCAACGGGTAGAAGATAAAAGAAATGGCTCCCCACCAATACCTTGATACACTTTAAACACTCGGTGAGTCCCTCTAAACATAGAAATCCAACGAATAGATTCTGCATGAATAGTGAAGAATCTAGTAAATCGTAAGAATTTTCAGGGCCGCGTGCAAGGTCTCATCGTTAAAGGATTAAAGAGATCCCCGAGCAGTGGGAACGGAACCCCTCCAAACTCCCTCGCACGCCCATTGGTTCCCACATCCTGGGCGATCCGTCCTCCCCATGTTCAAAACCGCCATATTCCCTCCCCTTATACGGAGCGCCGACCGCCGGTCGCCCGCCCTCAGATTCCCTGCCCCCAGACATCTCTGCTATACTCGGGTGACGCTCCCTCGATACCCTCCCGGTAATAAGGTTTCACTAGGTTGATACCCTCATGATAGTCGGGTGATCGTGACGAGGAAACGGCGTTGATAGGCTTCCTTTGCTGCGTGCCGCTTTCACCTCTCTTCCACCTTCAGGAATCTGGGGCTGCCTCTCCAGGCTCACATCGGTTCTGCGGTTCAGTTACGCCAGCCTTCACCGATTCTGATGCATGCTGTCTAGCTCCACGCGCTCTGGAGGATCGACTAGCTTCTGTTTCGGATACTCTAGGCTGAACTGTTGTATAATTTGGTACAAGTTCTGCTTTGAGTATGTACCACTTCGCTGGTTAGACGACTTCGAGATATTCAGGTAATTTTCACGGGATGGTCGACATGAGCGTCGTTCTGGCAACCATGTTGAAGTTCTTTTTGGTAAGGGGTCGCGTACATGTGTGAGGTTTTTCCTTCAGGATGGTGGAACATTCATTTTTCTGAGGTAGACTGGCAGCTCGCTGAGTCTGTGTACTTGACGTCCTGCGGCTTGATATATGCTTACTTCAATTTTTTCTAGAAGGGCTCCAGTCCTTGAGATCACTGTCAGAGAAGCATCATCTGGTGGACCGTTGTGGACACCGCTGAAGCGACAACTAAAATCCACCCCGTATCTGTACCACGGAATCCTTGATTTGCAGCAGAGCCTGCAAGAGTAGTACGTGAGTCATGATCCAGACCTGTCGCTTTTCAGCACGTCTTCTAGCCTTTAGCAAGATCGATATTCCCTTGATTTCCACTCTCTTGAAGCCAAATAGACTACCATTCTGAGCAGCCAAATTCACCAATTGAAGCGTTTACCGTCGAGAAATAGAAATTGACAGAGTAATATAAACTGACGGGTGATGAACTTTCTTGTCTTGTCAATGTGAGTTGAATTTGACTGGAATTTTCAGGGCCTAATTGAGCGAGCAGATTGGCTGCTGACAGTGCGGTGCCATGGTGAGCGGGTTCCGGCGCGTGGGGCGCGCGTTCGACAAGTCGCTGGAGACGCTGAATGCGAAGGTGGGCGCGAGCAAGGTGGGCAAGTACTTCAAGCTGGAGGATCGGAATTCGTACTTCACGCAGGAAGTCCGCGCGGGGACCGCCACGTTCCTCACCATGGCGTACATCCTGGCGGTGAACGCGAGCATCCTGACGGACTCGGGCGGCCCCTGCAGCGTCTCGGACTGCGTCCCTCTCTGCAGCAACGACGCGCTGGGCACCAACAGCGTGGCCTGCCTCGCAGCCGGGTTCCAGATGGTCCCTCCAACTCCGGGGTGCAAGTTTCCGCCAGTGAATCCGGGCTACCAAGCCTGCCTCGCCACAGTAAGGAAAGATCTCATCGTCGCCACCGCGGCCGCGGCTCTCATCGCCTGCTTCCTGATGGGCATGTTCGCGAACCTCCCGCTCGCGCTCGCGCCGGGAATGGGCACGAACGCCTACTTTGCGTATACAGTTGTGGGGTTCCACGGCTCGGGCAACATCACCTACCAGTCCGCGCTGGCCGCGGTGCTCGTCGAGGGCATCATATTCCTAATCATCGCGGCGCTCGGGTTCCGAACCAAGATTGCGAAACTCATCCCGCGACCTGTGCGCCTCTCGACGTCCGCGGGCATCGGCCTCTTCCTCGCCTTCATTGGTTTGCAGGCCAGCGAGGGTGTCGGCCTCATCGCGTACGACGGCGCCACGCTGGTCACGCTGGGCGCGTGCCCGAGAGAGTACCGCGTCTCGCTTGCGCCAGTCATCAGCGTGAATGGCACCATGCAGCTCATGTCGGGTATGAAATCGTTCACCTCCTGATCTGGATTTTTTGTTCTCGAATCTTTCGTTTTGTTTCCATGATTCAAAATCCGTGATACTTTTAACAGGCGGTGCGACCTCGGGCGCCATCATGTGCACCAAGCACCGCATGGAAGACCCGACCTTCTGGCTTGCCGTGGTCGGCTTCCTCCTCATCGCGTACGCCCTCATCAAGAACGTCAAGGGCGCGATGATCTACGGCATCGTGTTTGTCACCGGCGTCTCCTGGTTCCGCCACACCAAGGTGACGTACTTCCCGGAGACGCCCGAGGGCGAGGCGGCCTACGCCTACTTCAAGAACGTGGTGGACGCGCACCGCATCGAGAAGACCGCGGGCGCGCTTAGCTTCAAGCAGTTTAACACCTCGGAGCTCTGGGTGGCGCTCATCACGTTCCTGTACATCGACATCCTGGACACGACCGGCACCCTCTTCTCCATGGCGAAGTTCGCCGGCTTCGTGGACGCGAAAGGGAACTTCCCGGGCCAGTACTTCGCGTTCATGAGCGACGCGACGGCCATCTGCGCGGGCTCGCTCCTGGGCACCTCGCCCGTCACCACGTTCATCGAGTCCTCGACCGGGATACGCGAAGGCGGGCGCACGGGCCTCACGGCGCTCACTGTCGCGTTCTACTTCTTCCTGAGCCTCTTCTTCACGCCGCTCCTCGCGTCCATCCCGCCGTGGGCTGTTGGCCCCGCGCTGGTGCTGGTGGGCGTCATGATGGTCAAGTCCGTCGTGGAGATCAACTGGGAGGATCTGCGCGAGGCCGTGCCGGCGTTCATCACCATCGTGGTCATGCCGTTGACGTACTCCATCGCGTACGGGCTCATCGGCGGGATCTGCACGTTCATCGCGTTGCATCTCTGGGACTGGACGTTGCTGGCATACTCGCGCGCTCGCAATGGCCCCAAACCATCGTCTAGTCCGGGGTCGCCTCCTGAGAAGGCGCCCGCCGTGGAGAATCCGGAGGTCGCCGCCACTGAAGGCAAACTCTAAAACACAAAATTCAACACGTAGGATACGCTGTGGAAATACCTCATTTTCTTTCTTGTTCTTTTGTGTCTAGAAAAATGACTGACCCAATTCATGATCAGGTGAATGGCAGTATGGTAGATTAGTATGGAAACAGTCATGTGGGAGCAATAATTATGCTAGATTAGAATGGAAGGACGCCCTTTCTTAGGCATGACGTTACATTAGATGGCCCTTGTTCGCCTTCGCCTGGAATTTATCTCGATTCTGGCGAGGCGAGACTTGTTTTGATAATTGTGAATTTTCTAAAGAGCATCCGCACCTTTTGGGCCGGGGCAACACCTGGAGAGTCCGAACTACTCCCTTTACAAGAGTATCTATTACACCACCTTGGGTCCATAACAAATATTTGCTCTTTGTAATAGTGGTCTGCTCATAACAACATCCATCAAGCCGAAAGTCACCTCTCACAATTATATCCATTGCGTGTAACGACCATAATGAACCTTGTCCACTATAATAAGTGCTCCAAGTATCAACCGTTGGCCAAAGCAGCCATGATCCTCTCTTTCACAGCTTCAACCGGTCATGGCTTGGATTTTGCCACTTGCAAGCTTGTTGCCATTAATTTGGACCGGTCATTTTCCTTTAGCTTTACCAAGTGCCGGCAAATTTCATTTTCATTGAAATTTGAACCAGCCAAAAACTTGCTCATTCATAAGTAAGCCGGTTTTTCCAATGTGCGGAAATGATATCAACAAATAACATACACCATGCAACATATAAAAACAATGTTCAAAGAACATATCAACATACAACAACAATGATCAACGATTTATCACATACAACAAACAACAACAATGATTAACAATTTATTCATAGCAGGAGTTGAACCTAAACTAACCCATCAAACCACTAGATAGCCATGGATTTACTCTTCTATCAGACCTAGGTCTTAAAGTCTCACATTAGATCAGAAACAGACATGCACACAAAGTTTTGCACAATTCCTCAGATCCATACATCTACTTCAAACCCGTAAACATGATCCATACACGAAATCCATACAAGAGATTCATGCATCAGCACTTAAATCACCAACGCGACTACACACTCGGAGAACCTAAAAACCTCCAACGAACGTAAACACGAGCACGAACAGCAGACATGCACAATGAACACGAACCACGATGCACAATGAACACGAACCACGATGCGCAATGAACACAACATGCACAATGAACACGAACCACGATGCACAATGAACACAACATGCACAATGAACACAGATTGCAGAAATATGAGACATGAATGTACTTGTAGTGTCGATATCTGCCGCGACCGGTGCTATCCTCAAGCAGTATCTCACACACCAATTGGCTTGAAGGTTGCTGGAAACTCCGAACTTCGACACGCATCGAGACTGAACTTCAACTTCGACTTCACTGAACTCAACTTGACAGATCGAGATTGAGCTGAACTTGACTTGACAGATCGAGAGTGAACTCCGAACTTCAACTTGAAGGTTGCAGCGAGCGAGGGGGCAGTGGAGCAGCGAGCTTGAGCGACAGGGATCCAGGGGCAGCGAACTTCGAAGGCGTCACAACGAGTAAGGAAAGTGGACTTCGGTGTCCACGACCGTCGACGGTAATGCTGGACGTCGTGCATGAGACTCGAGACTCGAGACTCGAGAGCCTGGGCAGGGGGCGTCGGGCGAGGTCGGGAGCCTGCCAAGGCGAGAGCCTGGCCGCGAGTCGGGGTTAGTGATTCAATTGCACTTGCAGCATGGAACCAACATGCAATATTGGCGTAGCTAGACATTTTTGTAACAAACACTAGAAATTTGGGGAGCACGAATTCGGAGCTTTAGGGGTCAATTGTCTTTTCGTCTTCTCCGGCAGACCATGCCTTGGCTCAAAGCAATTAGGGTTTAGAGGCCTCATTCCTTTTATAGCCGTCCTAAAGCACTCACAGAGGCTTACACCTCAGTATTTACCAGGTACTAGGATACTATCACCTCAGTATTGCACTGATATCAGTCAAGAAGTGTTGCTACAGTAGATGGAAAAACCTCTTTTATTCTTGTACTGGGGTATCTCAAGTGTAATTGAGTTGTTTCCGCTGCTGTATTTTCAACTATAGTTGAGTAAAAGGAGAAGGGGTGATTTTATACACTCCATAAGTGTATATCTACAAGCCGTGAAGAACATCTAGCATTCTTCACAGACCCCTCTCATCATCCTACTGAAAGCTGAAGGATGAAAAAATGGACCCATTAAAATCCTAGCTTAGCCATCTTGCACACCTGACTGTAGTCACACCCCAGTTTTCCAAGAATCATACTGAAGCCTGTATTGAAAAAAAAATACAGTGTTAATCACACTGTGGAAATACTCATGAGCTTTACATTCCAGAGATGGCACTAAAATCAAGTCCCACAGCATGAAATTCGACGTCCTATTTACTTGGAGGAGCCCTTGCAGTTGCTAATGAGAAATCAAACTAAACCTCGTCTTCTTGAGCATGTTCTCACATCAATTGGCGTCATTATGTGGTGGCAGTAACCACACCCAAACATCACCTCCCCTCGCTGGCTTTGCACTCGTTTCCCATTCTCTCAATAAAGTATTTGGAGCATGCTGTCTCAACAGGCTTCTATACACTACCTGGAATCACACACTAAATCAATATTGCCAATGACAAAAAACATGACCAAGACGGTCCACTTTCAATTTACAATTGATCCCTGGCTCATGACATATGTGTCGACACATGAGCCACGAATGTCATGACAAAAATGTCCAGCTCATGATACGTGCAGCAAAACCAGGTTGACGAGCCTGCTTCATAAACTTCATAAATCAATGAAAAGAAGTATCAAAGATAGTGTTACCTGAAGAAGGCTTTTTGAACCACCTTCACACTGCGTAATTTTCAACGTGCAGCCACTTCGTAGCAGACCATTTAGTGCCTTTGATCACAGGGCAACCGCCTGCCAAACAAATACACACCCCATTAGATCCAGACGTTACAACATATCTTCAAGTTTCAAGTCAGCATAAGGAACTTAAGATGAGACTTGAAACCGATGACCTCTGAATTCTTGACAAAGATGCATAAGAATAATAATGCTGAGAGTTATTCTCTTCATGATACTACAGTTATTTGTAAAATCACCCAAGTTAGTTTCCACTAGATACCCCTTCTTTCTTCTACTACTCTTTCCTCGCTCTACACGGTTCTTGAATCAGTAGAAGAGCTTGGTGATCTTCCAATTAGCATCCTTCAATTCAGTCGGTTGAAGAGCTCGGTGCTCTTCACTTAAGTCGAAGTAGTTGTATAGCCATCTTTTAGAGTGAAGGAAGTAGTTTTGCGTAAGATTGTACCATGAATATTAACCACCTTAATTCTCTTCATTGAGCTGGTTTCAATGAAGAAAGGAGGGGTATCTCAACCAAGCTTTGGGTGGCTTTACAAATAACTCTACTGCAAAATTAATCTTTGTAGCTTGAAGGCTCACCGTGCAAGCTCGTGGGGTCAAGAGTGGCATCGGGCTTCATGCTCCAGAAAAGCAAGGCATCTCCCATACGTGGGCGCACGGAAATGCCAGCCTTGGCACATTCTGATCGCTGATCCCAATCAGGCACCTCACTTGCATTCACCTTGGCAGCTGGGAAAACCGTTTCTCCCCCTTCTTCCACATTTGACCTGTACCATGTCACAAAAAATGTCACGACTCCTCAATGTAATTATTGTAATGTTATTTGTAAAGTGACGCAAGAAAACCATGAGTTTTGACATCTTTTTCATCTAAGAATCAGCACTACATAGCTCTCAATAAATCTATCATCAGCTTAAAGAGGAAAAAGGCGGCTAAGATTCATGACCTCTCCTTGTTCATTCTAAAGTAGCTAAAAAATCCTCTAAAGACCACCAAGCTCTTCCGAAGTTAAGAGAGATTCTAGTCGAGGGACCACTGAGCTCTGCCATGAATCTAATAGCTATCAAGAGTGAACAAATAGTACAAGTGTAAGAGGGGTAACTTTGAGTGACTTTACAAATAACTCAATTAGTCAGAAATTTTCTGAACTGCAGCATCTGGACCTAAATCATGTCGAAACGTTATTCACAGGAGAAAACAGATGATACATCGTTTCTGATCTTTAAAGCAGCTTGCTTCGAAAAGGGTAGTCGAGGGAACACTTACAAATACATGAGTACAGTGGCAATTCGCTGGCCGCCATTTTTGGTGTTGAAAGCATCGTGAAAGTAGTCATAGTGAGCCTCGTATTTTTCGCTCTCTTTGTACTGCAAAACTTGTAAACCTTCGCCTTGTTCTGCATAGGCAAAGTGGAATAAAACTATAATTAAACATGTAAAAGAAAACCATTGATGTTCAACCATTTTCCCTAGAAACTAAGACGGCATGAGTGTCCTTAACCCCTTAAAACGCACATATCACCAAAATCGAGTAAAAGGTAGATCATACGTACCAACAGGTATGAATGTGAAGTCAGCTATTCGTTTCTCGATCCTCTTGATCACCTCATCGTGACCACGAGCCAAGAATGTTCCTGAACTGGTGCGCACTCTGATGCAATCAAAAGCACTTCTGTGAGTCGAAAATCATAGTCTCCATATTCATCTAGACAACCTATATATCCAGCTGCACAATCGAAGAAGAACCACAACTGCAACATCAGTTGTATTGCCACTCACCTACTATCTTTGCTCTTTCCAGTGGCACTATCCACAACCGTGGACTTCACCAAGCTCGGCCTCGCCCTCTCAATGAGATGGTTGCACTCCTCTTGTGTCTGTTCCCAAACACAACATATCATCAGATGCCCACATCATAAACTACACAACATAATACCCCTCAGAGTTTGAAAAAAACATCAAGAAGACGCACCAGAAAGTGGTGGTACAAAAAAGCTCGCGGCTCCCATGATAGAACTTCGACCCAAGGAGCCAAAGGATTCTCGTCCCCATGCCTGCAAATTAGAAACAAAGAGCTTTTCAGAAACAAGAGCTTCAAAAACCAAGGCCAACAGTCTGAACATGACACCAATTTCCCACGTCTGCAAAGCTCTCATGGTGTCCTAAAAGCTACGACGCAATCGGTGATGAGATAGTCGTCCTCGGTACAGATGGAGAAAAAAGCCACAAGTGCTCCAGTAACCCTAGTTTCACCGACACTCCACCAATTTCCTGTGTGTGTAAAGCTCTCATGGTGTCTGGATCCAATGCAATCGGTTACGAAAGAAGCCGGAAACCCTAGTGGTTTTTTTGGCTATGGCGGATGGTGGTACCTGTGCGAGGGCAGCTTCAATTCCACGACGGCGCCCTCGGTGTCCGAGAGGCGTCGCCGGTCCGTGGGCACGGCCACTAAGCCCAGCACCAACATGAGCATGAGCATGAGCGACAGCGCGGCCAGCGCCAGGAGCGCCATGGTGCCCGCTCCTGTCCTCTGCCCCCGGCTCAGCTTCGCCATCGCCCCTACCGCGATCTAACCCCTAGAACTCCAAAACCCACAAACAACCACTGCCGCTCCTAAGAAAATCTCGCCTCCAAAACCCCACTGAGAGCTAAGTAACCATAAAAAGCTTGTCACCAAACCCAATCAACTGCACATAACCACCTCTCTCTCCCTCACTCTCTCTCTCTCTCACAGAGGATGCATCCTAAACTAGGTTTCTGCAGATCTGAGACTCGTGTGAGTCGGTAGAACGTCCACAATATGAAACCCCAACGGTGCCACACACGCGGATGTGAACCTCCAACATATGGACTTAGATTCGGGCTCACCAACATGGACACAGAAGATGCAGCGCTGCATATGATGGAATTGTAGCCACAGCATACATGTTGTGCACTCAAGTTTGACTCCCACACAATAGATTATTTCTATTAATAAAGAAGAAAAAGTTTACATACCTGCCAGGGTATGAACAGAGAGAAGAGTGTCCTTCTTTGGTGAAGTCGCCCGAGTCATGTTGGCGGAAGTCCGCCCAATGTGGTTTCAGTTCCTTAGTTTTGATGCAGGCGACGCAGTAATGTTGGATTTAGAGTTGTTTGAGAGTTGAGGATTTTGTGTGGGTTTGGCGTCATGGAGGTGTTGGCAGGAAATGCTGCTGCGAGGTTGAGGTCGTCGGACTGGTTTGGGGTTTGCGTGGTGAAGGAAGATGGATTGCGGTTGAAGGCGAGAGGGAGGAGGGTTTTAGTTCGGGCGGTGTCAACTTCGCCTGCAGATGAGAAGACAGCGGTGACGATGGGGCCGTACACTGGGCGAGATCCGAGCGTGAAGAAGCCGGCGTGGCTGCGGCAGCGCGCCCCGCAGGGCGAGAAGCTGGCGAAGCTCAAGGAGAGCATCACCACGTTGAAGCTCAACACCGTGTGCGAGGAAGCGCAGTGCCCCAACATCGGCGAGGTGAGAGTTGCCCCTGGCTTGCTAGCATTTCCTTGCTCGGGAAACGGTATGAGAATTTCCTCGTCTTCGTTGGCAATGTGAGGTCCAGGGATGTGTTGGAATGAGGATTGTTTGCTAGTTTTTGAGCCTTGATAATTGAGGATTTCTCGATGCGAGGTGCAGAGTAGGGGTGTTGTTTGGATTGAGGATTGCGTGCTCATCGCTCGGAAATGTGAGGATTGTTCTCGTCTTCTTTGACGATGTGAGGTGTAGGGACGTGTTGATTGCTTGCTGGATGCTGCTGAGCCTTGAGACTGGTTTGCAGTGCTGGAACGGTGGCGGAGGAGCAGGCGGTGAAGGAGACGGCATTGCGACGGCCACCATCATGCTCCTGGGCGACACTTGCACTCGCGGATGCCGCTTCTGCGCCGTCGCCACCAGCCGCAACCCTGCGCCCGCGGATCCCATGGAGCCGGAAAACACAGCCAAGGCCATCGCTAGCTGGGGGTCAGCCAATCCCACAATTCCTTCCTCCATGCACATTTTTCGATGGATCTTTTTCCTCCTCCGCTGAAGCAATCTTCCCCTCTGCTCCAAATGGTTAGTCTAGCGTTTCACATGCCTTTGGAAAACCCTAACCTTGACGGTTGCTCTCTGATGTGATGCAGTGTAGGGTACGTCGTCTTGACCAGCGTCGACAGAGACGACATGCCTGATGGTGGAAGCGACCATTTCGCTCGCACAGTGAAAGCCCTCAAGGTTTTGTTCATGGTTTTTCCTTCAACAAGTGCATTTTCTTGAGTTAGGATCTTAGAAGCAGGAACGTTCCTGATGTCATACCTTACTGGACATGTGATTGTTCTCTATCTTTGGGCTTGATCTGCAGACGTTGAAGCCAGATATATTGGTTGAGTGTCTAGTATCTGATTTCAGAGGTGATTTGGAGGCCGTTCACCATCTGGCGCGTTCTGGACTGGACGTCTTTGCTCACAATATTGAAACGGTGAAGCGCTTGCAACGGATTGTTCGAGACCCACGTGCAGGGTATGTCACAACTTCAAGGCTTTTTCTTTGGTGTTTTAGAGTTTCCTCTTCTCTAACCTTTCTTTTGGCCCTAATATTGTAGTGTAGCTTGGCATGACTAGTGCTCTCTAGGTACAGCTGATGTTTGTTTCATCAGAGCATAGAACTAGGTTTCCCCGCCCTAGTTGCAAACCTCTTTCCTCTTTTATTCATCGCCCTCTTTTGCAGGTATGACCAGAGTATGGCGGTGTTGAAGCACGCGAAGACCGTGAAGGGGATGGTGACGAAGAGTTCGATCATGTTGGGTCTGGGAGAGCGTGATGAAGAGATCAAGCAAACCATGCTGGATCTCCGGGAGGCTGGAGTGGATATCTTCACTTTGGGCCAGTATTTGCAGGTGAGGCGATGATTTTTTTCATTCCTAGGCAAGATTCTAATCATGAGTATTCATCTAATCTCTTTGACTCTGTACAGCCGACGCCTCTCCACCTTACTGTGAAGGAATATGTGCATCCTGAGAAGTTCGAGTATTGGAAGCAGTTCGGCGAGTCTATTGGTTTTAGATACGTTGCAAGTGGCCCTCTGGTAAGTTACCTGACCTCAAGTTTCTGCAACTCAACCGTTCGGTGTTTTTGTCTCTGTTTTGAATGGTTGAGAGGTTTGTTGAGCGAGTCTAGAATTGGAGAGTTTTCTTTTTTCTTTTTATAACATGGTCTCCTTCTATGTAGGTCCGATCTTCCTACCGAGCTGGAGAGTTCTTTATTGAAAGTATGATTCGAGAGGAAAGGACAAACGCTGGGCTGTGATTCAAGTGGAGCACTTGCCTACAAAGATGTAAGAAAGATCTGGTGGCGTGTATCAGTTTATAGAAATCATGAGCTTGGAGGCTTCCAAAATCTTGAATTTAGATGCAATTGTCGCTTGTTGTACTCTGACAACCAAAAGGATGCTCGTGAGGGCTTTAGTTATTTTTTGTGCTTACATGATTGTTGTGATGTACGCACCTTTCTATAATATCACTTCTTTGGTTCGATTATCGCACCATGAACACACTCTAGACATTACAAAATGATTCTAATACGTCAAGAAATCATTGGATTAGATGAGAGGGATTAGAACTCATAATGCTAAGCACCGCACATCACTGGACAAAGTTTTGTAGAGTTGGAAATTAGCCAATTTTTAATATGCCAATCACCACTCAAAACTCTACACAAAATGTGGTGTCCACTGAAGGGAAGATATATTTATTTTCTTTTGAATATTGACCTCTTCCTACTAAAATTGACATTTCACAAACATTATTTTCTGAGTTTGTTTTTTTTCCAAGGAAGGTTGTAGATTCAACTTTAAATATATGTAGTGGTTCTTAAAAGAATTGGAACCGTTTGAAGTTCATTAAATCTCATGTGATATTGTCTTGAGTGGTAATCGGCATGTCTACTTCGTGTACGCTCAAGTTCGCTTCTTGGTGTGTGTAGACTCCTATAATTACTACACTAAATATCACTTTTAGTGTAGTGCCCAGTAAATGACTTGTGAATGCAATATGTTAGGGATCCATTCATGTCGACACTCTTACATCATGAACCAAGGTTTCTTACAGGATATTCTTTAGTAATATTCATAAGTAAACAAGATGACAAGTGAGAGGGAAGGCCTCCTCTCACTTGCTATAAGGAAGACACCACAACCGTTCTAACTACCTCTTTGCTAAGCACTAGTAAGTCCAGACGAGTATCTACTCGTAACATTACCCCCCCCCCATAAGGTCGAAGGGTGCGGGCCCTCTTCCTAAGTGGGGTTGATCCTACCACATCCGGGTGCCAGCGGTGGAAATCCCGAACCACGTCAGCCGCATTCTGCAGATTCTCCACTGGTTCCCAAGAGTTTTCCTCGGGCCCATATCCTTCCCAACTGATTAAATACTGTAGCTTCCGCCACCAGCCGTGCAGCCGGGAGTCCAAGACATCATGAACCTCCCACTGAACATCCCCGTCGAGCGTAATAATCGGAGGAGGAGGTTGTCAACGCCGCCCCTCGATGGTGTCCTCGTGGTGCCGCCGTAGAAGATAGACGTGAAACACATCATGAATTCGGAGGGTCTTGGGGAGCTTAAGCTTGTAAACCAAGTCAGAAAGCCTGGCAATAATTGGAAATGGGCCGAGGAATCGTAATGCCAATTTCTTGGAAGGAGCTGTCGTTGAAATATTCTCATGTCGTAGGAATACCTTCTCACCAACTTGGAATGTGGGTTGAACTTACACTCTTTGGTTGTAATAGCGTCGGGCTTGCACACCTGCAAGGTCGATCATAGTCTTCACCTCGTTGTGTACCTCTTGAAGGTGCCTTATGCGGTCCTTAGCTGCCGGAACGGTGGTCGAGGTCGGAGTAGTGAAAGATAATACAGGATGATAACCGTATGTTGCATAAAACGGGGAGAAGCCGGTCGATGAATGAGTGGAGTTATTATATGCAAATTCTGCTAACGGAAGCAAGTCGGCCCAGTCATCCTGACGTCGAGTAGTGAACATACGCAAATATTGTTCCAAGATCTGGTTTATTCTTTCTGTTTGCCCGTTGGATTGAGGATGGAACGCCGTAGTTGTAGAAGGATTAATACATAGGAGTTGACATAAGCGGCGCATGAACTTTGAGATAAAAACAGTCCCCCGGTCAGAAATAATGTCTCGGGGAGTACCGTGAAGTTTCCATATGTGTTGTAAATATAGTGACGCCGTGCCATTAGCACCAATGGTTTCTGTCGTAGGAATAAAGTGAGCCAGCTTGGTATTTTTGTCCACCACCACTAATATAGAATCATAACCACTGCTCATAGGAAGTTTAACATTAAAATCCACTGCTACTTTTTTTCCAAGGAGCGTCGGCGGCGGGAATAAGTTGCAAAAGCCCGTAGCGAGCATGGTGGGTGGGCTTGGAACGTTGGCAGGTGTCACAGCCATCGACGTAGCGGTGAACATAACGGCACAGTGTTGGCCAATAAAAATACCGAGACACCAGCTCGAGGGTCTTGGCACGTCCTTGGTGGCCTGCAGCAGGGGCGTCGTGGCGCGAGCGCAAAATCTGACGGCGGAGTTGCTCGTGGTCGGGAACACAAACCGCCCCTTCGAAACGGAGAAGGCCGTCCTCCCATGTGTAAGCTTGGAACCGACGGCGAATGTCTGCAGGTGTTGCCTCCGGGTTGCTTTCAAAGAACGCCAATATTGGCCTAAGCTTGGAGTCCTCTCTCGGGCTTGCCTTCATCTATGCATTCTCGATATACGTGGCATCCAATTCCATGGGAGTGGGACCGGTTGACGTCGAAGGTGGCCGGGATCGTGCAGCATATTCTCGTGGTGCCGAAGTAGATCCCATAGGTCGCCGGTGTTGTTGCCGCGTCCATAGTCGATCGTCAATTCTTGAAGCCATAGACATCCATTCCTAGAGAGTGCGAGGCTGAGTCTCGGCGGTTGCTATCGAGTCGAGAAGGTCGTCCTTTAAACCAGCGCGAAACCGAGCCACGAGACTTGGCTCATTCCACTCCACTTGGGCCGCATGTTCGTTGAATGTTGAGATATAAGTAGCCACGGCGCCACTCTGTCGAATGTTTGCAAGGCGGTCCTCAGCATTGCCTCGTCGGTCTATCTCGCCGTAAACAGCCACAATAGCTCCCCGGAAGGCCTCGTAATTGTGCAATAAATCATGAGGTCTCCCTTCATCCAAGGCTTGAAGGATGGGCATAGCCCAGTTTTGGGCCGCCCCTGTTAAGTAGGAGAGAGCATACGCTACTTTGTCTTTGTCAGAATTATAAGTGCCACGGTTGCCTCGAAAAACCAGACGAAGTTGGGCAAACCACTTGTACGCCTCTCCTCCCTTTTTGCCGGTGAACTTATCCGGTTTCGCCACCTTGAGTTCCTTGCCGCGGTGGTATTCCCCTCGATACATGTTGGAAGTTGACACCGCGGTTTCTCCACCATGCAGCGGTGTAGAAAGAGGAGGAGTTGCTCGCTCAGAAATTTGTTGCACCATATGAGGAATCGCCGCTTGGAAGACGTTCTGAATCTGTTGTTGTATAAACATAGCCCAGTCGGGCCCTACTCCATCCGGCACAGGCGGGGCACCTTCCGTGTTAAGTCTTTCTTAATCCATGGTTATTGGTCCTTATTTTCTGTAATACGTTGCGTCAATATTGCACCTGAATAATTTTTAAACGAAGAGAGCAAAAAGCTAAATCTGCTTGAAGAGTCCAAATAAATATTCGGTAAAAGTAATGATGGTAAAAGTTTGCCAATGCAAGGAATGCCAGGACGTCGTGAATTGAGGCTGGAATTGGGTATTCTTGATCGAAACTGTGCCGTGTCATAATTTCTGTTGGTCGCAGTCACTGTATCATAATTTTGGCTAGAGCAGTGTACTTCACCGCGTCTGTGTACTGGTGCATAAAATTTGGCGATACGGTGTGCTGATCCATAAAATTCGGCGATACCTAAAATGCACCATCACGATACATAAAATTCGGCGTGAATTACATAAACTGATCGTGCATATCTGAAATTCGGCGTGAATTACATAAACTGATCGTGCATACCTGAAATTCGGCGATACTTCACAGTCGAATTACTGCGTTTCTGCCTCATAGCAATCCCGATGACCTTCCCATAAAATTCTAATATAATCCTGCATAAAATTCTGCATAAAATTCTGAGAAAATTCTGATATTCATAATTCTGCATAAAATTCTGCATAAAATTCTGATAAAAATCTGAAATTCATAATTCTACATAAAATTCTGCATAAAATTCTCAACACCAGGATGTCCGTTCTTGAGAGCGTTGCTATAACATGAACCACGATGATCACAATGGAAACAGTCGTCTCGGCCACCGATTCTGTTTCACATCTTGCTCATAATCACACAGCGAACAGATAACCTTCTCAACACGGTGCCGCGGAATCTCGTGGCGCTTTGAATCGTCACCCTCGTCAGAGTTCTTCGCTTTATTGTGACAGTGACGACAATCGAAGACCTCGTTGCAACATGGCGCTCGAATCCGACATCTCCTTCTGTAATGCTTGCAGCCTGCGAGCACCCCTTAAATCCCGACATTGATACTCATGGAATTTCGAACCCTAATTTTCTTTTCCTACGGCCTCATCCTCTTGCCTTCATGTCTTGCATGATTCATAAGAGCGTGAACACTCGTGACTTGTCATAATGTTAGGGATCCATTCATGTCGACACTCTTACATCATGAACCAAGGTTTCTTACAGGATATTCTTTAGTAATATTCAAAAGTAAACAAGATGACAAGTGAGAGGGAAGGCCTCCTCTCACTTGCTGTAAGGAAGACACCACAACCGTTCTAACTACCTCTTTGCTAAGCACTAGTAAGTCCAGACGAGTGTCTACTCGTAACACAATAAGTTTTTACTCTTGATGCCAATTTTTACCAAGAGCACAACTCTCTATAGTATTCAAATAAAAGGATCATTATAAACATAGTTGGTAAAAATATTCACTTAAAGTAAAAACTCATAGCATTTACAAGTCATTTACTGGGCGCTACACTAAAAGTGATATTTAGTGTACTGAAAGACTCCAGTTTCGTAATCATATCATCTGCCAATCACTTAGACTCCAAGGAGGAAATGTAGCATATCATTACATGACTTATGCATTGACCAATGAATTTATAAGTGGTGTGATGACGAGCTACATTTCCTCCCTAAAATCTATGAAGGGTATAGAAGGGAACGATCACGGATCGGTTTTGGGTTGTCCTACCTTGGAGCATCTCCACTCTTGGCGTGGAATTTTCCACGCTAGGACGGAAAATCTTCTCCACACCAGGAGTTGTTTAGGGTTTGGCGTTTGCTTGGCTCCACCGCAAGCTCCAAAAAAAATTCTCTTGAAAGACGCTTTACCTTTCACCTCCCGCCACCAATGACACGGTGCCACGTGTCGCGAGGGTATGGGTGTGTCGCCAACATCAAAAAATGGCACACTCCCCCATCCAAAGATATTTCTCTGTGCCATGCACCAAAACTTCTAAAATTTAATAACATTTCCCCGTTTTGAGGTCTCGGGTGCAACTTTCTATCCTTGCAAAACTCCAAATTCGTTGAATGTTCCGTCTCTCTATCTCCGCGTGGAGATGCTCTTAGTATCCTCCACTTTGCATAATAGAGATATTCAAAAGCAATTTCGAAATCACCTGCTACACTAAAATTTATGTTTAGTGTAGTATACACTAAATGCGAACCCATACACCAATTGCGAACGAGGCATTTAGTGCAGTGACAAAACCCTACACTAAATGCCAACTACTACAGTATTTGTCAATTGTAGTAAAGATTTCAACATAATTTTTTTCACTTGTACACATTTAGTGTATCAATAGTAGAAGTATAAAAAAAGGTCCAACAGTCGAGGGCTGTCAGAGTATCTTATCAGCAGCTTTCAATTGGCCACAACTCATTCATTATAAACCCTAATCGGACATACGAGGTGTTTTTTGGCATCTACAGAAAATGTAGATGGTAAAAAACACCACATTTGCCCAATTTGGACAAGTTTTGAATGAGTTATGACCATTTGAAAGTTGCAAATGAAGAGAAGCATGGGCTGGAATGATTGGGGGATTGATTGGGGTTTGAGTGAAGGTTACATTAATGACATTGGTAGCTGACACCAATTGTCAACTTCTTCACAAATAGTGTACTAGGATAAGTACACTATTTGTACCACTACACTAAACATAAATTTTAGTGTAGTTCTTCATCCAGGAACCCCCAACCCATCATGACAGCATCCAACAACTCAACCACGAATCAAAATCCATACTTTCACTATCCAAGAACTACAAGGACCACTCTGTACAGGACATGGCCACCAACTAACCGTACGCAAGACCATGTGTGAGATGCTGTAATCATAGCGCTAGCACCCAGACTCATTTGCACATCCACTGGTGCCCATACCTTGAGGCTTTCGCAGGCATGCTGCTAGATCCATCTATCCAGTTTTTTTGTTGAAAAATGTAGGTGCATGTTTCAAAGATTGGACCACATGCAATTTTGGGAGTATAGAGTACAAGCTGCAGTAAGTGATCCAGGCTGCATCATGCTGCTCAGATTCATCAGCGCTGTTTTAATTGTAGGAGAGTTGGTTGGTGGCCATGGTGCGAAAACTAGCGATGACAAGCTCCACAACCGGGACGTTTTCTACGTGGGAGGGGAGTACGTGACGGGGCCGACAGGCGAGACGTTCATGAAGAACCAGATGTACGTGGAGCGGCTATGGAGCGGGCAGTCGAAGCTGCAGCCGCACCCGCTGGTGCTGATCCACGGCAAAGGGATGTCGGGCGCCAACACCTGGTTGAACACGCCGGATGGGCGGCCTGGCTGGGCTTCGTACTTCGTCAGCCTGGGCTACGTGGTCTACATCGTGGACCAGCCGACGCGAGGCCGCTCGCCGTGGCTCCCGGGCGACTTCTCCTTGAACTCGATTTCCGCGGAGTATCTCTCGCAGCGCTTCACGGCGCCGAAGCGCGCCCGCCAGTATCCGCAGTCGCGCTTTCACACGCAGTGGCCGGGGAACGGCACGCGCGGGGACGCGCGCTTTGACGCGTTCTACGCGTCCACGCTGCAGTTTCTGTCGAACGACACGGAAGCGCAGCTCAAGACGCGCGACTCCGTGGTGGCGCTGCTGGACGCGCTCGCCAGGCCCGCGACGCTCCTGGTGCACTCGCAGGGCGGCTTTTACGCCTGGGCGGTGGCGGACGCGCGCCCGCGCCTCGTCAAGGCCATCGTGGCGGTGGAACCTGCAGGCCCGCCGTTCCGTGACGCCGTGTTCCGGACCGGCCCCGCGCGCGCTTGGGGCTTGACGGACATCCCCGTGACGTACGAGCCTCCGGTGGCGACGCCGGACGAGATTCGACTGGTGGCGCAACTGGTGGATGGCGTCGAGTGCGTCCTGCAGGCGGAGCCGGCGCGCCAGCTGCCGAATCTCCGGCACGTCCCGGTGTTGCTCGTCACAGCGGAGGCGTCCTACCATGCTGTGTACGACGCCTGTTCCGTGCGGTTTCTGCAGCAGGCCGGCGTCCCGGTGGAGAGCCTGCCCTTGGCAGATGCTGGCATCTACGGCAACGGCCATCTCATGATGATGGAGGAGAATAACTTCGACATCGCTAAAGTGCTGCACCGATGGATTCGAAAGACCACGTCCGCATGAAAAGAAGCAAGCTTCCGTTGCGATGAATAGGCAGATTGGTGTGTTAGTTGCTCGAACTTGGAACCGATGTCTTCATCCTGGCTTTGGAGGATTTCCTTCTGATTAGCCTTCAGAGGTAAACAGTACTCAACTTCTAGGTACAGTAGAAGCTTGGGTTTAAATTTTGGTTAATGAACGCGATAATCCTCGCAGCCTTCTTCATCCTGTGCCTTCCGATGGCGAAACTTCCACGTTGTATAGTGCAATCCTTGGCATTGTCACTCGCACCTTCCTGAACTAGGCTGCACTTCAACTTCCACTCCACTCAAGAAAAGGACTGATTTCAAAACATGTGGGCGCAATTCACGCAATAACCAAGACGAGAAAGAGAGGCCATGCATTAAGACAAAAAGGATGAGTTGGTAAGCCATGCAACAATGCATTGAAAAAGTGCAGCAGCTTGCGCCAGAACAGTGCAGTGACACCAGACACGTTGGTGGCCTTGGTTACCTACTTAGGCCGCTTCCTCCTTGGCCGCTCCCTCAAACGTCTCTCCCTCTACCAACTCCGGAACGTCGTCATCTTCGTCTTCCGCGATTCCTCCGAGGTTGTCCTTCCTCTGAAACTGCTGGGCGAGCTTCTTCAAGTTGGCCAAGTTGTCAGGTCCCAGCTGGTTGATGATGCTGGGCAAGATGTCCTGGAGCTTCTTCGTCTGGGAAGGCCCGCTCACTACCCATGTATTGGCAGCAATGGAAGCTTGCACTGCAGAACAATAGTGCTGCGTTACATGAGGACTTGGCACACGCGACACAACGGAAAACGAATAAACGAATGAATGGCGCATACCTTTCGGGTTGATGAAGTGGATGACAGACTCGTCCTGGAAAATGTTGACCTCTTCAATTCCGGGAATGGTGTTCACTCCGAGCCGCTTCAGCGTGCTCTGCAGCCTCTTGTCGTCAGTGGTGGTCGTCTTGTGCACAGCTTTCTTCTTTCTGCCAACAAAACGCAATTCAGTTCAGTTTAACGCGCACACGATCGACATATCATGCGGAAATCCATAAGCAGATAGGGCGCATTCAAAGAGTACTCACCTCCTGACACTGCCCTTGCCGCCAGTGCGCACGGCAGTGGCCATCTTCATGAGCTTCTCCCTATTCATCTGCTTTCATAACCCACCCAGGATGATTAACCACAACAACGTCATGTACCTAGCAAAACTCATAACAATGTAACAAATCCCAAACACAACACCATAAACCAAAGCCTAACCTAGACCCAAAAACACAGAAAAAAAGCAACCAAAGCTTAGAAAAGGGCTTAAGACATTCCAACCCAGGTACTTTCACTTGAAACCAAGGCGTTCCAGCTTAAAGCACACACTGAATTCCACAAGTGGAAAAGCCTAACACCAAAAAATGGACACTGAATGACTGCCCTCTGGAAACACAAACAAAAGCTGCAACCCTCAAGAATGGAAGCTCAAAGAGTTATCCTTGGACTAAAACCCTAACACCAAACCCTAACTACCAAGGCATCTTCTTTCCTCAAACAAAAAAGGGTAAGGGGAAGGTCGGGAGGTGAAAACTAGTGCAGGGAGGGAGGTGGTAAGTGTGTACTCTCGAAAGGGGCCGTAGTTCTACTGCCAGACACTTCATTCATGGCAGAGTTGTTCACAAGACACGTTGAGAGTGACAAACTTAGGGTAAGACACTCTACTGAAGCCAGATTTTTTTGTGTGGCTCTGGAATGAGTGCAAGGAGGAGAAGCGAGGGTTGAAAGACTGGTGGTACCTTGAAGAGTGGGTTGGCGAGTGACCCTGGTGGTGGTGAATTCCGAAGCTGCTGCAGCTGACCCACGCACAGACACAAGCAGGAGAACTTGCGAAAGAGGTCGCTTTAGGGTAAGGCCCGGCGCTATGGTCCATCTGTGCCGCTCCCGCGCGGGCACCCGCGCTCGGGCACCCGCTCCTCGCCACTGAGGGCGGGTTGAAACGGGGAAGCGCCTCCCTGCCCGGCAGCCTCCCCTGCCCGCCCTCCCTCGCCCCGTTCCAGTACCTCTCGATACCCGCCTACTGCTGAAACCCACCGATTGCTAGTACCCGCCCACCTGAGGGTCCAGGCCTCCGTAGAGACTCCAAGGACCAGACCACTTGAGCACCTCAAACAACTCTAGCCCCTAAAGACTTTGTACTTTTACCTTAATTATCTTTCAATCTATATGGTCATAATTCACCAAAAGTTTACTACATCGTCTCATACAACTTTATAAGAAGATCCAGTGGTTACATTCACAAAAAAGGATAACCTTGATTCAAGGTTAATGTATTGTGTAAAGATCCCTCTAAAATGCCTTGATCTTTTCAGGGCTAGTATACCACACCCTAAGTGTTTTAGTAATTAGTTTACCAATCTAATGAAAACTTATGTGTTACATGTAAGGTCTACAAATGGAAAAAATCAATTTCAACCCGACCATAGTAGAGAGACCATAGTGACTATGTGGCGGAGGTGGAGATGTGTGCTCGCGAGTTGTTGTGGAGGGTCTTGTGTTCTAGAGCGTGCGGTGTGCGTCTTTGGCTTTACTGCTCGGTTTCTTGGTCAATGAGTTTTGAGCCGCCTTGCTTACTTGCACGTTGAGTTCTACTATGCGGTACAAGTTCTTTTTTTTGTGAATTGTGGTATTGTATTTCTAATTTTTAAGGGTTTGAATTTCTGTGTGTTGTGTATTTTTTCTGAGTTTGTTTTATCTGTAGTTATGGTTTTTGTTAGGATGAATGTTAGTGGATTATTGTTGTGGTCATATCGGTGAGAAGTGGATGACTTAGCGTGTATAGATCGGTGTATTTGAAAACGACAACTGAAGTTAGAAGACTTACCTGATTTGATGACCGAAGAGCTGATGATGTGCCATGTTGCACTGCGCTTCGATTGATGGCGTTGGTGGAGGTTGTTATTGTGGTGACCCTGCCATTTTTGCCACCCTAGATTGAACGTAGATAGTACTAGATTTATAGAATTGGAGTAATTATCTAGTTTGTTAGTTCTACAAGTAGTGAAAGTTGCTTTTATAGATCTAGCACAATCAATGTTTTGGAAGACAATGACACACGTTATGCAAATGTAAAGTAAGAGAGGTAGTCGTCTGAGATCTAGCATGTACAATAGAGGAGTGTTGTGTCATTGAGGTGAGTGGCGACTTCTGTGGCGAAGGGCTGGTTTGCTGCTGCCGGTTGTGGACGTGGTGCACTTCATAGTCGCTTCAGCCAAATTTTGGTGTTCACGCACTCACTACGTATCAGTGGTGACCTACGGAGCTACAGTAGCATGATTCTGGCATTCTCTTAGTGCCTCCTTATCATCTTCTTCATTTCTCTGATCATGCAATGGAGGATTCTGATCTACTTGCTCTGTTACTAGATATAGGGGTATTGTGCATCTAGACTAACAAAGGTGTGGATTTGCTATCACTTTGTCCACGTTGGTGGTGATCTATTATTTCTAGGTTTTGGATACACATGGAATGTTGTCCTTACGGCGCTTTGTACTAACATGTGCAAGTAGATCTGGGCTAGACGGGTGGGGTTTGGGTCACAGTGAGTGTGTCTAGGCTCCAACACTAACTGGGTTCCGAGCACACGGAATACCCTACCAGATCCATTGACAATGACCGTGCCAAAACAACACCCTAATAGATCATATCATTCTTGGTTTCGTCCTCTCCAACACAATGAAGGACCATAAAGCACAAATCTCTAGAAAACAAACCCTAAGTGGGACGTATACCCAGCTCCACCTGCACTTGCTGTCCTTAGCGCGTATTTTCTAGACTAACTCCCTAGCTTTCCCTCACCTAGGAACTTGGAGCTCTTAGCAGTCCATTCCTCTCGACAACTATCCGCCATCAATCCAATACTATCTACTTCTATCATTTCCTTTGATTCAAGAAGAAAGTTTACAACAATTCCTAAATTGGCTAAAATTAGTTGAAACACTACAAGGAAAACCTGTCAGCTACTAAAAATTTGAAAAATAATGAAATCTGACCACAATAAGTATTTAGCCATAATAAGTATTTAAAAATAAGATATTGAGTAGAATGCAAATAAGTAGGGGTCTCCCAGAGTCTAATCCCTCTCTTTACAATTACCTCAATGGTTAAAATATGCATTAAATGCATAATCAATCCATGTGTAAAAGCATCGCTACATGTGGCTAGTATCCCCAGAAATTGTCACACATTTGTGCAAGAGGCACAAAATCTCTGCAAAGTTCCATTGGAATTTGGTACGCAAGTGTCCCGGTAGTCAACAAGTCCACAATGGTGGCTTGATATGTAAGCAGCTTCTACAAAATCAAAGAAAACATCTCAAAGCTGATTTCCTTTTACTATGTAAGCCTGACTTTCTAGGTTTGTTGTCACCACAATAAATTATTCATTTGTTTGTGTCCCCAAATGTCATGGATACCCATTTGGATACATACACTCTGGGTGCGCAACCTAAATTACCATGGCAATATAGGCATGCCGCACTATCTGGATCCTGCACTTTTCTTCACAACATTGTTAATAATATGCATCCACGTTAATTGAAGTAAGTAGTGGCGATGAATGCAAGAAACAACAAAATTGATCTTGTTTTAACCCTTTAAGGCCTGTGAGCTCAAGTCTAGGAAGAATCTACAAGTGTAATAGATCATGTAGAACATCATCTACATAAAGGGTACATTTGATTGCGATCCTACTTCACGGAAATCACTGTAGTTTGTTTGTTAGACTCCAATGCACATTCTTATTGCATTCGTTGGAAGTGCACAAATTCTCGCAAGTTATCTCAGTTTGTGGATTGGACTGCAATGAATTGGTGGCTCTCCTAGTCGCAAATTATTTTAGAAATGACTACCTATGGGCTTGTTGTCCTTTACCCCTAAAAGACCGTTTCCCCTTGGGAAGACGTTTTCTTATTTTGGGCAGGTACCTAATTTATTTTTTAAATCCTTTTTTATTGAAAATTTTATACAAAATAGTCCCTATTAAGAGCTTTGTGGAGACACATTTATTTATTTTTTGGATTCATGGTTTGAAAGTTAGTACCTCCCAAAGTCAAAAATGGGGACAATGGGCACCCTGGGCAGTCTCGGTAGCCCTAACAACCAATGAAATACAAGTGTTAAAGGAAGATCTACTAAGATACCCTTCATGATTAGTCTAGAAATCCTTTATTTAAAACATATGTAAGACTCCATGGTGGACTGGGCCTGCCAATTGGCCACAAGACCCGCAACGCGACTAGCACGCTCCCGCTATTTTATTTTTCTTTCTTTTTTTGGTGAATAATCCCCATTTTTAGAGGGAGTGGTTGACATGACGTGGCCAAACATTTGATGAACAATCCCCATTTTCAAAGACTACCCTACCAAAAGTTGCTTAGATAATTCAATAAATTGTGTAAATTAGATATTTTATTTTTTACTTTATTATTTTTCCCCAAATTAGTGAAAAAAATATGGCAAGTTTGAACCGTTGGGATTCTCAAATATATATAGTTCCATGCAACAAAAATGTCCACTCCATTATTGTAGTCATTGACATGTTTTTGTACCTCCATGCACATACCTACTTATTTCAAGATGTTTCAGTCCTTGTTTTGACCTAAAATTTGCAAACATGTAGCTAACACCTTGTGGATCATAATGGTGAAGGATTTGAGTACATTAGTATAAAAAGTCCAAGATACCGTAGGTGAACCTCTAGTTTGGCACCTTAATGCAGAATAATTAATTAAAGTGAAAAAATGACATTTGGCATTCAAAATAATAATAATGTAATTTTTGGCAAGGAGTCATAGATTATTGTATTTTACCTACTTTGATGTCCATGGGGATTGAACTCAAGACCTCGGGATTCCAAACCCAAGAGATCATGCATGAGAGGCCATGAATGAAGACCTTTCCAAGCCTTAATCCCCTATGATGTCTCTCAATGCGACAAAATCCGTAAATATAAATTTCCAATAAATTCGGCATTTTCAACCAAAAAAATCCACTTAATTCGGCATGGACTTTTCTAATTATTATAATCCAAACTAGAGGTTCACCTATGGTATGCTAAGTCAAAGTAGGTTGACCTTGCCAGGCGAGAGTAAAAAACTTTTTCTCCCACTTCAAATGCTATAATCTTCATATCCGTGCGGTGGATTGCAACCAAAAAATATATAGAATATAAATATAGAAGTCTAGTTTAAGATCTTACGGTTAGAAGTCAAAAAGTTTACTTCAAATTTTGATTTCCTTGCCTCTTTTTGACAATGGCAATTTTGGATTGTTTTTTGACATACAATGCCTTGTTCCTTTATGGGTTATAGGGTTAAGACTACAGTCGGCTCCCTTTACAACAACCTTGTTGGTTTTTCTTGCTATATATAGAATTTTCTATATTTAGTGGTTGTTATTATAGAAAGAGCGGATATATATATTCAACATACAAAACTAAAAGTGCAATAACTCACAAAACATTGTTCCAAAGCCTCTTGAGCTTTCTACAATCATCCTTCTTCTTATTTATAGCACTCATATTTCCTCATTAGAAATCTATCATTGGTGAGTAAAGAAGAACTTGATGGTTTCTAAACTCAAGTGAGAAGTGTTTTAGCCGCATTTAAGAAGGCAAAATTGAGAGTCACGTCGTACCAAAATCTCACTGGCCTCTTTCCTCTCAAACTTAATAAAAAAAACATAGACCTATTCGTGGCTATTTCCAATAACTAACAATGAAAAAATATAGCATTGTCCATGCTAAAAAGAAGAACTCCGGTCCTCTGGGGGAGGACCAAAGTGAATAAAGTGTATGTTCGTTCCACCACTAAATCAATGTCCACCGGACTTAGGTTTAGTAGTATGGAACTACTCCCCCCTCTCGAGGGTGGACACTATGTAACCAGGGACTAGTAGCTAGTTACCAGTCGCAATGGATCAAGGACCGAGTAACCAGTAACCAATGACAATGGATCAAGGACCGGGTAGAGTCATCGGGTTCAATTCCAAGGAGTGATCCTGTAAAGATTACATGTGTGTTAAGTGGGATTCTAAGGTGTTTCTTGTAAATCTGGAAGGGGTTGGTTATTTTCTAGTTTGCGTTTATGTAGAAGTATGGACATTGCATGTTGAATAGCGATGGTGTTCATTTTTGTGAATGTTTTTTTGATTGAATTAATGGGGATATTGAATGTTTTTCAAGGCTTTTCATAGAGGGGATAAAGGTAGTAGCTCTAGCTCCGGCGGTAATGACAATAATGGGGTCAACATTCCAGCCAAGGGTTGTAATATTGTTGATAAGTGGTTGGTATTTATTAATTTTGTTTTCTATTGCTTCTGGGGAAAATCTATCATTACAATATTTGAATTCGATAAATTGGATGGTGAGGTTTGAGTTAGTGTGATCCGGTGGGGGGTCTTTATATGGCAGTCCTTTGACGCATAGTATGTCTGGTTTGAGTCTGGCAATACAGTGACATCTTTGGGTTCCACATGTGCATGGAAGAAACCAAGGCGGGACCGTATTTTCTTGTGGGTTGTTGTTGAAGGTGCCGGCGTTCATACGTATAAAACATTTTGATTTGTTGGATGATATTATTAGTTTTTGAATTTCCCATACCACTTTGTTATG
Source organism: Bryoerythrophyllum caledonicum (assembly GCA_963971425.1). Lineage (NCBI taxonomy): Eukaryota > Viridiplantae > Streptophyta > Bryopsida > Pottiales > Pottiaceae > Bryoerythrophyllum > Bryoerythrophyllum caledonicum. The sequence goes on along the minus strand of OZ020521.1, from coordinate 13,436,613 downwards.
TCTTTTGACGATTAGCGAGTGTATGTGGTGGTTTTGGCATTTGAGAAGTACATGTAGCCATGTGTCTGGGTTTGTGCTACCTTTATCTCACTTCACAGAGAACGTTCCTGAAGAAGATTAATAACACAAGTCATGTCAGCCAACATAAATACAAAGTTTGTTTAGGGTAGCACTACTATACATATCACCAAGACCTAATAATGCAAACTACCCTTGCTACACTAAGTATGGAATTTAGTGCTAAAACCTGCTAAATACAAACACAAGTGACAAAAACGCCATCAAAGATCTAAATGTGGCTAGCTCTAAATGTAAGCCTAATGCTATCTATAACTTTAGTATCTTTTTGGAGAAGAAAAAGATTACATGTATACAATTTTTTGTAAGGTTTTTCCAACTTCCCAGTTTGGCTTGACATTTACTAATATTTACCTCACTCTACAACACACTCTAAACATATACTCATATCTTTTTCTCATGTGAGTGAATTCTCTTCACAACCTCAACCAACGGCTTCCGCTCTTTTTGTTTGAGATTGGATGGGATTCGATGAGCGTATGGCTAGTGCCAAATTTCAAGCTTAGGAAATCTTTGCTTCCATCATTCACAACTTGGAATGGGAAATTGGCTCAATTCCAAGGAATGAGGAGGAGATTCTCTTTTCCCGATTCCCTGCACACTGCTACTGATCTTTAATCCCTAAATTTCCAATAGTCTCCTCGGGGGACTTTAGAAGGTTTGGGCAGGTTCATATGGTGTAACTTTCTAATATATTTCTTTGAAATTTTTAATGTAGATGGATATTAATAAAATCTTTGTGTGATCCCAACTTTTTCCTGAATTCGACATTGAATTAAAAAGTTATAGGGTATTGAAATTCAAATGGGGAGAGCTGGCACATCAAGCAACTCCAAAAACTTTTACTAGGACACTCTATTGAATGTGAGATTTTCAATACTAGTTAATAATATTATTTCCTTTTATACTGTCAAAAAAATCTCTTGTCTATAGTGAAAAAAAAGCATACAAATCCAAGTCAAACATTTTCACACATTACCACACATCGTCGGGCGAGGTACCAAAAAAACTTCTTCTTTTCCACATAAGACTTCAAGATCATCATATTTTTTACTTTTTATTTTTTCCGTAGCATTATGTGGTATAAACCTTCTTATGGATCATTCGGATTCTCATTTTAAACCATACTAAGTTCACAAAAAAACATAACATGAATTGGCAATTTTTGAACCTCCACTCCTTGCACAATTTGTTTGAATATGCTACACCCATTCTTTACCTTTAAAAATTGGAGTACAAGGAACTAATATCATGCTTAACATGATGGAAATGAATTTAGACCTTACGTAGTGCAAAAATTTGACACTGAGTGAAGTCAAAGTCTCTTGATCCACAAAACACAAGGAAGAAAATGGACCCTTTTCTCCACTTCAAACACTATAATATTACAGTGCGGTCAAACTTGATGAATTTTTAAAAGTAAGTTGCTTAATAAGTCTCAATTGAGACCCTACGATTGAAACTAGAAGTAATTTTTTTTGCTTTTGTCCTTACTCATTGCACTAAAACAATCAAGTTTGAAGTGTTTTGGTGTGAAATTGTCAAAGAAATTTAGGGGTTAAATTAAGCAAATTTTAGGTTAGCAATGTGTGGCTAGACATCTACTACCAACCTATCTTTTACTCGTGAACTTGTTTGATGCTTTTCTTTTGAAGTTCTCTGCATTCTCCCCTATGGGAGTTTTGCTTTGGGCTTCCTGTTTGCTCTTTGCTTGGTCGTTGCTTAGTTTTTTCCTCGCTAGTTGTCATTGCTTTAGCCTTTGCCTCAGGCTCTTGTTGTGTGTAGACACTTCGCCAGTCTTACTCGTGGCCTTCGAACGTCTTTGTTTCTCCAGTCTCTTTATAATTTTTTCCGAATCACACTAAACTTCAAATTGGAGCAAGCTAAGCAATAGTAGATGTCCAGCCACACATAATACCATTGTTTGTGTACCTCCTCTCAAAGGTACACTCTACATAATTGAATTTCACTAAGTAAGAAAGAATCAAATGCCCATGAGGTGATAAATATCACACGCCCCAGGCCCACAAATCCCAAGAAGATCACCCCACTTCATACCAAGAAAGCGAAATCTACGAGACAGTAGATGATCACAAACTGGATGGGAAGAGAAATCTACAAAATGAGTAGACTCTGACCAACATCCTCTATGAGTGTGGTACATTCTTCCCTGGTCAGGTGAGTGGGCCCAAAAGGCGCAAAGACTCCGCGTTGCTGCGAATGTACGCGAATGAGTTCCTATATGCATCGCTGAGTAAAGTAGACACCCCAAAACCGACCGGTGACCCAATTCCGTGAAATCTAGGAACGGTCTAGAAATGAGCGTTACTGGGTCGCCCGTCGGTTTTGGGTTCTTCGACTTTAATCGAGATCTAACTCCCTGGAACCCTAAAAAAGCCCCGACGCTCTGTCTCTCACACTTGCTTTGTTTCAACTCTGTTTTGCGCGACCGATCCATCTAGTAAGCCCCCGCACTTACCGCCCCGCCTCATTGCTCCCCCGCTTCCACCGTCGCCGCGCGTCTACTTAGTAATAGTCCCCCGCTCGCCTCGTCCATACTCCCCGCTTCCGTCTCAGTCCGGTGAGACTTTTTGGTGGAATGATGCGATCTCTCTTAAGAATGGATGTTAGTCCTCCGATCGTAGGAGTTTTGTAGGTTTATCGTATCGTAGACATGCTGTAGGGTTTTGAGGTGGGATGATGTGTTTTTTGGTGAGATAATCTCATCGTTTTGTGAGATAATTTCATAGTAGGAGTTTTGATGTTGTAGGCGTTTGTGGTGTGATGGAGGAATGATGTTGTGGATGTAGGCTTAGATGTGGAATAATTTGATTTTAGAATTTCTTTTGTTGCCCTTGTGATGTAGACGTAGCGGTAGCGGTGGAGTGATAACATCGTTGATATTTTTTTTTTGCTGAATGTGATGTTAGAAGTTATGTGGCTCCTGTGGACTAGATATGCGCTGAGGTGGATTGAACGTTCTGTTGTTCATAGTTACAGTGGTGGAGTGATGTGATCTTCCTTTTATATTATGCTCTAGGTCCGGTGGCGGAATGGTATTATGTTGGTTCTGAGGACGTAGTGGAATGATGTGATCTCTCTTAAGACTGGTCCACGGGCTCAGTGGTGGAATGACCTTCGTTGCCCCTACTCTGGGGTTTAGGGGGTGGAATGGATTGTAATCGTAGGAGTTTTTTTTAACGGTACGTTTTGGTGGTTTGTGGGTGGGACATTCGATCCGTTGTTTCCTAGAGGGGTGTTGTGGTTTTAGGGTCCTTGATGTGGTTTGTGAGTTTGTTTTGCTAGATTGGATGGCGGATGTTTTTTGTGAAGTGATGTTCTGGAACGTGCGATGATCGGGAGGGTTTGTGCTAACATTTTAAGCCATCTGTGGGTGCAGGTGTGTTTTCTTGAGCTGAAGTCTGACAGAGTCGTAGCGTGAGGCAGAGCAGCGCAGTAATCATGTCTTGGCAGTCGTACGTCGATGACCACATGATGTACGAGATTTCAGCAGGCCATTCGTTGTCGGCTGCTGCTGTTGTCGGCCACGACGGAAATATTTGGGCGCAGAGCGTCAGCTTCCCCGTGGTACGTAGAGTGCATTTCTTAAAGATTAATGTAGGCTTTGGATATTTTCTTGGTGAGGACGTGGAGAATGCTTATCCTTACTTTAAATGGGACCCGAGGGGTTGAGTGATGCACGGCCCTTGAAGCCTATAATGTTCATTCTTGTAATGGTCGCATCTATTATGCTTCGGAGCATGTGTATGTATACATACAATCAATGATTTATTGTGATGTGTCATTTGTGTTGCAGTTGAAGGATGGGGAGATCGAGAAGCTTCTGGATGGTTTCAATGAGGGAAGCCTGCTGGCACAGAACGGGCTGTTTCTGGGAGGATTGAAGTACATGGTTGTGCAAGGCGACCCAGGCATCGCTGTTCGTGGAAAGAAGGTAGATATTACCTCTTCCAAACGAGGTAGGATCGACATGTAGTTGTAATGGTTTTAACATTGGTGTTGTGTGCATTGTGTGACAGGGTACAGGAGGTTGCTGTGCAAGGAAGACCAACAGTGCACTGCTGATTGGGCTGTACGACGAGCCTTGCACTCCCGGGGAATGCAACATTGCGGTGGAGAAGCTGGGTGATTACCTGTATGAGCAGGGATACTGATGACACGATAACATCAATGAGATTTATCGAGTGGGAGGATTCTATTGTTTTGAGCTTCGATTGCAACCCTTTGAATCCTGCAGCTCATCAAAGCGGTGCTTTTTAGAGTTGGTGATTTGTAATGGTGTATGCAGTGCCAGTATCCAAGAGGGGGGGGAGAGAGTAGGGGCTTGCAACTGTGTTGGAACGTGTTGTTGGAGATGAGTTGTATCCCTCGGGTAGATGTAGCCTCGGCCGCGGAGTCCTGGCTGGCCTCCGCGGACATTTGTCCTGGCTGGAGTCGGATGAAGGGAATTACAGGAGGCAATTATGAATGTGGCTTCTTTCACATGTTGGATGTTGGAAGAGTTCGTATCTATGCTGCTCAGTGGGGTAGACCTGTTGTAGAGCTTCGTTTGATTCGTGAGTAAATACGTGAGGGTTCTGTGTACTGCTCTCTCTGGTTAAAACCTTGAACATGATGTCGTTGTCATGGTGGTGTCTTGAACTTTCCTTTTATGCATTTAATAGAAATAGTATTCAGGACATTCGTATTCTAGATTCTTTCTGAAAACGACTTCTAGATGTGGCTGGCACACTCATCAAACACGTCTTGTTATACTTGGGTGTTAATTCTTTTTCATGGAAACTTTACTGTAGAAACCTGGGAATCTGGCACATCAATCCTGCCTACACTAAATTTCCGGCCCGAAGTACACTTTCCTCTTTTATGTCACCTTCCATAAACACCACTAAACCCGAGATCCAACGAAAATCTCCTGAGTCATGATATTAAGTTGTGTCAGAGCTGAAAATCGATTCTCAGTTATTAATTATTTTTTATAGCTGGTATGGGATATTATGTCTTATGCTAGTGTAATTAAGGGGTTTCACAGTGGTGATTGCATCATGATCTTCTCATTCTACATATGTGTTTGTAGAGAGGTCCCATGTATGTGATGGAACAGACATCCCAAACATCTGGTATATAATAGATGTCTTTTAACAACACAGAGGATTCTAATCATGGGTTGTATGGATACTCCACAGAAGGTAATGCCAACTGTTGTCACTTGCACAGTTTTATCCCAATGCCAACTGGCAGGTACAAAAACTGTTGTCGTATGTGCCAATTTTCAGAATACTGTAGGCAAGATGACTTCTGTTACTTGGAGCATGCAATGAGTTGCTGTGCATATAATAATGTTAGGAATCCTTCCTGCCTTATTAGCATGTGGTTACTGGTAGTACTGTTTAGCTTGGTCAGAGACTTGGTTCATCTATCCCATCCATAGCTGGTCCTTGTTCCATTCAACTTCTTCAAGTACTGTTGTGGTACAATAAGATGAGTTATTATGATTTGACTTCAGCCTCATGGTAAATCCAAACAGATAGAGGTGACCACCAGGGTTTTTTCATATGGCGTCAAATTGACAAAAGAGCATTTGACAATTTTAACCTGGGTTCGCTACTCATGTGGAGGATGTTTTGTCAGTGGCCAATTCGGAATCTGGTGAACGGAAAAAATAAAAAATAAAAATAAGCACTCATTACTAGTTTGTGATGGTTTTATTCATATCAACTATCTTGGATAGACATTACTTGTCATCCAAATATGCCACATGTTTTATCTACTTTTTCACTTTTCATTCACATACATCTATTCTTTGGATCAAATTTGACAATACAACAAACTTTTCGAAAGATAGAGCCAAGATAAGGTTTTCAAAAATTACATCATTTTTTTTGGCACTATATAGTGAGAGAAAAATGCTTGCCAAATGGAGAAAATCCCATTTAAACAAGGAAGAGACATGAAATTGTTGTGTTGTTGATTAAGAAAATTCATCTATGATTATGAAATGGGTTCGAGATGCATACATATTGATGTCTTATTTCCCCCCCTAAACAAATGAGATATTATGATGTCTTTGGAAGAATAAGTGAGAAGAAATTATGAGCATCTATGTATTAATTGGTACATAAGTACATATTAATGATAGAAAATATGATTGGTCACAAGAAAATCACGACTAATGATACATATGTATTCACCTTGCCAATCATCACCTTAAGTTATAAAATAAGGAATCATGTGGGAGATTGATTGTTTAACCATGATCTATCTTTTATTTATATTTTGTCATAAGATACACTGTGAACTACCAATATTTTAATTGTATGCATTGTACATTTTAAACCAATATTTGATACTCTTCTCAACGGTTTTAAAACATTTTTAGCTAAAAAAATATGTTTAAAATTACAATCTATGATTTATTATAAATCTCTTCAAATAAATCATTTCAAAACTTAAAATCAATAGTGTAAATGACAATTTCATCAACTATAGCAAAAAAAATTATTAAAATTTGGAATATGAAAAATCGCAGTATTTCAAATTCAGATTGTCTAAGAAAGAAGTATTTGATCATTTGAATCCCTGAAGGACCAAGTGTACCTACTAGGTATAATTTTTGTTCACTTTTGACTGCAATTACCTGCAGTTTGTATGGACAAAACTCACAAAAGTTCTGCCACATCATCCCACATAAGTTTAGAAGAAGATCCTATGGTTACATTCTCAAAAGTTCATCTTGGTAGTTTTCAATCAATCGAGTGGAGATTTATCTAAAATGCCTTGGTCCTCGTGGGGTTAATTTTTTACCTGGAGCCCTCAACCCCCCTGAATATTCCCCTCCCACTAAAAGTAGACTTAGAAACTAACTTCTAGGCCAATCCCCGCCCTCCTCGTGTCCCTCCAGCTGGGCGCCGCGTTCCCCGATGTTCCCAGCCCACGTTCTCTGAGTTTCCCATGGGCGTTCCCAGTATGGGGAGCGTCGACAGAGTCGTCCAAGCCCTAAGTATAACAATGATCATCCCCACTTGCTGAGCGCGCATGTTACGATCGCTCCCCTGATCCGACATTGTAGTTCCACTTCAAAATGACTGTAAATAGAGAACCAGACCACAGCGTAACAGCAGCAGCAGAAACAGCATCCGTCGTCACAAGCGTAATAACAACAACAACAACAACAACACCACCAACAGCTTCTACTGTAGTAACTAAGTGCCAGTCTCCTCCTCCTGTCTAGATTGCTCAGGCGAGAGAGAAGAGAGCGAGCCCATTCTTTCGTTGTCTCTCTGACCGGGTGCCTGGCTTACTTCTGGACCACTTCAGCATCTCGCTCATTCTCTGTCAGGCGAGTGAGTGAGTGAGTGAGTGAGTGAGTGAGTGAGTGAGTGAGGAGAGGGAGTGAGGTGAGTGAGTTTTGTGTGAGCTCCTTGAGTTGGGTTGCATCTTGTTGCAGCCTGGCACCTCGTGCGCCCCCATCCCCTCCCCTTTCAGGTACCCTAACTGGAACTCTGCCGTGGGTGTGCTCTAAGATTGAAAAAACATGTCGTGGGATTGAAGCATCTTTTGTTGTTTGGTGATTCGGGGGAGAAGGAGTTTTGTTTGTTGTGGAGAGGGGAGGATTTTGTAGTCGGCATTTTTTTTTGGGGATGTTCGGTGGAGTGGATTTTGTTTTTATTCTGGGACGTTCTTTGTGGAGGTGAATCTTGTGAGTTTTTTTTTGGTGAGTGTTGGTTGTTGGGAAGAGGTCTTGAATCTGGGGTGTTGTTTTTGTGGTCAGATTTGGGAGTATATTGGTTTTTGAGCTTGGTTTTTTTTTTTTTTCCCCCCTTTCTTGGATGGGGTGTTGGGGGCGTTTTTTGTGGTATGGGTGTTGATGTTGTTTGGAATCTTTTTTTGAAGTTGCGTGATTTTGCAGCCATGGAAGGTGTGATGGAAAATGGTGGGGAGAATCGGTCCGTGGATTCCGTGAAGCTCTTCGTGGGCCAGCTGCCCAAGCAGATGAACGAGCAGCAGTTGGCGGAGGTTTTCTCCGAAGCTGGAACGGTGTATGAGATCAACATCATCAAAGACAAACTCACTAAGCAATCCCGAGGTATGTTTTTGTTTTCTCAGAAAATTTTGTATTTAGCTTCCAATCAGTATCTAATAATTAGGTTTTTTCTTCCTTGATAAAACGGAAATTTGCCTCCCCTGTTTCGGAGCTACTACTCTCATCTTCATGTTGGAGTAGTTCATGTGTCCTTTTCTAATATCCAGGCCTAGTGTTTACATGATATTTTTTTGTCTGCTATGACAGGGTGCTGTTTTCTTATGTACACGACAAGACAGGAAGCTGACAAAGCTATCGAGATCTTCCACAACAAGCGCACTCTGCAGCCAGTTAAGCTCCCTCCATTTTCTTTCACTTGTTTTTGAATTCTCAAGGTTGCAAATTTAATCTTGACTAGGATGTTTTATTTTTATTTGTTTTCTGTACTGATTTATTTTTGTGGGGATAGGTTGCTAGTCCCTTGCAAGTAAAATACGCAGATGGCGAGATGGAACGGTTAGGTATGCAATTCTTTTTTGAGAGTCAATGATGAGTGTTGAAGTAGTGATGTGACCAGGCTGGTTTTTTTCCGGGCTCTGTTGGTTCCTAGATTAAAGTTTATATTTCAGAAGAGGTTGTTGGCTGTTTCCTTGGTCTCGCTGTGGTCACGGATGCTTTTAGCTAGATTCGGACCAGATGAAGGTGTTATTTACTATTACTGTTGATGGCAGAGCACAAGCTGTTTATTGGCATGCTGCCCAAGGGCGCATCAAAAGCGGACGTGATGGCTGTGTTTTCGCCTTACGGCGCCATCAAAGAACTCTCTGTCATCAAAGGCTCCCAGCCAACTAGCAAAGGTGAAGTCCACCTCCTAATTGGCCAATGATATAGTCCATCTTGCGTTTTTGTTATTGAGATTTGTGTTGACCGACAAGTCTAGGTTATTGATCTCTGACAAATATATCATTAGGATGTTGACCCATCTTTATGCCAGTGTATAACGAAGGTTTTATTCTTGTATTGGATTTCGATTGTGCAGGCTGTGCTTTCTTAAAGTACGAGACTAAAGAACAAGCTATTGCTGCTATTGAGGCTTTGAACGGCGTTCATAGAATGGAGGTGAACGTTTATTCTTGCTTTAGGACTCCGACCATAAGCAGTTCTGTACGCATCAAGTTGATGTACCCCTCTCTCAGAATAACTCACATAGATTGACATAGTGTACATCTTAAACATGAGTTGGTGGTGCCATTATTTTCAGGGTTCACCCTCTGCATTGGTGGTCAAGTGGGCTGACACTGAGAAAGAAAGGCAGGCACGTAAAGTGCAAAAGGCTCAAGCGGTCTCTTCTCCCCCTATTCCCGGGCAGCAACCATCAATATTTGGCGCTGTGCCAATGGGCTATATACCGGCTCCCCCTCCTTACAACGGGTACTCTTATCAGGTAGGAACTCCTCTGATTGTGACTCTCGGATTGAATGAGTAGCACTGAAGTCTCATTTATTGAGACCTGTCCGTTGTACTTGTGCTTACTGACGAAGAGAGTTCTGGTGCAGCCAATGAGTAACTATGCGATGGCGTACTCACAGCAGCCGAACATGGTGGGCTTGCCATCTCCCATCCCCGGGAATCAAACAGATCTTACAGCCTATGCACCTATGCAGCCAGCAACCTACGCTTTCGGTGCGCAGCAATACTCACTTCCGTATCAAGGCCAGATGATGGGACACCAAGGCCAATCCTACCCCTCTCCTTTATCACCTTCTTCAATTGGGATGAACACTGCCCAAGCAGCAGCTGCCGCCGTGAGGACTAGTGTGGGTCCTCAAAACGAAGGTACGTCATCTTTATTTCATCTACAATATTGTCTAGCTGCTAATTTGTCGTTCAATAATTAGTTGAGGAGTACAGATCATCTTTGTCAACCGGTTTCCACGACAGGATTGTAGAGATGTTTACAATGAGTTGGCTTTGTATCGTTGACTTTGTACGTGAGTATTGAGTGTGATATATATGCCGGCTTGCAGGTCCAGCGGGCGCCAATCTATTTATATATCATATTCCTCCTGAATTTGGTGATCAGGAGCTGTCAACGGCCTTCTCGTCTTTTGGAAATGTTATTAGTGCCAAAGTCTTTGTAGACAAGACAACTGGAGCCAGCAAGTGCTTTGGTATGTGATGGTGTAGCTTTGATCTCTCTGGTTTAGGTTCTGCACTCCTCAATTCAAATCGCTACTGCTAACGTGTCTAACTAATACGTGCAGATGATTTTATTCTAATTGCGAATGATTGTGATGATGATGCAGGGTTCGTAAGTTATGACACTCCTGAAGCAGCCCAGGCTGCCATTAATGTTATGAATGGGTTCCAGTTGAGTGGAAAAAGGTTAAAGGTGCAGCTGAAGCGGGACACCAAGCAAAGCAAGCCCTACTGAGACGTGCCTCCAAAAAGAAAAGTAGAGATGCACAGTAGACACAGTGCATGCGGGGAAAATAGTGCTAAATGAACCGCTCAGTGGGTGGGCGCCAACACCAATCCGTCATACTTGCAGGTGGGGGAAAATACCAGCTTTTTCCAAGTCAAGCAAGCTTGTTTGCTTTATTGTACTGTATGGTGCAAGCTCGCGCCCCCTGTGAAATGTACCATTTATGGCCAATTTAGGAAGTTCAATGTCGCGTATGGTTTATTCGCAAGTCGTTTCTTTCACATTTTTTTCGCTCGTCCAGGTCCAACCTCTTCTTATGCTTATAGTGCTGTTCTAAGGTTCCACAGGTTTTAATCAAGGCCAACTCCATCATGGCCTCATCTTTAGTGTACCTTCTTTCTTCCTGCAACCATGCCTGTGATGTGACCTTTTATCATCACACGGAATGGGCTGCATCTCTGTTGTTCTCCTCCATTCCCTCTCCCCCTCCTGATCAGATACACCTTTGTGTGTATTCGTGTAGCCTGTGTGAACGGGCAGTTGGTCCTGTGGTGTGTGTGTGTGTGTGTGTGTTGTTTCCCAGCTAAAAGTGTTAACAGGGTTTGTTCAGCTGTAATGTTCCGTTGGTTTGTTCCTCTGTTGGGGGGACTCGTTTTTGGTGGCCGTTCGGATGTTGCTTGCCAGGTACCGAGTGCTTTGTGGGGTCTGTGAATCCTCCAGAAACATGACCTGTACTTTGTTTCGTGGGCTAATGGTTTCTGCATCCTAGTTTTGTAGATAAATTCATCCGCAACTCTTCTCTTTGATCTGCTGAAGTACACTTACGAGGTACTGTAATGTCTGTTGTAGGACGACTCATCTCTTGGCGTGGACATTCTTCGCGGCACACTTCTCTATGCGGGGTTTACTCTCAACCTTGCCATTCCTTCTTCAACATACATTCTTTGCTTTGTATAAAGTCCCAATTCTGTTTGATGTTCTTTGAGTGATCGTGATTATGTCAGTTGGGGTTGTGTTACGCTTAACTCTGACCATCTTGCTATCATGTGCGAGTCTTTGAGACACTAGAGTTGTTTGGAAAGTCACCCAAAGTTTCAAGAAGATACCCCCTCTTTTTATTTATTATGGTACTCTTTTCTCACTTCTAATTGATCTATTGTAGATTAATGGAATAGTTTAGTGGTCTCTAAAATCACCATATTGGTTATAATGGCCAATCTAATATTTCTAGTGGCCAAGGAAATCGTTTGACTTGTGACTAGTTTTCATGGCTTCTTGTTAGTGCATCTAATTAGTGTAACTAGGATTAATTCCTAAAAAAAGAAGTAGCTAGGATTAATTCCTTAAAAAAAGAAGTATCTTTAGCTGCCTTTGAGAAGGAAGATATAGGAGAGGTCATGTTGAACCATGAATCTTAGTTGCATGTCTTCTCTTTGAGCTGATTATAGGAATTTAGAGCTACTTGGGGTTGATTGTAATGAGAAAAGCGGTAAAATCTCCTGGTATCTTTGCCTGACTTTACAAATAACACTAGTGCTTAGAGTACTCTCTATCTGCTTATTATTATTGTCTGATTCAAATCATATGTTGCCCTCAGTGAGTCCTGCATTTCGACGTGGATGAATAAAGGTAATTCCAATCAACTCCAAGCAAAATTCAAGTTGGAAGATAGTTCAAATGACTTGTGCTTTTTCTTCTTAATTGTAATTTTAGCTTTGCTTGTTGCTATGTTTCCATAATCAGGCTGCTCAATTGATATAACAAAATATTGACAACCCTGTGGTTTTTGTGGAGATACTCTGCTGGTTTTTTTTGGAGCAGTTGACCAAGACATCTAGGTAAGGGTCCTTTCAAGATCAATTCAGTATGTTTGGTTTTTGGTGAATTGGGCAGTATATTAGTCTATGACTTTGGAATGATAATCAATAAACATTTTGCCAATCCGGTGAGTGGATCAGGTGGTTATTGTTCCGCACTAAGCCTCCTGTGCTTTTCTGCATGAATCGTTATGTACCTATATTATGTGTGCATCCAATATTGTGTGAATGTTGCCAATTTGTCTGTATCTTTGGCAGTTTTGAGTTCACTTTATCTGCTTAATTTTTTTGTTAATTTGAACTTTTGATCTCCTGAGTTTACTGGTTCTAAGTTCTCCATTTGGAGTTAGCCAAACTTAGGTCAGGTGTCATCAATTGAAAAAGAAAGTCTTTGAGGAGAAGTCATACGTAATCTTCTGATGGATGTCATGACATGTGTTTGATGCTGAATCTTGGAGTTAGCATAAACTAGCTTTTCCAGACTTGTTCCAATAGAATTGAGTCAGACCTTTCAGATTTTTTTGCTCAGGTATGTTAGAGTTTGTTGTTGATTTTCTCAAGTTGTGAAAGTTGGTGTATTGAACTGTAGATGTCAGTCTATGAGCCCTAAAAAGGCCAATCATAGCAGAGCTTTGACTTTGGACCCATCTCTTTGAACACTTCCATCCTCACCTACCATTTAAAAACCATGCAATCTTTCTGTAAACGTTTTTTTTTTGCACTTCCTGGCATGATTGATATGCTGACAAGTGCGGAAAAAAATTGCACTTCCACACCATGGCATGGCTTGGAACTTGAGAAGATTGAGGTGCTTTTCATCTCTTTTTATGTCAGGAATGTCAGCTTTTGATGATTCAGAAAGCAGAGTGCTAGAATATTGATACTGTAAAGAGAGGTTGGCTTTGACACCTTGGATGAGTTATTTGTAAAGTAACCCAAAGTTGACAAGATATAGGTTTTTTTAATTTTAATTCTAGTATTTGTTTTTTCTTAACCCTTCAAATGCCAATGAGCTCACAAGACCTAGGAGAATTCACGAGTGTAAAAGATCATGGAGATCATCATCTAGATAGAAGGTACATATCATTGCGACTCCACTTTATGGAAATTATCGTAGCTCGCCAATGCTTGCATTGATTTTGGTGACACCGATCCTAATAGATGCTCATCTTGATCCATCTCCGAATTTTCCTCAAATTTTCTTCGGAGGTGGTATGTAGCATTTGCTCCAAGTGTTGTGCCCAAATGACCCAAAAATGGTCACTTGTCCTTAAAGAGTTAAGGTAGAGGCACCCAATTCCAATTGGTCACTTGATTCCGGTCAATAGAGTATGCATGAAAATGGTAAATGCATGAAGCGACCCAAACCCAATAACTTAAAATCTTAAAACTCCAGTCATTATCGGCATTGGATCATGAAGTGTGCAATTCTGGGTTGTTCCACCTCAATTGAGTTCTCATTGGTGGCCTTGCCTCAAAAGTCGAACAAGGCCAATCATCATTGGGTACCTCCATGAATTGGCTTTCCATGGCATGTCTTCTCTCTTTTTACTCACTCTCACTTATTAGCATTGGGCAAAGGAGGCACCAAATCTCACCTACTCTATAGTTTGATTATGGACTGCAGTGGTTTTTGGGCTTCTAAATTCTATATCAATTTTCAAGTCTTTGAGATCAAATTTGAAAATATATCTGTTGAGTTTCATTCCTGAATCCGCATCTTTCTATATAAATGTTTTTGACATACAATGTCATTTGAGTCCCCAACTGGCTTAAGTGATCGGAATTGGGTGCCTCTACCTTAATGGCTATCTCAGATATGTGTGTCTTGGTGGTGTCTAGACTAGAATTCTTATTAATCCAAAAGGCCCAAGCCCTTTTTTCACTCACAAAACATATAAACAGAAATGCAATAGGAACATTTCAACCATCCATACTTGTAATGAACTTGTTTTAGATGATGTTGATCAAATCTGGACTTGTTGAGTGAGTTTGGAACTTTGTACTCTCTTAAATTTGAAAATTAATTTGTAAAGGTTGAAAATTTGGTTGTTTCCACTTTAAAATTGAAATACTAAAAATAGAATTTTTTCCTTAATGTAACCTTCAACTACAAGACTGTAAAATATCATCCTAAAATCGTGTTCATACAAAATAAATTCATGGAAAAAGATTGGTGAGTTTTAAAATGGCTTAAATTGTCAAGAAATGGCCAAATTTTTACAAAGAGGAAAGAATCCAAAACTAGACTTTTGTGTACTAAAATGCTTGCCAAATCTTCACCACAATTTGAATGGAGCTAAGATTTTGATGCAGATTATCCTTGATAATATCACCCTTGATACTAGCACAACTTATTATCATCACCCAAATCGTTTAAACCAATTTTCCTACTTCAAAACTCACTTGTAAATATCTAATCACTCTTAATTAACACCACTTTTTTTCCTTAGGTGTAAGTGTGACAATAACAAGAGGTAGACAGATGAAAAACCCATCTGAAACCCATGCTCCACTCCGCCCAAGCAAAAATCCACTCCGTCAAAGAGTTTCAAACCATCCCAACAAACATCCTAGTCACCATGAAATGAACAACTTCAGATGTTGCACACTTACGGCGTCCCACGTGATTAGTGCAACACTTGTTTCCGGGTACAATGAAACCCTTGCTTAGGGAGCTCCTATATTATTTGGCGGATTGATTCGTGGTGTTATCAATAGTGTACCATGGGGGAGCTTTTGTGGCATTGCGTTTGTCGTGGATAGTGGATTCTCTCTGCCTTGTGGGCGTATTCGGAATACGTCGACTACAACTAAGGTAAGGCCCCCCATAACCAACAATAACCCATAGCCAACGCCTACAAAATTGGGGTATATTCAACCCTCTCCCATCCCATTACCACCAACTCAGCTCCAAATGGAGGTTTGTTGTTTGTCAAGACCCTTACTTTTGGTCGTTGATTATGGGGGGTACCTATTGCTGGCCACCCACTAAACATGGCTACACAATTTGAAAATTCATAACTAATTCATTTTTCATCGAAAAAATATGAAATCACTTGGGTTGGAATTGTAATTCTATTGGCTGTCACTAAAAAATGATAGTATAATTATCTCCCCTCTCCATATATGCTTATTCCTTAACTTGTCGGTTTTAGGGGGGGATTACCTTAAATACTTGTATTTGAATTTGGAATACAGTAACATGCACTCCTTATTCAATAATCTTAATTTGGTGCAATGGTTAGCATCCCTTGCGGGATGATGTATCGTTGGTTACAAAAGGTGCGTAACCACTCAACCACGAGAGCGACTGCCCATATCATGCATCTGTTGCCTCCATTATGAGTTTGGCAAACACACCACATCGTTTGCTCCACCCGCCATTTCTGGATCTTTTGGTACTTGGTGGCGAGTCTGTGACCGCCTTCAAGGCAATAATGATAACCAGATGATGGAGGACGGGTTTACAGTATGCTGCAATTTGAAGAAGAAATCCTAGCCCTGACCTGCTACTGTCAGAGGCAAGGCCAGAGCTGTTTGCCGACAAGATGCAAATTTTGTATCAGTCGCCTAAATCTAACATGCTCAGAGGCCCTTGACCCGGTCCAACAACTGTTCTGCATTTCCCAATGAATCCATGGACAGTCAAACTACACTAAAATTGAAAATTAGTGTTAAGCACAGTAATAAATGATCTAAAATGTTAATAAGTTGAAAAGCTACAAGAAAATTAGTTGAAAAGCTACAAGAAAATTAGTTCATCACAAGTAAAAAAGTTCATCACAAGAAAATTAGTTGAAAAGCTACAAGAAAATTAGTTCATCACAAGTAAAAAAGTTCATCACAAGAAAATTAGTTGAAAAGCTACAAGAAAAACCTGGCTGCTGCTTGCACATTGTGAAAAACTGATAGAAAAAAAAAATGTTGAAATTTAGCTAGAATGTTGGCTAGAATTATAAGCATTTAGCCCATCTTCTTAGATGGTATCCACGGGTATCACATAGGTATTACACGGTATCGCTTGGATTGATCTCCACTTACTACATGCTTGAATAGCTTACCAAATTCCTTTTGAATGCAAGTTGTAGTTTTTCTGCCAATTTTTCAAAAACTGATTTTTGGATCGCTAATTTGGTAGTTGGATAAACTTGGTCCGTTGTGGTGGTGGTGGTGAATATGGGATCTCATTGAGTTGTTTCCATGACTCTATTTTATATTATGTAGAACAATGCAAATCTGACCGGCAACCCATTACCTCTCCTTTCTATACCCTTCCTAGATTCTAAGGAGGAAATGTAGCTTGTCTTTACATGATTTTTTCATTGACCAATGAATTTATAAGTGATGTGATGACGAGCTACATCTTCCTAAATCTAGGAAAGGTATAGAAAGGAGTGGTATTGGGATGCTGGTTGGTTTTGGATTGTCCTACCTTGGGTTCTAACTAGCATTGAGCAAAAGGAGAAGAAGCAGCACCAAAAGAAACACAAGCAAAAGAAGCACAAGCAATTGAAAGTCAAGTAGAAGAAAAAGTAGAAGGAGTAGTTTGGTGGAGTCCATTGTTTATTGTGGTTTAGTCTTTCTTCTTTCTTTTCTAGTCTGCTTCCCTACTTTTGCGCACTAGACCTAGATATATCTGATGTTTCATGTTATGGAGAACGTTCAATCCCGCGGTGAAACTCCTCCTTTGTGATGGTGGTGAATCTAAAATATTGCTTCAGTGTTTGCGTGATATCATACCAACGCACATGCGAGCTGTGAGGGTTGGGTTGGACGTCCTATTTCTCAAGGCGGACCCCACCCTCGTCCAATGAGCCACCCAATTTTTACAACCACGTTGACTTTTCAAGCTCATTTTTGGGTCCACTGAGGTAGAATTCTCTTTCTATCTCAAGGAGAGAGACGATGCCCGAGAGAGAGAGAGAGAGAAAGAGAGAGAGACGAGTAGACTTGCGTGGTGACTTCCTGACACGTCTAATTTTGGGCTTGGCTAATTATCCCTAGGGGAAAATCATAAGGTAAATAATTCGTGAGAGCTGAGTTTGCACAAAATATTAGCTCCGGGCCATGAGGACTGCCGAGAGTAAACCCGCGTTTCCGCACCTGCACATGCGATGTCGCACGCTCCTCGTTTGCCTCACATGCGCGGACCAATTATTTGTACATTAGGTGAGCACAACAAGAAGCAATGATTTGATAGAGTTTTGAGAAGTCCCTTTCCGTTTGTTTTGTTGCTCTTGCAGTTTGAACTTGTCTACAAGTGCTAGAGAATATGGTGGTAGGCATCACACTGCATCGTAGACTAGTTTGTGCTTGGTGGAGTTATGAGATTAGACTGGAATTTGGGGGCAAGGAGGGAGTCTGCCACATCCGGTAATTTAGTTAGTTAGTGCTGACCCCATTTCACTTGTTCCCAGGCATTTGCAGGCCCTCAAACGTGCAATTCAGAGTATAATTAGATTTGGGAGCCACAGCTTCTGCACCTCTGCCACAAGCGTGCAGTGTCTGGGGAACAATACTCCTCCCTTACATGAGCCAGGGCCCAGAATGTTATTTTAACTCTAAAAAGTCCAACGTCCATTTTTGGGTTCATTTCGGCACGTTAACCTTTATAGCAAGCGCTGCAAATCACCTCCGAGGAAAATTTGAGGAAAATTTTGAGGCGGAGTAAGATGAGCATCTACCGGGATTGGCGCCTCCAAAATCGATGCAGACATTGGCGAACGGTAGTGATTTCTGCAAAGTGGAATCGTGATGAAATGTATGTGTTGTATAGATGATGTTCTGCATAATCTATTATACTCATAGATTCTCCCAAACATTTTAAAGGTTAAATCTTTTAACTTTCTTTTGTTTGCTTTGTTTCTGAAGCACGTCGGTTACTTTCGGAACGTGACATTCACATGGGATGCTTTGTTATGCAAGCTTTGGACCAGCGACCAAACAAATATGAATTGTACAAGGGGTCTAAGTGATGTTCTGTATAATGTACTATGATTGTCAATTTCTATTCCGTCCAGCTGGTACAGAGTGGGCCTAACCACCAGCTTCACTCCTAAAATTTGACACTGAAAACACTTCAAAACTACTTATTCTAGCGTAAAGAGTGGAGAATGAAACAAATAATTTAATTTCCAATTTGAAGCATAGGATCTTCATTAAACCCTGAAGGACCAAGTGTCCAAAAAGGGCTTTTTGAAAAATCGGTCAGGTTCCTATGGTGTCAATTTCCAACATTCCACTTTGAAATTTTTACTATAGAAAGACATTACCAAGAGCTCACTAGGAATTTTTTTTTCTTCCTAAATTGGACATTTGATGAAAAAGTTATAGGGTTTTGAATTTTAAATGGGGAGGGCGGGCACCTTGGGCACCTCCAAAAACTTTTGATAGGACACTCTATTGAAAGTGAGATTTTCAGTACTCGCAAGTAATATTATTTCCCTTCATGTTGTCAAAAAAAAGTTCTTGTCTTTAGTGAAAAATAGCATACCAACCCAAGTCAAATATTTTCACACATTGTCACTCATTGTCGGGCAAGGTACCAAAAAATCTTCTTCTTTTCCACATAAAACCTAGAGATCTTCATATTTTTCACTTTTTGTTTTTCCACTACAATATGTAATGTAAACCTTCTTATTAACCATTCGGATTATCAATCAAAAACATATTAAGTTCAAAAAAAATTAAAGTGTGAATTAACAAATTTCGAGCCTCCACTCCTTGCACACTTGTTTTGAATATGCTACACCATGTCTCTACCTCTAAAAATTGGTGTGTAAGGAGCTAACATCATGCTTAACAAGATGGTAATAGATTTAGACCTTTTGTAGTGAAACTTTTTGACACAAACTGAAGTCAAAGTCTACTGATCCACTAAACGCAGGGAAGAAAATGAACCATTTGCTTGACTTCAAACACTATAATCTTTCAATCCGTGCGGTCAAAGTTTATGAAATTTTGTACATGTATTACTTCATAAGCCTTTATTGAGATCCTACGGTCAGAACTAAAAATAAAAGTTTTTGTTACCTTCTTTATTCATTGCACTAGAATCCATTAATTTTGAAGTGTTTTTGGTGTAAAACTGTCTTGGTACCTTAGGGGTTAAATAACATGAATTTTAATGAAGATAACATGAAATCTCATAAATTTTTATAAATTTTGAGTGCACGGATTGAGAAGTTATGGTGATTGAAGTGAGGTTAATTTTCTTCTATGCGTTGAGAGGATCAAGAGACTTTAACTTCACTTGGTGTCAAAATGTTTGTACTATACAAGGGTTAAATTTTATACCAACATGTTGGACATGATATTAGTTCCTTGGATACCAATATTTAGAGGTAGAAAAGGGTGTAGCATATCCAAAAAACTTGTGTAAGGAGTGGAGGTTCAAAAACTCATATTACAAGTTCTATCATTTTGTTAGCTAAATATGTTTTTGAATGAGAATCCAAACTGCTAATAAGAAGGACTACACCACATAATGTAGTAGGAAACTTAAAAGGTAAAAATTTAAGTTCTCTAGTTTTTATGAGAAAAAGAAGAAGTTCATTTTAACCTTTCTTGACAATGTGTGAAAATGTTTAACTCGGGTTAGAATGCTTTTAAGCACTAAAGACAAGATCTTTTTGACAATATTAAAGAAAGTCATATCATTCATTTGTATGGAAAATCTTGATGTGAACAGAAATGTTAATGTCCGTTGTAAAGAATTATATTCCCACAAAGCTAATATTATGCGGCAGCTTTGGATTTTTTTTTTAAAATCATGATCAAGATTGACACAATAGGAACGTGTACAAAATGGAAAATGTCCCCCTAGGGGGGAAATGGTTCTTCAAGGGTTAAGGAGTAGCATGAAATCTTCTAGAGTTTCTTAAGGAGGATTGCATAAAAACATTGATCTCTTCTAGAGAAATCAGGTTTTTAACCCCCAAAGGATCATTTCTACCTTGGAGGATGTTTTCTATTTTGGGCAAGTTCCTATGTATTCACTTTTGATAATGAATCTCTAAATTTTTCTATGAAATGTTCCATAGTACAAGCTTTGTGGGAATATGATTCTATTTTACACTGGACCTTTAGAAGAAAAAAAAATGCTATTCAAAATACAAAATTGGAGACTTTGGGCAGCTCTAAACATTTGCTACAAGTTTCTATTCACATCAAGATTTTCCATATAAATATTAGGTAATAATGAAAATATTATAAATAATATTGTCTTAAGTGCAAAAATCATTCTAACCCAAGTCAAACAATTTCACACATTGTCAAGCAAAGAATCGACACTATCTTGTGAGCGGTGAACAATGAGCAATGAGGAAAATAAAAATTGAAATGGAGAGTTCACCTTTTTTAATCACAACCCTTGGTCTTCATGATCAAAGGATGTAGGAGGCAAGTTGGAAGGCAAAAGACTCATGGAGTGCAACTTGGGATGGAGATGGTGATGGATTGCTGATGCGAGGCAACCACATGAGCATTGAAAAAGACATGTGAGTGAAAGCCCACCTATTTAATATGGACCCAAAGTTTTTCACATCACTCAAACTACCCAAAAAGAAGAAAAAAACACTAGCCTTATCAAAACTATGTGAAGAAAGAGTCTCTTGGAGGTAGAGCGACTACCCTACACAACATAAATTACCAATTGTACCTAGGTCCAAAATGCACTGGTAGAGGAGCAAAAGAAAAAGAAAAAGTTCCTACCAAACAAACCAATTTTTTTTGGGTGAAATCCATCCCCTTGTGTTCAACTTAGCTAAAGATGATCTACAATAGAAACAATGCAATTTTGCCCAATAGTTTCCACCATTGCAACGAACCAACTTTATCCAACAAATGAATGTTATATAGGCCACTACGACCTAGATAACAACCATGATAATCAAACAAAATCCATAACCAACACTTATAAAATTGGGGTATATCCAACCCACTTCCATCCATTACCATACATTCAGCTCCAAATTCTTGCTATTAGTTAAAACCCCTTACGTTTGGTCAGCGCTTATGGGGTTGACCTATTGGTGGCCATCAGCTAAACATGGCGTCACACTTTTAAAAGTCATAACTAATTCATACTTCATTGAAAAAATACAAAATCACTTAGGTTGCAATTGCAAATCTATTGATAATATCACCGATAATAGATATTATTTGTTTTCTCCATATATGCACATTGCTTAACTTGTTGGTTATTGGGGGGTTTATTATAGTGCATACTAAATTGTTTTACAATTTATACAAAATTGCAATACCATATGTTTTCTATTACCATAGGTGAAGGTCACCTTTGGCACCTCCATGCCAAATAATTAGTTAATGTGGGAAAAAGTTGTTCGTCTTTCAAAAAGAAAATTAAGCAACTGTGGCAAGAAATCACATAATACTGTACTTAAAATATTTGTGTGGCCAAGGAGGTTGAATACAAGACCTTAAGCCTCCAAGTCAAATATTTCATGCACACTATTCCAAACATTAAGGCTTTACCAAGCCCCATCCTGCATTGATGTCCTCCATCGTCAAAGATAATGTATATTTATGTTTTCTTCAATTTCGACATTTTCACTTTCTAATTTCCCAAATAATTTGGCATGCCTTTTCTAAATAAGTAAAACCCGAAGGTGACCTTCACCTTCAGTACATGTTGATTGAGTCTATAACAAAAATATGTTGATTTAACCTCTAAGAACCAAGTGTTCCCTAAGGGGACAATTTTTTTTCACTTTGACTGCAATTTCCTTTCAATCTGTACGGTCAAAATTCACATTATTTTAACCACATCCTTTCATATAAGTATAAAAGAAGATTCTATGGTTACATTCTCAAAAAGATTTTAATGACTGAGTAGAGATTGCTCTAGTACACTTGGTCCTTGAGGGGAACTTCACCAAAAATAATAAGATAATATTAAAAGGCAACACAAGTACTTCACCAGTGTGGTATTCTATTTCCAGTTTTGGTACTTGATTGAAAATCACAATTGCATTGAACAGTGCAATCACGTACAGTGGATGGGATTGTTATGGGTTTTCACTGGCAGTGGGTGCATACATACCCTTCTCTTTGTTGACTTTTTCCCATGGACCTTGGAATTAGAGTTTCCTCAACAAAAACTAATCATCTTTCTTCTTCTTTTAATCTCTAATGGAAAAAACGATCCAAAATGGGTTTTTTTTGGAAAATTGGTTTTTTTGGAAAACATTTTTCTTTTAAATTTATGCTGTAGATGGGCATTATTGAAACCTTTGTAAAAATACATTTTTCCTAATTCAACATTTAATTTTAAGATTTCATGGTTTTGAACTTCAATGAGGGAGGGAGAGTGGGCAGGGTGGACAGGGTACCATAGAGTTGAATAATGCTAATGTAGAACTTGAATATTACTACCATAGAGCTTGATAGTGCACTCTTTCTGAGGCGGGTAGCAATGAAGGAAAGTTCTTGGCAACCTTTGTTTCTACTTGAAAACGTGCAGAAATGAAGGATTTACATTTTTTTTAAAAAAACCTTTTGATAGAAAATTGCATAATCATTCTATCCACCATTTGGATTTTAGATTTAACAATTATTTTCTTATCGAAGAAAACATTTTTCTATGTAAAAGGCTACTTTCTATATCCTTAGTCATTGCAAGTCCATTTGTCTTATTTTAAACACCTTCTCCGTTTGTGATTTTTGATGCACAATGACCTAATTCAAGGTAGAACTGACATTATTTTATTTGAGATTCTATTTAGAACTTGTAAACAATGAATAAACTGCAATTATTTTATTTGAGATTCTATTTAGAAAATTTTGAAATGCAAAAAATTGACACCGAGTGAAGTCAAAGTTTGTGGATCAAAATTTCAACCAGTAATTGCCCATCCCATTTCTAAATGGTGGATCTCTCCATACATTTCCATGGACCAAGGTTACTTCCATAATAACCAACAACCATTACTGACACCTATAAAATGAGGAGATTATTTAACCCATTTCCGTCCCATTACCACCCATTTGGGCTCCAAATAGAGGTTTGCTATTAGTTAGGACTCCTTACACATGGTCAACCCTTATGAGATGTACCTATTAGTGGCCATTGCCTAAACGGCTGCACACTTTGAAAATTCAAAACTAATTCACATGTCATTGGAAAAAAAATGAAATCACATGAGTTAAATTGTTATTCTATTGGCTATCAATGTAAAATAATAGTATTATTGTAAGTTCTCTCCATATATGCTCATTGCTTAACTTGTCGGTTTTTGGGGGTACATGTTAAAGTAGTTGTATTGCAAATATTGTGAACCGCAATCCCATTGGAAAATAAAAATTCACTTGTGCATATAAAGAGAACGAAGTGCCGTAAAATGCCCTGTGTGTACAATTATTATCTTCTTAAAATTGAAAACTAATGTTTATAATTTTACAGTAATTTATCAAGTAAAAATCATGCAAATACCTCTGCTTGTTTATAAGATAGAGTTCACAAATCTAGCACTCACTCTCATATTTTGAACGCAGATACAAAAAAAAAAAATTAAATCGTTTATAACACTATGGGAGTGTGAAGAGAAGTTTATTTTTTTTAAAGAAGTAAGATCATTGATGCTGTTGCATAGACACCCCTCAAAGTCCGGCCTTTGATTGACCAAAAACTGGAATGAGTTGATGAGAATTCCAATAGTCTTCCATGAGACATTGGGTGGGGTCAAAATACATAGTGGATGTGAGTTTTGTCAGAGGGCACATGGACTCATCAATGTTATCACATTGTACAAGCTTTTGGATTGTCAACAACAGGCATAAGTGCACATGACTTACAAATTCGTTTCACACTTACATAACGAGCTTACTTTGCGGGTTATAAATTTAACGTAGGACAGCCCAAAATCGACCGGCAACCCAATGCCGCTCCCTCTTATACCCTTCCTAGATTTCTAGGAAGGGAGGAAATGTTGTTGGTCATCACATCACATATGAATTTATTGGTCAGTGCATAAGTGAGGTAAGACATGCAAGAGTTCTTTTCTAGAATCTAGGAAGGATATGGAATGGAACACTACCCTAAAATTGAGAATTAGTGTTAAGCACAGTAAATGATCTAAAATGTTAATAAGTTTTTACTTGTGATGAATGTTTTTACCAACGATGTTTACAATGATTCCCCTCGTTGAATAGTATCAATAGTTGTGCTCATAGTAAATACCTTCATCTAAAGTAAAAACTTATAGCATTTACAAATTAATTAGTGTGGTTACACTAATTCTCAATTCTAGTGTATTGGGTTGGGGGTTGGATTTATGTTGTCCTACTTTAGAAGACCATAACCTGCAATTTATGGTTGGTTGCTTGGAAACCTTCACTTGACATTAAACCGCATTTTATTCACAGCCCCCCTTTCATTGTTTTTAAAGCAAATTCTTGTGAAAAAATAGGTTTTCCAGCACACTCATTATTCACGCCGCTCTTTCTCTTCTCCTTGTGTGAATTTGCTTCATCTTGTGGCCTTCTTATGTGAGATGAATGTCATAATCTGTCTTCATAGTTTGGACACTAAAAAATAAATGCAGGACACTTGATAAGGGGCAGTTTACACTATGGACCAAAACTCGTCCCATGCACCTCTAAAATTTGTGATTGGCTCTATCAACTCAATTCGCTAATCACAGATTTTAGAGGTGTTTGGGACAAGTTCTTGATCCTTAGTGTAAACCGCCCCCAAGTTTGCAACATTCAAACCATGAGCATAACATGTGCTCGGTTTCCGACCCTGTTCATATCCACGACCTTCTACAGGAGGAACTTTGTCTGAGAAGGGGACTCCCAAACCTCACACCGGAGAACCCTTACATTGCAAATCCCTAACGACGAATTTCATGGACACTTTGTGAAAAGTTGGACCGGGTATCATGCCGGGAGAAGCCCACCCGCATGGTCCTGATGGAAAATGAAGGGTCCTTCGTGTCGGGTTGGGCTTGCCACCCTTGCCTACCTCATTGGGCCCTTCATTTCCGGTGAGGACCCTGCGGGCAAGCCTCTTTCTACACATAATGGAGCAATTTTCCTAATAGAAAAGGAGGGAGGGGTAACAGTGAAGGAGGACATTTAGTGAAGATGATACTAAATTTTCTCTGATTGTATAATTAGTATCATGTAAAATTTAGAGTTTGGAGCTTGGGCCATAGCTTTCTCTGACACTATTGATATGAAAGTAGTATCACTTAGTAAAAACTTCAAATTTCACTACACTAAACACTGAATATAGTGTAGAGGGATTATTGATGTACATCACTCACACTAATTTCCATCAAAGCATGTGCATGCCAAGTTTTGATTGGGTATTTGTTCTCAAGCAAGTGTATGTCAGTCAACAATTGCATGTAAATTTTCAATTAGTGTAGGAAATTTCAAATAGTCTAGTCTACACTATATTCACGGAATGGTGTAGTTTTGAGATCTTACAAAAGAGAGGATGTTTTAAGAATTAACATCCCAAGCACTATAAGGAATGGTTAGTATAGTAGTAATTTTAGCTAGGGAACCATCAAACCCTTGTTAGCCCTTTAAGGCCTACGAGCTCACAAGGACTCAAAGAATATTTAAGCGTAATAGATAATGCAGAACATCATCTACACAATGGGTACATTTCAACACGACCCCACTTCACAAAAGTTACTACAGTTCGCCAATGCCTCCATCAATTTTAGTTGAGCCAGTCACGGTAGATGCTCATCTTGCTCCACCTTTGATTTTTGTCACAAATATTCCTTGGAAGTGGCTTGTAGCGCTTGCTACCGAGGTTAACGTACCCGAACAACCCCAAAAAATGGACATTAAGCCTTAAGAGTTATTGCCTAATCAAATTCACAACCACAACCATTTTGAGGATATCTCTACCACCTCATTTGAAATATTTTTGTGAAATCCCGAAATCGTACAAATGATAGGGCCCATCGATGAGGACCTGCAACCATCTCAGCCTGCTTGCACAAGTGGGTGGCAAATGCTGAACATGAAAGGAAAGAGTGACGAGCCCCAGGTCACCTTCTGATGATGACCGCATGAGTGGTGTCCCCGAATCATGCATTTTGATTGTTCCGCATGTTACACTTGGGAATTCCGGTATTCGCAGCATATGTGTCCCTTTCTGCTGTGGTTGCATGATGTAGACATTTTTGTTTTCTAATAGCAAGGAGGAAAATGAGCCGGCTTCTACATGATCGATGTACTTTATTTTATCAATGTTTATGCATCGCATGTGTTGAGCAAAATTTTCTACATAATAAAAGCTATGTTACATTGTTCTGAACCCGAATTCTATGTGTAGCAAAATGTACAGCATTTTCTTAAAGTGAGAGGGACTCAAAACATGGCAAAAGCACAATTAGGAAAGCATAGAAGATTTTGCAAACTCATAATGTAAATGGTGAAAACCAAATTACATATTTTAACCTGAACTAGGCAAACAGGAAAAGTAAAGATTCAAAATTTTCTGTGGTAAAGAAAACCGTGTCTTTTGGATTGTGCCCAACAAGGTTAAGAATTGTTGACTCCCCTTTCTGTGCCATAAGGGTTCCACCCTCCAACAATATCAAAAAGTACCTTATGGTCCCTTAGAGACTAAATAAGTTGTAGACTAAGATAAATGATTTAAAGCATCTCATACATCTAAAAAAAGGAAAAAGGAAATTTGTTCCTTAACGCATAAAGGCCCGAGGCGTATTAGAGGAATCTCTACTCCGTTGATTAAAATTTTCCAACGTTAACCTTTTGAGAATATAATCGTAGGATCTTCTTCTAAACTTGTTTGAGATGGTGTGGTTAAAATTTTGTGAATTTTGAATGTATGGATTGAAAGAAAATTACAGCCAAAGTGAAAATAATTGTACCCATAGTTACACTTGGGCCCTAGGGGTTAAAAGAAATGAGTCTGAGTTTGTTCTGCCACTAAACTTATGCCTCTAAGACAACAGATAAGTGGAATACACTATCTTTCCCTTTGGGATGTCTCTATTTTGACATTCTCTAGTATACGAACACCATCTCTCCACCATTGTTGACTGATAAAATAACCGTTACCAATCCCATCCTTGGGTTGGAATTTGAGAGTTGCTGATATTTAATAATTATCATAAATACAGGAAACAAAAAAGAAAGGAAAGAAAAGTAATTTTTTTAATAACATTTGTATGGTACTTGATGGATGGAATGAAACTTAGCATATTTGCCTTAGAATGACACAACATGATTTGAGAACATTCCTTGGTTTCAGAAGCACTTGAACCTAAAGTACCATGACAACAAGAGCAAAAAGTCTGCTACTCAACCAGTAACTGAAGATGACCTTGGATGCCATGTTCCCCACATCATACACCCTCATATTCCAAACTCGCAAGTGCAACCTTACCTAGGGTAATGTAGCCTCAAATTTAAGTTTTTTTTTTAAACTAAAAAAAAATGTTGCGGAGAAAAACACGACATCTAATTTTAGAATATAATAATGTAAATTTGATACTAATACAAAATGGCTGATGGGATAGACAATTAGCTTTTGGTATTTTATGCTAATTTTAAGTGAAACTCTTGTTAGTTGTGATGCTTATCCTTCACAAATATCTTGAAGAAAAGTTTCACAACATCTTATACTATATGGGATAGATTATAGATTTTGAAGTCACCGTATTCAGCACTAGGAGAATGATGGTGTTTGAAGAGCCCACATGTGGACCAAATTCATGACTTGGTCCTACTCTTTAGGACAGTGACAAAATGATGGTGGGTGGAGAGCCCACATGTGCAAACCACATTTTTGAATTGTTCATACTTTTTAAAGCTTGTTCTTCCTACGGAACGGATTGAGGCTGCTCTCCATCGGAGGTTGGCATGAATATAGTGTTTGTTCATTCTTTTCACTAAGCCTATGGCCACAAGACATAGGGTAGTGTAATAGAACTACTTCCCTCTTTTAAGGGTAAACACTTTTCTACACTAAGTGCTTCCCGGAGTTACTTTAGAGACAACCGACATGTCGTCCCCCAAGGGCTTTTTGGGTACCCATTCAACGAGGTCTCAAGACCCCCCACCATAGTTGGGTGGACTGTGGTGGTAGGCACCACACCGGCATGGGGACTTGAACTCACAACCACTTCACCGGTGTGCCATGACTCAAACCACTACACCAAGGCCGTGGTGCCCTGATTGGAGTCTTGTTAAGCATTCTCACTTTCATTGTCAGTCTAACATTGATTCAACCAAAAAATGAGTAGTCGGAGGGTGAGGTCATGTTCCTCTAACTTTGGCCTTGAGACACCATCATTTTGGTCATGAAAATTGTAGATTTTGGAAGGAAGCACAATACTTTAGCACTCAAGAGAATCATTTTCTTTTATTGCAAATTATTTGCAATACATTCAAGACAACACTATATTGGTAGAATCACATTAATATACAAAAGGGAAAGTAAACATGTATGTATTATTTTTAATTGTCCTTCAAGAGTTACTATCTTTTCAATTACTCAAATAGAAAAGGGATGCAACTACATCAAAAGCTATCTAATTACACTACTTAAAGACATCTCGATACCTAAAAAAGACATAGCTCCAAACACTTCAAACAAAATTCCACATCACATGAACATATCGTTTTCAATTACCCATGCTAGTCATCAACCAATATTATTATGATTAAAAGAATTGACTCTTCAAGGACAAGGGATCACTAATGGAAAGTGAAATGTATCCATTGCATAATCTATGACCCTTGTAAATTCTCCCATCATCCAAAGTTTACTCGTCCTTAACCCCTAAAGGACTAAGTGTCCCTTTGAAGGACAAAATCTTTCACTTTTGACTCCAATTATCTTTCAACCCATATGGACAAAGTTCACAATTTTTTAACCACATTATCTTATATAAGTTTATAAGAAGATCCTACGGTTACATTCTCAAAAAATTAATCTTGATGATTTTTAATCAATGGAGTAACGATCCTCTACAATGCCTTGGTCCTTTAGGGGTTAACCCTTACATGTCATTTGGGAACCATATATAGAAGCACTTATTTTACTCTATAGAATACAGAAAATGTATCAAAGTTTAGCAAGACTTTCACCTTTCAATTGAAGATCCTTCAACTAACAATTTTCATTTGGAGGTCATTTTAGGATATGAACCTTATCATGTTCAAATATGACACAGTACATGTAGAATATTCTGGCCACCAGTGGCACCTTATGACATTGAAGGGTTAAACCCACATGATTCCTAACATGAACCATATTGAATATGGGACGTCCTATCATGTTAATTTCCAATGCTCAGTGAAAAGAATGAACCATTGATCATTTAGGGTACAAGGTTTGTACAGAAGGCAAAATTTGCCGGCTGTGTGGGTGACAGACCACCTGCCTTCTGCAAATCCATCATTCTTATCCCATGTTTGGATGGATGCCCCTCATGCTAAGCGAGCTTTCTTTCATTCATGCCATGACCCACCCTCCTCAAGGGACCGCTCATCCCTTTCATGTTGGTGTGGTCACCGGTGGTACTGTTGCCATGGGACACGGGCGGCAGCTGCGATGGGGAACTTGTCTCCTCTCCAACGTCCCAACTTCCCAACTTTATCTTGTCCGGTTATTTACAGGTGTCTGGAATGTGATGCAATTATTCCAAGAGTTTTGACCTTTTTTTTTTGGGTGCATTTTGAATGATTAAAATCAGCTCTAATTACCTCTACAGTTCCACAATCAACTCATAGACATGAATATTCATGACTTGGCTCAGGAGAGGTGTGGAGCAAGTATTTGTTAATCCTTAAGAAACTTCGGGTACTATGGAGGAGGAGCTTCATCCTGCATTGGTCAGCTTCAAGAATATCAATTACCATAGCCACTCATATTGCAAAAAAAAAAAACGCAAGAAAACTCTCCATCCATCCATCCATCCATCCATCCATCCATCCATCCATCCATCCATCCATCCATCCATCCATCCATCCATCCATCCATCCATCCATCCATCCATCCATCCATCCATCCATCCATCCATCCATCCATCCATCCATCCATCCATCCATCCAGCCATCCATCCATCCATCCATCCATCCACCCACCCACCCATCCAGCCAGCCACACACCCATCCATCCATCCGTCCATCCAGCCAGCCAGCCATCCATCCATCCATCCGAAGAAAGCAGCAATACTCACCCGAGGACGACCCCTCTGCCAGCGTGGCAACCCCTGAGTTTCCGACCCACCAGGTCGAAAACGTGCCTGTCCACTTCCTCCTCCACATCACACGGCAGGTATCCAGCTTCCTACTCGCTGGTGCTCAACACTACTACAACTACGTCTACCCCTCTCTCTTCCCAACTTCACCTCTCAAGTCACTCTCCCAATCTCCCTACTACTCACTCCTCCATAATTCCCACACCCCTACTAAATCCCACTGAGTTACTGACTGAGCTAGTGACGGAGTTAGCGAGTCCATGACTTTGTGTGAAGTCCGTGGCCCAGGTCGTGATTCTGTCAGTTCGTACTGGTTTCATGGGGAGGATTAGGAGTTCGTAGTGCTGGGGACAATGCGGAGGTGCCAGTTTGGGGGTGAATTTGCGGTTCGTGTGTTAGAGAAAGGGAGTTGGTAGGTTAGAATAGTGGCCGGTGCGAACAGAGATTATTGCTGAGTGGAAGTGCGTTACAATTTGGTATGGTTTGGAGATCGGGGGCTGTCATTCGGGGGTGCGTTTCCGGAAGCGATCAGGTTCTCTCGATGACAGAGAGAAGACTGGAGACTCTTTATCTGCTCGCGATTATTTACTAGTACCCTTGTCTTTTGATGAAGGGATCGGCGGCGTTTTGGTGAGGTTTGTGTAGCGGTTGCGGTGGTCACAGGTTTTTTTTCTCAATTTGTACTTTGTTTGAAGGTACAGTTACGCACCTCGAGGAGAATCACTGTCAGAGAATTGGTCGTAACTCTCGAAGGAAGTGTAGAATTAGGACTAACTCAACATCACGTTTGTTTGTTGGCCAGCAGAGCGTGTGAGCATTCGAGCGATGACAGTGTGTAGCTGGGAAAAATGCTCCGAACTTCTTCTGAACCTCAAGGTAAACCGACTTTCCTTCGCTTCGGTTTCTCCATGATTGAGGCTGCTTCTTAGAATGTACCCGAGATCGGTTGCCGCTTGAACTAGACCATTGTTCGAAGCCGAGAGCGAGAAGGGAGATTGGACATTGAACTGGAATCTGCGTTTGGGAGAGCAAGGTAGTTTCAGGTGTGATGTTGTTCGATTGCAGGTGGATGGCGCGTCGATGATTTGAGGTGGAGAAGAAGAAGAAGTTATTGTCGTTGTTGATGGCGTATCAATACTACGCGGGGAGCAGCCGCCATGGATCAGGGGAGGCGCAGCAATCCGAGCTAGCGCACGAGGATCACGCCGCGGCGATGGGAGGGGACCCGGGCGTGCAGACGGGGTGGATTGACTGCATGATCGAGGAGCTGTCGTCCGTGCCGACCGAAGTGAGCACCTCGTCCTCGGAGGCGCACACGCAGGAGGCGCCAGTTAGTGGAGATGAGAGCAGCGGCATCGAGCTGGTGCACGCGCTCCTGGCGTGCGCGGAGGCCGTGCAGCGCGAGAATCTGGGCCTGGCCGAGGAGACGCTGCGGCGGATCCAGCTGCTGGGTCTGCCCGCAGGCGCCATGGGCAAGGTGGCGTCGCACTTCATCGACGCGCTCACGCGCCGCGTGTACGGCGCCAGCACGCCCACCCCGGACTCGCTCGCGGAGCTCCTGCACTTCCACTTCTACGAGGCCTGCCCTTACCTCAAATTCGCGCACTTCACCGCGAACCAGGCCATCCTGGAGGCATTCGCGGGCCACAGCGAGCTTCACGTCATCGACTGCAACCTGCTGCACGGGCTGCAGTGGCCCGCGCTCATCCAGGCGCTGGCGCTCCGCCCGGGCGGCCCGCCGCGCCTGCGCCTCACCGGCATCGGCCCGCCCCAACCCAACGCCTCCCACGACGTCCTCCAGGAGATCGGCACCAAGCTCCGCCGCCTCGCGGACACCGTGAAGCTCCAGTTCGAGTTCCGCGGCGTGGTGGCGCCCCGCCTCGATGACGTCAAGCCGTGGATGCTGCAGGCGCGTCCCGGGGAAGCCATCGCCGTGAATTCCATCCTGCAGCTCCACAAGCTCCTTCACTCGCCCACCGCCACCGCGGAGGTTCTCCTCTCCATCAAGTCCCTCAAACCAAAGATCTTCACGCTCGTCGAGCACGAGGCCAACCACAACCACCCCGCGTTCCTCACGCGCTTCACTGAGGCGCTTCACTACTACTCCACCATGTTCGACTCACTAGAGGCCTGCAGGTCCGAGATCCTGGCGGAGATGTACCTGGGCCGCGAGATCGGGAACATCGTGGCGTGCGAGGACGCGGCGCGCACGGAGCGCCACGAGATGCTGCCGCAGTGGCGCATGCGCCTCATGAAGGCCGGCTTCCGGCCCCTGGCGCTCGGCGGCGGCGCTGTCAAGCAGGCCAGCTCGCTCGTGCGCATGTTCTCCGGCGACGGCTTCCGCGTCGACGAAACCATGGGCTGCCTCACGCTCGGATGGCACCAGCGCCCGCTCATCGCCGCCTCCGCCTGGCAATGCGCTTGAACTGTCACTTCATCTGCTTTCTATGCGGTCCCATATTTGACACCATGAGTAGATATGGATCCACTGCTCCTAATTGAGATGCATATTACATTAGATAATGTGCCGGCACATGCACCAACGATTCATATACGGACCCTAGTTTCACGTGTACGTGAGGATGCACACGACGTTAGATTATGAGTCTGTATTTCTATTCTATCCGGTTGATCTCCTACTTCACGAAGACTGGAGTAGTGAGCAGATTGATTCTATGATTATACAGATGACAGGGGGTCTGTCAATAACTGGTTGAGGTGACAGGTTCGGTGATGCGCTTGTGCAACCTAGATTTCTTAGTGTAATTGGATCCCATGGGACGCAGGTTTAAACTAGGTGGAGATGAGGAAAGTGTAAATGAAATATTGTTAGAGACTATTTTTTCTTCTTGCATTCTAGATCATTTTACACCTTTTGCCAATGAGCCGTTGTGTCTGCAGGATCCACAGTTGTATTTTCGTGGTGGTGTGCATTGTGTGATGGGCGGTGCATGTCTATGATCTTCTACACAGTGTTCGTAATGGAGCATTTGTAGTCCTCATGTCCAAGCTTATACCAAATCAGTATGCCTTCTTCTTCACCTCAATTTTAGTTTAAAATCACTTATCATGAATCTTGGGATGTTGGCGACATCTAAATTAACTCTTGAAGGATGACAGGCCCATAGATAGTCACTTATAGCAGATCCGCCAGTTCATAGCAGCGTGATCCACAAATAGCAGCGTGATCCACAAACTGAGATAACTTGCGTGGGTCTGTGTGCCTCCAATGCTGCGGTGACGATGTGCGCCGGAGTCAGACGAGGGACTTCCATGAAATGGGTTTGCGATGAAATGTACCCTCTTTGTAAATGATGTTCTACTTGATCTATTATACTTGTAGATTCTTCCTAGGCCTCATGAGCTCGTAGGCCTTAGGGGGTTAAACCTACATTAATGTTTGGTGAATTTTGGGCATTGCCAATTGGTACACTACTTTTTTGTATTCAATCAGCTCTATCCAGTGCTCTTTTTAGGTATTCATAAGTTAGATCTAATACATCACATTATTCAAACTACAATACTTTAAGGTCTCTGCCCTTTTGGAGTTAAAAGATTTGACATGACATAATCTAAGTTAGGGTGCACAACACTTTTAATCAAAGTAGAAATTTGACGATAAAGCTAGCTGCTAGCCCTTGTCAAATTGGCAAAGGCTATTTGTGGTTGTATTAGGATTGGCCTGTAGTGTCTATGCCATTTCTTTTTCCACCCTTGTCTTTTGCCATTTATCCTTTCAATACTTGGTTTCTTTCCTTCACACCATGTCAAACCCAATGTTCCACACCAACGTAGATTCTACTCCAAGCACCGGAAGAGAATAAGGCCCGGAAAAAAATAATCACTCTATGCCAAATGTGTCCACATTTATAGGGTACTCTTCAATTTTAGTAAATTTTTCTCACATTGTCTTAGAAATTTGCATTTTTTCATAAATTGCCCTGAAATTCCAAGTTTGTGAAAAAAAATTGCAATTTTTTTCAGTTTTTTTTCATTTTTTGTGCTCCCCGCTTGCCGCTCCGCTCACAAGATAGCATTGTTGGGCATGGCATGTGTGCGAAATGGACATTGGAGAAGTGTGCCGTTGAGTACAAAATAGGGTGTCCTATCTTGTGGCGAGCTAACCTCAAAATTTTGTGTTTGGGGTGTTTTTGAAACGTTGGTGTTGTGCTGATCCGTTGTTGCAAAAAATCAAGTTTGCTTTACTAGAAGGATGAACCTCATTAGATATGATAAGAAGAAGTAACACACGACGATTCTAGGCCAATCAATGTGGATGAAAACCTTTTTACTTAGGATTTCATCTACACCAAAGCGGAGTCCACGCGACGGGGCAGATCTGAGATCAGTTTACAAGCGTGCACCTTCAGTCTCGGACATCGGTGGCGTTTAAGTGCGACGGCTGCGAAGCATGCTAGGATTCAGAGCAAGGAGAGGTTGTAGGAGCCGGGTTTGCACGTAGAGGCGTACGCTGTGGCGCTCGTTGCTTGCGGCATTATCGACGAGCTCAAGGCGCCATAGATTATCTCCTTGCTTCTAGAATTGGGAAGCGGTGCCGCCGAGATGCTCTTGAACGCGGCGAGTGACGGAAACTGGTTGTAGAGCCAAGGTTGTTTTGGCGTCCGTTCGTTCGGTAGTGTTTGTCCGTTCGACTGTCCGTCTGATAGAGGCTATTGTCGGACGTCCGATATGGATCAATGCTAGTTTGACCAGGACCAGAGGTAAATCAGTATACCTACTACGACGAAGGCAACTACGTGGATGACACGTCGACTAGTAGGCCGCGGGCGTGCAGACAGGGTGCGGGCGCGTGAAGGGGGCAAACACATACCAAGAGGGGCCAGGCACATATCGGGAGGGGCCGAACGCGTTCCCATCAGGTCGCACACGTGCTGGGGGCTTGGTGCATTTGTTAGAGGGGGCTAGGCGCGCGAGCTTGGGGTCGCGTGCCTATGGGGGGCTGGGCGCGCGCGTTCTCAACGGCTAGGCGCGTGGAACCAATTTGAAGATGGGGTTATGGGGTTCTTAACATGCATAAACTTCACACCACCAAGACAATGAAATGTTAAACTTTTAACTTATTACGAGATGGGCATAACACACCATTCCATCAGGATGCTAGTCCATATTGCAAAAGGATCAAAAATTTACTTTGACCATCAAATCACTTAGCCAAGATTGCTAATCTCATAGCAGAAGCAAGCGTCCGGAACTTCAAAGTTGAATGGCTTTGCAAGTAGCTCGTCAACCACTTTGGAGACTGACATGTGATTGATTGGATCTCGCTCCAGTAACTTTTGATCTTCACTTGAAAAGCAACGTTGTTGATGGTTGATTTGAAGAATGCCGAGTCAGATTCTTTCGCCCAAATCGCTCTGGCTATCCACCCAACAAAGTATGAATCAATGAGCTGACTGTATTGGTGTCGCCGTTGCATCACATCCAAGGCCGTTCCCAGATTTTGTGGGCCAAATTTGTAAAACAACTCCGAAGGTACCCAGTGTTGTTTACGGCTTTGATTGTCAAGCTCTGTGTGAGTCCAGAATCTATATTTGATGGATCTTTGTGTGACACTTGGCTCGCAATTCCCAATCACAAACGCCAATGAAGGACTCTGGTTTCCTTGGAGGAAAGTGGAGAAGCATGTTTATTGGAGCAATGTGATTGTGAATGACATTTGCCTTGTGGATTGGCCATGGTGCAGATCAAAGCCCAAGCAAGTCTTGCCCTATTCTTCCAAAAGGCTAAGATCTGTGCAGTGTCCTCTGCCAAAATGTATGGAGCTGAAAGGATTGAGTTGCTTGAAGCTGCCGGATTTGCCTTTGAATCAGCGGTTCTAAAATGGGCCAAGCTACCACCATTCTACCACAATGTGTACGCTTCCATATTCTTTGTATTCACCGCCCAAAATTTTATAACTCCTGGGTGTGCAACATGACATATCATGGCTTCATGAGACCGTTGTCTAAATTTCTCCTTTGGATGGGACGTCGTTGGCATTTTCCCGGCAAACTCCATGTATGCCGAAATGGCTCTCACATCCACGATGCGCACCTTCCAAACCTTTCCATATCCACCGACAACATCATATCCGGAGAGTTTATAGACTCCGACATCTTTGGAAGGAATTGCACGTTGTGCAACATATGCATCTCTATGGCCAACTTCATTGCTTGTTCATTCCAAGGCATGCCTCTCGTACAAGAGGCTGAAAACGTGCTGATTGTAGTCTTCACACCCTCAAGGAACTTGCGGAGTTCCAAGTGATCTTGAAG
The DNA here is from genome assembly GCA_963971425.1 of Bryoerythrophyllum caledonicum. Taxonomy (NCBI): domain Eukaryota; kingdom Viridiplantae; phylum Streptophyta; class Bryopsida; order Pottiales; family Pottiaceae; genus Bryoerythrophyllum; species Bryoerythrophyllum caledonicum. The sequence goes on along the minus strand of OZ020521.1, from coordinate 13,399,753 downwards.
AAGATGCTAACCCCCTCGAGGTTTTTTCATCTCGGAATTGAATACATGCAATGCATTACTCGTGCATTGAGCCACTCTCCATGAATGAGGCATAGTGGTACTTGGTGTACTCGCCCTTGTACAAGTCAAAACTCTCCAAAGAGCGCTCAAATTGTGATTGAAGGTCGGCTTGTAGACACATGATTCCGGGCTCTCCCTTCTCCAAGTACACTTGACGGAATCGCACCACGTTAGTTTCACACCACCAACGAAAATATTATATTGCCACACCTCAAAGAAATGCGGTATATTCCTTTGGTGGATACCTCGCATTCTATTTATGCGTAATTTTTTTTGCTTTGCCGTCCTGGACGGTGCCTTTGGTTCATCGGAGGGATGAAAGGACAATAGTGCAACACTTGTAGGAGGAAGCTTAGATGCATCTCGAGCATCTAAATCAACAAACGCGGGACGCTTTCCAGTATTACAATCTTAGGCCATTGCAATAATCTTAAACCTACACAAAGAAGAATTAAAAAAAAACCAATATCGCCCCCCTAAAATGTGTGGTGGCCCTCTCTTTAGTTCCTAGCAAAGTACAAATAGTACTAAGACAAGAAGCTACTAGGAGAGAAGCCTATTGAACTGAGAAAGTATTATCTCCCCTTTATAATCCCCTGAGCAATACCAACTCCTTGCATGCGCGCGCATGCTCCCATCTAGCACGCGCCTGACCCTGGAATCCGTACGCGTCTGACCCCTAAAGCCCATACGTGCCCGCTCTATAACCATCCGCGCGCGACGCCAAACGCCATGCGCCCGAACCGGATTGGCACGCACCTGCCCTGGTAAAGTATACACTCGGCTTCACATAACGCGCGCACCCTCCATATCCACGTGCCTCACCGCCTGCTGTATGCGCGCGGCCTCCAAATTCCACGCGCCTGACCCCTATACGTACGCGCGCGACCACTAGACGTACGCGTCCGACTCCTGAAGCCCGTACACACCCGTCACATAACCGTGCGCGCGCGGCCCTTGGCGCCACGCACCTGGCTCGAATTGGCACGCGCCCGCCCTGGATAAGTACGTGCCCGACTCTATAGTACCCGCGCACCCTCCCTATCCACGCGCCTGACCGCTTATTGTACGGGCGCGACCTTCAAATTCTACGGGCCAGACCCCTATTTGTACGTGCGTGACCTCTAGACGTACGCGTGAGGGAATCTATTCCCACAAGGTTCCGGAAGTTAACCTAAAAATCCGGCAAAAACAAAAAAATTAGTTAAGAAAGTACGATAGTCTGGACTAGAATAAAACCTATAGTCAGTTTGTAGGAATAAAGATGGATGAACCCGGTTGAAATCCCTAATTAATCCCAAAGCTACTAAACTGAGGGCAAGAATAGTTGTCGGAACTCCGGGAAGTCTGTCACCCATAGCTGTCACCATCAACCGTACTTTTTCTCGAAGCCGGTCTAACGGCCAACTACAAAAGGCCGCGACGCGAGGGAAACCTCTTTCTTCCTTATGTCTTTCTTCGCATGTTGCGCTCTCGCTCTCTTAGTCCCTCTCCTTCTCCTAACTGTTGGCCGTTAGGATTTGTTGCATTGACAGTTAGAACGGACGTGTGTCCGTTAGGGAGAGTTTTTGTGACGTCGGTGCGTGCAGGGACAACATCGAGAGAGGGTGAGGAATTAGGCAGAATAGATGAAGACGGTCGCCATGGCCAAGAGGAAGAAGACGAACCGGGATGGAAGAGGGAATCGAGACAAAACGCCCGCCGCTGCGCTTCTGCCCCTGATGAAGGTGCTATCGAAAATCCCTGCAGACCCGAATGAATACAACCTACTGAAAGGGAGCTTGAAGGCCATGGGCTGTGACGGATTCCTAGACGTCGCGTGGGGCATCCGCGAAAAGGTATATGTCCGGGAGTTGATAGGAATGCCGGACCCTAAGTACGAAGGGATGTTGCGAACTCATCCAGAACTCTGGGGAGTTCCGGAATGGATACAGGCGTATGACTTCCGGGCCGAGCGCACCAAGGTGGTGGAACGGCGAGACGAGTTCCTGGCAAAGGAATTCGAAGGGAAAGCCGACCCAAAGGAGGGGTACAGTCTCCAAGACTTGAGGCATCAGGATGCCCGGTTGGTGCTAGGGTTTCTAAACCCTATCTTCCATCTGGAAAAGCCGAAGCAACTGGTGTCGAAGTGGGCCTGCATTTTCCTCAGAGCGCTCCGAGGAAAGATATTGGTGGATTGGGGAACTCTCATGAGCGAGATGATCAACCGGCTGGTGGCCAACCTCCAGAAGGTGAAGAAATCTGCAATCCCCCTGGCCTCCTATGTGGCGCAGTTCTACCGCCATCACCAGCAACTCACCCAGACGGAGCAGAGGCTGTACGACGAAGTCCTCACCTTCCAGAAGTATGGAAGTGGGGAGATGGAAGAAGAGTCCGGAGAGGCAACTAAACTAGTGCACCGGACTCCGCAACAGCGGACATTTCGGAAGAAGACCGAAGGGCGCAAAAGAAGGCTCGAGACAAGGAGCCGGCACCGGAAAGTCCGAACACCAGTAGTTCGTCCGGATCGTCCAGCGCAGACGAGTTCGGGCTGTCCGAGGAATCCAGCCGGTAGAAGAGGAGGCTCGACCCAGAGGACTCCGAAGGCCAGATGGTGGAGATCGATGACATCCTGCGCGGGCTAACCTAGAGAGTGGGAGCTCTCAAAGAACTCAACTTTGCCATGAAGAAAGGCGTGGAACAGGTCTTCCGAAGTCTAGATGTCAACCGGCTGGAAGAGGTGATCCTTCGGGTGGAGGATCTCCAAAACAAGGAGATTTCCCTGAAAACGGTGCATCTACAGGTCACCAACCTATACAAATCCAACATGGCGTTGGAGAAGCAGGCAACACACTTGCGACAAAAAGGAGCACTGGCAATGGTGGCCCAGAAACAGGCGTAGGCAAGAGCCAACGCATCGGCAGCCGCCTTGACGGAGGTCCGGGAGGCCCTGAGCTTTCCGGTGGATACCATCAACTGAAGTAAGCTCTTCACCGAACTGGTGGAGAAGGAGAAGAAGGTGACCCGAACCAATATCTTCCGGTTTCTCCTCGATCAAGCAAAGAAGTTGAGCCACACTTGGGAACAAATGCAACTTCTGGTGAGCAACATTACTCAGGTGGATCCGGAGGACGAGACGGCCCAAGTACCGGAAGATTTCATGACCCCTGACCGGGCCACGACCCCTCCGGAATCGCCACAGTCTGAGCTGGCTCCAGCCCCAGGGACCTCGACGAATCCGGACGACCTCGACACTCCGTCACCACGTACACCGGCAGAAGGTATTGTGTCTCAAAAGCACAAGAGAGATACTCAAGCATCTTCCGGATTTGCTAACGCCCCCGACAATGCGGCTGTCGGATCCTCCGGAAGAGACTGACTTCCAGGCACCACCCAAGTCCGTGTCCAGGAGGGTGGCACACGGACCATGGAGTCCTTTTAGAAGTTTGAGGGACTAGGTCCGGGAGGTCAAACCGACTGCTGAGCCGGAACGACAGTCACCTCGAGTTCCGGAAGCCGCACCGGAACGACAACCTCCGCCTCCGGAGTCCAGAACTCCGGTGGCAAGGATCTCCCCAGGTGCCAAACCATCGACCCGGAAGGTCGACTCTTCTCCATCAACATCGAAGAAGGGAAAGGGTAAGCATCGGGTTCCTGTGGAGATATCTCCCACGTGCAGAAGTGGGAGAAATCGGACACCGGGTGCCCCGTCTTAGGATAGTGTTTAGATGTAGCATTTTTGGACTGTAATTTCAGACCGACAGCGATTAACGATGGGGCTCAAACTGCACCCGGCTGCGGACGGAATCAATGGCCAATTTTTGTAGCTTAAGGTAGGAAAATCCGGAGTCTAGAAACTTTTCCGAGATTATAGGATCTGAGATCCAATCTGGAACTTTTCCGGATTTCGCAAATCTTTTAGATAAGATCCTTCAGGTTTCTAGGAGATAGGGAGAAGACTAAGTTTGGGAAACTTAGTTAGTACTTAGTAGGAGAGTTTTGGCAAACTCTTGATCTTGTTTTCTTACGTTGAATATGCTCAAGACTTTGTTTTACTAGATTTGCTCCCTAGTCTCGTTGGTGTGGAGTGTTGTCTTTGTGAGTAACGGATCCATTTGGGTAGGTGTTGTTGTGTAAGCATTCTTTCGGAGTGAAGTGATAATCTGTTTGCTAGAAAGAAACTGGTCAGGACCCGTGTTAGAAGATCGCCTGGGAGAGCTGGAAGGCTATTGGAGAGGTGTTCCTGGTAGTCTCTAGGGTCCGGAAGAAGCCAGGAGGGGAAGAGATGAACTGCAAAGGTGTTCCTGGTAATCTCTAGGACACGGAAGAATCCATGTTAACTTGGATTCCGGTCGACTCTGGAGTTTACCCCCAAGATAGGAAAAAACCTGATGCGTAGGTCTAGACGGAGTCCTCTTGGTAAAAGGTAACACCTGCTCCGGAGAAGCACAACCATACTTACCGGAATGTTGTTTTAGTCCGGACTTATCTCTGTGTGACCGTGTCCGGAAGGCCATCCGAATGATGTGAGAGTCTAAGTCTAGCCGCAACAACCAATTACTGGTTAGCAAAGTAGAGAGAGTGGGTGCCCAGCCACTATAGGTTCCGGGGCAGTGGGTGTCTAGCCACTTAAAGTCACAAGGCAGTGGGGAATCCGGCCGCTTATAGAAAAATAGGATTACTCGCCTTCCAATCACTCGTTTAAACCGTCCGGAAGACTCTCTGAGGGGGAACAAAGAATAATCATACTACCTACCAGTTGTCCGGAAACTAGTTCCGGAAACCATTGTACAAGTTTCGAACTCCGGAATTATCTCGATCCATAGTATAAGAGTAAATAGAATAGCTAATTCATGAACAATTGATTTGGTAGTTTAGTTTTGGGGGATATTCAGAGAGGAACACTAGGTCTCTGTGGGAACGAAACCGGAGTGGTTTATTTTGGAAGCATTTAGTGACGATTGAGTGCATTCCGGAGGAATACTGACTCTACACACTGCAACAACGCGCCCGGCCCTCCAGTAAATGCACTTGGTTCCCCTAGGGCATGCGCCCAATACACCATGCCGTGTGCGCGCCTGCTCGCAAGTATAAATGTTGGGTTGCGCCCGGCCCATCTCACATTAAATTACTTGGAAATTGTGGCCTTCAACGATTTTTATTAGGTGGTTGACTACGTGATCTTTGAGTGGAGCTCAAGAATTGCACACTAACAACGTATTGCATTACCTTGGTTTAGAGTTTGTATTAATTAATATCACTAACTTGGATTACTTTGAAATCCAATGTGGTAATTTAAAAAAAAAATTGAGCTAGAGCTTAGCGTAGTTTCAAGATATTTTGGTAGATTTTTTTAGAATTTCCGCACAATGGAAAGTGAAAGTGAGCTAGAAGCCAAGCAACAGCCATTGATGACCAGTGCAAAGAGAAAGAGAGAGAAAGAGAAGAATAGGCCAAGGCACGGGAAACTCCAAAAGAAGTGGGTGCACGTATTCAATAATCCAACAAAGATTGCATTCTAGGGTTGGGAAGATGAGCCATTGCCATGGTCTTTCTTCACTTGTGAAGATTACATCAAGTGGTGCTATTTGTCAAAATTGTATGCTCCACATCGCCATTTGATAAATCGTCGCATGAACAAGGCAAATTTGAAACATTGCTCCAACGAGGAGTTCCGAACTTGTGCCCTCTAAGCTCACCAATAATTATACGAGCTTGAGTTCATGCCGCGCAATGATTGTTCCCTCTATCTTGCCCGCATGGTATATGCAGAGGTCATTCTCAATAAGCAAGTGGATTGGAAGACCGTGCAAAAAACTACAAAATTGCCGAGGGTATGGATGCAAATGGATATGCGTAAGGAACAACATCTAATATTTCCATTTGTGGCACTAGGTCCACAGAAAGCGGATGGCCCAGAAGATGTACCTCCAATAGAGTCAGATTCAACACTTAATTCACACTCAGATGGAAAGCGAGGTTTGCGTCCATCGATGTATCTAGTGGTGCGTGCTTCACAAAAAAATTGGCATCAAGTAAAGCTCCAACAAACAACATTTGCCATGGTTCAAGCAAGTGGCCACAAAAATTGGCAGATGCCAATGCCACTAGCGATGATGAACCCATAACACATGGTGGGAGTTTTAGAGATGAAGTACACATCCCTGTTATGGACAAAATGCCAATGTTGGATGTCCTAGTCACCACTTCCAACTTGGAGCATGAAGCATCAGGGTCCATGGATGCTCATCAAGAATTATGAATAATATGCGCTTGAAGGACAAGACAATTGAATGTTTTCAAGAAGAGATTCGAAACCTCAAGCTGGAATCCAAACAAAATTCAATATCAAGTTCGAGTTTCGTCACCTGCTGATTTAGAAGCTGCTTTTGTTAGTGCACAAAATTGTGAGGAATCTATGATAGGAGCTAATTATGCAATGAATGCATCACAACCTCCACCACCTCTTATGTTGGAATATATTCTTGACTATGCTGCACCTATGGGAGGTTATGGCAAGGAATATTATCCACCAAGGATAATGAACCCCTCTCCCTTACCTTATAGGGAACCGGTCAAAACTAATTCTTTACCTTTATTATTACCTACACCAGAAGCGTCCCAAGTACACAAAGTTCAAAAATTAACCAAACAATTAAAAGATTTAGCAGTCCAAGTAGCAAATGCAAATGTTAAACGATCTACCACTGATAATCAAAGAACCAATGTTTGATGTACAAATTGTGGAGGGCATGGACATTTACCAACTGAATGTTCGACCCCAGCTAATAATAAAATTCCTTTAAATTGTAGTTATCGACCCCAGCTAACAATAAAATTCCTTTAAATTGTAGTTATCGACCCCAACTAATAATAAAATTCCTTTAAATTGTAGTTATTGTGGAGGGAAAGGTCATGACGTAACCCGTTGTTGGCATTTAAAAGAATTGAGGGTAGTGAATCAAAAAGTGTCACAGTCAGGAGAATCTAAGGATAAGAGTAATTATGCTCAACTTTCTAAGAAACCTTTTATAAGATTCGGTGAACGTGAAAAGGGAAATGAGAATAATGAACAAGGAAATAGAAGACCTATTACTTGTTATAATTGTGGTGAACCATGACATATAGCTAGAATTTGTAGCCAGCCAAACAAAAATGGTCTTGGGGGATATGATCCACATTGTGGGAGATGCCAACAAATTGGGCATACTGCTAATGAATGCAATGCCCCTGCTTCTATTAGACAGCAACGGAGGGATGACATTGGAAATGTTAATCACGTTTCTCAATGTCAACTTTCCCTTTTAAGAGATGTTTATATAACTAGATTTGTTGCCAAGGCTCAAGTTAGTTTTAAAGAAAGTGATCAGGAAAGTAGCTCCAATAGTGAATATGCAGGTGGGGCAACTAAGGATAAGATAAAAAAGAAGGATGTAGAAAACAAGAATCAAGCTTCTACCTCCTTTCCATCTGCAAATCCTAAAATCACTTTATTAAAAAGTCATGTTTTAAGTGAGGGTCAAAAAGATAAACAATTAATGGATCAAGTACTTAATCATGAAAACAATTCAGAAAAAAGAAATATACATATAGTTTCACCTTGAGACACTTTTTATCAACGCCCTAAAAATAAAGTCCAAGAGGTAGTACCTACAGTGAAGAAACGAAAATTTACACGTACAATGAAGTTGACCGAGGGAATTAAACCTTATAATATTCTTGATAACATGGATAATATTCAACCACAAATTTCATTACGACAATTATTGGCTATAGCACCAAGTTGTTGTCATGAATTAAGTTCTTCACTAGTGTGTAAAAAGCCAAAAAATGTAGATGTTCATGATATTTCATTAGATCCAAGAGCACCTATAGTTGACGTAATTATTGATGGTACAATAATTGAAGGAGCTCAAGTCGATAGTGGTTCTAGTGTAAATATAATGAATCTTGATACCATGGATGAATTGGGGTTAAATGGGTTAGAGAAAACACCAATTATTCTAAGGATGGCGGATCAGAGCCGTGTTACACCTTTGAGTCAATTAAATGCAGTTTGAACCATAACTGGGGGATTATCTTTTGCCCTTATCTATATAGTATTTAAAGTTACCGAATCATTTTCCACATATCAAATTCTCTTAGGTAGACCTTGGTTAAAAATAGCCAAAGCTAAGGATGATTGGGGAAAAAGAACATTGACAATTCAAAGTCATGAGGAAAAATTCGTGTTACCTATGTTTCCACCTTTATACCGGGGTGAGACACAAGTTGAAGAAAGTGATTTTACTACTGATGAGGTATGTGATACAGAAAGTGAAGATACTCATTGTGTTCCTAAGGAAATGCCAATCATAAAAAGGGTGGGTCCGGGAGAATATTTCTTGCCACCCCATCAATTAGAAGATTTTGATGATGCGATTATTGCATGGAAAAATATCCCTGTTTTTAATGTTACCATTGAAGATGAATCTCAACAAGAATCCCCTTATCTGACTGACTCAAATGAACTTCTTGACAGTATGTTGAATACCAAACTTTCTATTACTTCTTCTTCAGAATCTTCTGTTGTATCTTTTAATTTGGGAACTTCAGATGAACCAAGATTAATTATAATTTATTCAGGTTTAACATTAATGGAAAGGGAACAATGGCATGAATTCTTTTTAAATCATAAGAGTGCTTTTGCGTGGACTTTCAAGGATTTAAAAGGTATTCCCCTTGAGGTTTGTCAACATCAAATAATTTTAGAACCTCATACTAAACCCGTACGACAAAGGCAATATAGGATGAATTCCAAATACTCACTAATGGTTAAAGAAGAGATCGATAAACTATTAGAGTGTGGATTTATCTATCCCATCCCCTACAATGAGTGGGTTTCACCTATTGTGGTTGTTCCTAAAATGAATGGCAAGTTGAGAATTTGTCAAGATTTTAGGAAACTAAATAGTGTTACAAAAAATGATCATTTTCCTCTTCCATATACTGATGCTATCTTAGATGGAGTTTTCCGGATATAATCAAGTCAAAATTGCACCTGAAGATCGTCCTTTGACGACCTCTACTACAGATTGGGGTACTTTTGCTTATAATGTGATGCCGTTTGGTTTATGTAATGCACCAACAACATTCCAAAGGGCAATGACAGCAGCTTTTCAAAAATATCTACGAAAATTTATTGAGATTTTCTTAGATGGTTTTTGAATTTTCAGTAATCAAAACTTCATCAAAAAATGTTTTAAAAAATGTGAGGAATACAGTATATCCATTAATGCAAAAAAATCTTGTTTTGCAGTTCTCCAAGGTAAGCTAGTTGGACATATAGTCTCCATTGAGGGAATTAGTGTTGATCCGGATAAGGTTGGAGCTATATTACAACTATCTATACCTATTCATATGACGGCTTTAAAAAGCTTTTTAGGAGCTACCGGGTATTATCGTCGATTTATTTATTTTTATGCGGAAATTGCAGCCCCTCTGACTCATTTAACAAAACAAACTGAACATGCCGGTATATGGACTGACAAGCGTACTAAAGGATTTCTACGATTAGAGAAACATCTTAGTATGGCCCATGTATTGATCCCTCCTGATTGGGAGAAACCATTCGAAGTATATGTTGATGATTCTAATTTTGCTATTGTGAGTGTTTTAAGTCAAAAGGATTCCAAGGGTCATGATCGACTCATTTATTTTGCTAGTCGACAGTTGAATGCTGCATAAAAGAATTATTCTGTCACTGAGCGGGAAGGATTAGGATTAATTTATTCGATTCTAAAATATCGACATTACCTCTTATGTTATCCTTTTACATTTCATGTGGATCATGATTCCTTCATTTCATGTGGATAATAAACCTCAATTGAGTGGCAAAATTGCACATTGGATTTTATTATTGTAAGAGTTTAATTTTGTTGTTAATGTCAGACCCGGTAAAAAACATGCAAATGCTGATTTTTTATCTTGTCTGGTTGAAAGTGTGAATGTTGATTTTCTTAATGATAATTTTCCTGATGCACAATTATTTCATGTTGAAGTTATTCCTATGGAATATGCGGAAATTATACATTATCTAAGTACTGGAACCTTTCCTAATGAATATACACAAAAGCAAAAAACTAAATTCACTTCCAAAGCTCAACCTTATACCTTAATAGCGGATGTATTATACAAAAAGGAAAGGACGGTCTTTTAAGATGATGTATAAATCCAAGTGAAGTCCCTATTATTTTAAAAGGATGTCATGACGCAGTTTGTGGTGGCCATTTTGCAACAGCTCATAAAGCTTTACAATTTGGTTATTGGTGGCCCACATTATTTGTTGATGCTCATTGCTATGTAAAACGCTGTGATCATTGTCAACGGGTAGGTAAACCTACGGCAACAAAAGCAATGCCTTTAAACCCAATTTTAGCTCAAATCTGTTTCAAAATATGGGGCATTGATTTTCTTGGACCTATTAAACCTCCCAATTGGCATGGTCATAAACGGTACATTTTGGTGGCTACTAAATATGTCACAAAATGGACTGAAGCCATCCCTTCAAAAAATGATGACACTAAAACAATTGCCAAATTTATTTATGAAAACATTATCACTTGTTTTGGTTGTCCTAAAGAGTTGGTAAGTGATAAAGGCACCCACTTTTTGAATGATATTATTTCACTATTAACTACTAAATATTTGATTAAACATAGAAAATCTACACCATACCATCCATGTGCTATTGGACAAATGGAAAAAACTAATGGCATTTTATGTTGTATTATTACTAAAACGGTACAAGGTTCAAATGTGGATTGGGATGCCCGAGTTTATGATGCTTTGTGGGCCTATCGATGTGCTTTTAAGGTGTCTACTAAATATACTCCATTTCAACTCGTATATGGTTTAGAAGCCATATTACCGATTGAAATGGAAATCCCTACATTACGCATAGCTATTGATGAATGTTTAGATTATCACCTTTTTTTGCAAACACCGATTATGTATGCTTGAAAAATTAGATGAAGTACGAGGTTAAGCTTACTTAAACAATGAAGCTATACAACGTCATCCTAAAACTTATTACGATAGTAGATTGACCCCTAAAGTTATTAATGACAACGATTTAGTTTTATTGTATGGTAGTCAATTTCAAAAATTTCCAGGTAAGTTTAAAATGCGGTGGTTTGGTCGTTATAAAGTATTAAAAGCTCATCCTAATGGTTCTTTTGAGCTTCAAGATTTTGATGGTAAAATACATGATACTTGTTATAATGGCTATCGTCTTAAACATTACCAAACTTGAAGGCAAGTTTAACTAAAAGTGGAGGACCATAACAAAATTTTAAAAGTTTAAAATTAGAAAACTAAAAATTAGAAAATTCAAAATAAATACGAATTATTAATATTAATACGACAAGGTATTAATAATTTTTTTTGTTGAAACCAAAATAAAGAAATGTAATTGTTTCAGAAGATTGAAATTTGGTTCACATCAAGTAGAAGTTGATGGTGTATCTATTCGATGGGAACATATTTAAAAGTAACTAGTAATGAGTGATCTATGGGAAATATTGTGGGAACGTGACATTTATGGGAGCAATAATTGAGTCGATTCTACTTCTCTAAGTGACGGCTGTGACTGATGGTGTATCGAGTTGATAGGCTTTTGAGTGCAAAGCATGCCAAGAAACTATAACTGTCAAGTAGATAGGGAGAGCAGCCTAGGAGATATGGCGGCAAGGAGAAGTAGGGTATTGTGGAGAGAAAGGGTGAGAACTAACAGTTCAAGTCGATGTGAGTCTGTTTCAAATCGCGTTAGAGAGCGTGCTCGGGAGTTCTGCAATCGGGTTGTGTATGCATCAAGTAGATTACTGTTGAGTGGAAAACGCGGTGTTTTCACAGGTAAACAGAGGCAAGCTGCAAATCCACTAGATGACCATGGCCGATTATTATGCAATCAATTTGATCTATAGTAACTGTGTTGACTTGATCAAGTAGAAACTCTAACATTGTTGTCTTGTAGAGAAGAACGATTAGGGCTAGACCCGTAGAAGCGCAGAGTGATTAAGGTTGAAAAGAGTTGTCAATTATTGCATGTTTGTTGAGAATAGTGAGATTGATAAGTTGTAGGTTGTAGGGAAGCAAGAAGAAGGAAGAGGGAGCACAATGCCGAAGAAATAATCAGTGCAAGAAGGTGAGAATTTGGTTAAGAGTTGATGCAATGCAGTTGCGGAAAAGTTAGGCAAAGTGGTTTCAATGTGATCCTCTCTGTTTTCCGTTCTCATTATCACTACCTTGTTTTCAGAAAGTTTTAGGTATTCCTTAGTATTCTGTTGCAAACCCCAATAAGTGTGGTTATGGTGTAATACTTTCAATCTTTGTTATACTTTCTATCTACTGGATCAGTTGTGAGTCTCTCTACTTGGGAATATTTTGTCTTCGTTCAAGTTGATAAGTGGTCTGCCTCCGGTTGGAAGAGGGTCTGTTTTTTCAACTTGATAGGTTTGAGTGCTCTTCAAATTGATGAGTGATTGTTGTGAGTATTTCCGAGTCTATCGAATTGAAGAGAGATAGAGGTTAGGTTTTGTATATGACGAGGGAATAACTAAGAGAGTTGTGAGACACATCAATTAGATGATCCGAAGGGGAGGGCGAGAAGGAGCGCAAAAGAAGAGACCCCGACAGGAGGGTCACCCAAGATCAAGAGGAAGAACACTACATGATCGATTCAAAGGAACCTGATCCTAGAGAAAATGGAGCTACATAAGGTGAACACAGCATGGAAGAAGAAGATTGAGGCTAATTGGCAGAATTTGCAGATGTCAGGAGTATAGGATTTTTTGAAGTTGTAGTTGGAAGATCAAGTTGATGATTATGTGCGGGAGTTCATCATCAACTTGAACCAGGGCAGGAATACCACTTTTCCAGTTGATGGGGTTTTGGTCCATCATGGACCTGATGAACTTGCGGCGCTTCTAAAGCTTCTTACAAACGACTTGGGTGTGGAGGATGCAGCCGAGTCGATGACAGAAATGGAGCCAAAGATCTTTACCAAGAAGGCGAAGAGTGCAGCTGGCTATGACATCACCAAAGCCAAGGGAGCATGGAAAGAGTGGCTCTCGTTTTTCAACGAGAGAATACTCTTATGTGAGAAGGGCATCTACTTGATCACCAAAGAAGGGTTAGCAGTTGCGGTGTTAGCGTGGGAAGGCTTACAGATTGGATGGGCTAATCTGGTGTATAACCAGATGCAAATCGAATTGATGAAGTCGATAACTAGACAACCACAGAGGTTCTATTCTGCCATTTATCTCTTGAGTTTGGTGCGGTTAGCACATCAAGTAGATCGTTAGCTAACATCAACTTGATTGGAAAAGGAGAGGGTGGATCCAATCACTGTGCCAACACATCAAGTAGAGTCATGACCATCTTCAAGGAAGAGGAAGCGGTTAGAGTTAGAAGTGGTGGAAGAATTACCTCCAACACCTCTTGGACAAGGAAAGAGGAAGTTGAGGCCTGATCAAATTAGACAGAAGTTGGTGAATATTAATCCACCGTCTAATCCAGTTGATGAAGAGGTGCAATTGCCGACGTTATCACAAGAGCAGCAGCTGCAGAAGGAGCTTCAAGAGATACGACTGACTCTACATCATACCCAACATCAACTAGAACAGTGTCTCGGGAGCAGCTGACCTTTGGAGGAAGTACAACAACTACAGACATAGTTGTAGAAGGAACAAGACGAGGCTGCTTTGGTTCGTAATCTAGTTGATAAGAAGCAGGCAGAGAGCACCTGCCTCAAAAATCTAGTTGATAAGGAGGAGACTACAAGGAAGACGGTGGAACGTCATCTTCAAGAGGAACATGCGGCCCGGTTAAGTATGTAGGTCGAGCTGGTATCGCAGAAGCAGAAGAATATAAGGCTGCAACTGACACATGGACATGAAATTCAAGAGATGAAGGCGCAACATGCTCAGGAGATGGACCAGTTGAGAACGGCCCATGCCAAGCCAGTGCCAACAAAGATCAACACGAAGGTAGATGTCGTTCATCTCAACATTGAGAAGAATTCGTTGTTGCACCACAATCACAAGTTGAGGCACGAACGAGATCGACTGAATGATCAAGTTGAACGACTGCAGAGGCAGCTCTGGCAGCAATATGCGAGCTCCGCATCAACATTTTTTCTTTTCTACGCATATGAAAATCAATGTAACTTGATGTTACATATATTAGGTTATGATGGCGGACATCTATTAGATGAGCCAGCATTTGATGCTACTTGGAGGTTTGCGACTAAGTACAACAAGGAAAACTTGTTGTGTGAGATGTTATTCCGAGGTGATCTAGAGTTGATGCCCGTGCAAAGATGGTGAAACCAATCGGCCATGTCGGTGCACGAGCACTTCTATATTACTTGGAGTTGGAGAGGGAGCTGGATCATCGAAGGTGTGAAGATCAACCTTTGAAGGAGCAGAGGAGGATCATCGCTACACCAAAAATCCAGTGGACAAGAACGGTGGCTAAGTTGGAGGGTTTGGATCGTCTTATTTATCGACGATCATTGGAAGGACTTCGGGAGCAGTTTTTGGATCATAAAGACGATGTTGGAGTCTATGATCGCAGCGCATGAACGAGAATAGCGTGGACAACAATGCGAACTCACCAACAACCAATATGTCTATGTAGTCATACGTGGTGAGACGGAGATCAAGTCGATGCTCAATCAACTTGATGGTATGCTTCCTTTCCCCAATCAAGTTGATACAATGCTCAACTTGATCGTACCCCCAGAGGTTTTTTGGCCACCATCGGCCTTAAAGATACCAACCCTAGTGGGAAAATGTGTATCGTCGAAAATGTGTATCGAGTTGATGGCGATGGCACACTTCCTCTACGGATCTAATGGATGTTTTGTGAATGAGTTCACGACCACCAAGATTGCCCTAGATAAGTGGCTCAAGCGGCAGGAGCTGGGGATGACAACACCATTCCGGGAGGATGAGCAAGTGAGGAAGGAAGTCGGCCGTCTCAAAGCTATGGAGTTGAAGAGGGAGCAGCGCAACAACGATAACTTGCGTAACGTGGGGCGCAGATTCAATTACAACGGACAGTAAAACTACATCAACTGGATTTACTAACTTGCTCGGAGTCAAGTTGCTTAAAGTCAGGGGCTCTGTAGTAGTAATTTTTTCAAATTGATGTAGTTTATGCTGTTTTGGTGTAAATAGAGTCTCTAAATCCACTTGAATTAAGTTTGGACATGTGAATATGAATCAAATGGATATGTAAAGTAGTTTTGGTAGTTAGGATATGAAACGACCTAATTGTATAACTACCTAGGTCTATAAGATAAAGAAAGAAGGAGCGAGGTAACACTACACTTAGTTTTGAGCAATTTATTTTACAATGTTAGTCATTATCTTAGCTTGAATCTACTTGATCATACTTTATTATCGATTGGAGAGCTTCGTTATTGTATAGTGATAGTAGTTATGTTCTGATCATATCAACTGGATTACTATACATATATACAATATCAAATCGATGTGTGATCAATTGGATATGAGTTAGATCACTGGAGTTGTTTGGTTCCACCTGTAACATATCAACTAGATTCACTAACTTGCATACACCCTGATTTCCGCAATCCACTAGAAGTTGAAGTCAGAGAATAGGGATTATGTTGAGTCACAATTGGGAATGTTTGGGGGAGACTATGTTTATGTTATCAATTGGATAAGAGAGACATTGAGTTGATAAGTGGGAGTCTAAGAGAGGTCTAAGGCGGCGTGAGAATTACAATCGTGACTATCCAATGGATATTAGAGAAGTTAATTGTAGAGATGACGATCCTACAATAGCTGTGACTTGAATTTCTATCAATTGGAGTTTCAATGTATGATACCAAGTGATATTAATATACATTCTTCAAATCATAGATAGTAAATGTGAATGATTAATTGAATTATATTCTACTGGAAATGTGTTTGGCCAACCATATCCACTAGATGGTTTACTGAATGGTTTGATATACAAAAACATTAATCCAATCCAGGGTATTCTAATTGATAGGAGGTGTGCGCAACCTTCATCAGATAGAACATTAAAACTATGATCGGAATTAATTAAGTCTTTGTATTTAGGGAAGATCAAAATGATAAGTTGATTCCATGGGAACCCATGAATTGCAATCAATGCATTTGACATACGCAAAGTTATCTCAATGGAAGATTGAGATCAAATTACAAGAAGTAAAGATGGAGTAAAGATAAACGAGAGAATTGCATGAGTTAAGCATTAAGACCCTAATTTCAATTACGCAACATTGCATAATACAATTCGTAATATAGAATAAGGTAAAGGAATTTGTGATGGTTATGACTATCAAATTGATCATGGATACATCAACTGGATACTAAAGCTACTATCAATTTGATTGGACTAAGAGTGCTTCCGGAATGTTAATTAATTTCTTAAAGAGTATACTTTGGGTTAATTCAATGATAAACACAATTACCACCTTCATGTAACCTTAAGTTACTTATACACTAAACAAAAAGATCCATTCCCCATAAGAAGTTTTAGAATTGAATTGCATGGAGGGTTTCGACGGATTCAATTGAAAATAGAATTTTCTATACTACAAGTACGTATCAATTTGATGGACAAAGGGACAATTTAGTGCAAGCCGTACAAATACACTGTACAGTGATGTAGAGCGAAAGATTATTTGCGCTCGTACAAAGGAGTTGGTGGCTGCAAAGCTAGTGGAGTTGGCTCTACTGGATTGCAAGTATGCATTGATGATGGTTATGCCATCCAAGAAAGATGTCTATGGTAATTGGACCGAGAAAATGATATGCAGGGACTACAAGAGGATTAATAAATTCACCAAGTCGGATTGTTATGCTATGCCAATGCTGGAGGAGAACTTTGAGGCTATTGGTCACGCCAAAGTGTTCAGTATGTTGGACTTATGCTGAGGATACCACTAGATTGGACTGAGAGAGAAAGACAAGGAGAAGACTGTGTTGTGGGGCATTAACAAAGATAGAAAGGACGGGTTGTTCCATTGGAAGTTCTTACCATTTGGATTGAAGAATGCGCCTATCAGATTCCAGAGGATTATGGACCAAATATTCTCGGGCTTGGACTTTGTGAGATGCTACATTGACGACATCGTTGTCTTAAGCAAGAATCAAAGGCAACATAGACTACACTTGATGGAAGTGTCTGCTAGAATAAGGCTCCACGGTTTGAAGTTGCACTTTGGTAAGTGCAAATTCTACTTTGACCGCATTGAGTACTTAGGCCATATGATATTTCCAAGTAGATTGGGTGTGGTAATCAGCAAAATTGAAGTAGTGATGTCCATTCCTAGAACAAGAGACATTGTTAGTAGGCTATGTACATTCTTGAGAATATATAACTATTATAGAAAGTTTGTGAAGACTTTCAGTGCTATCGCAAAGCCATTAACCATGTTGACAAGGAATGATCAACCTTGGATCTAGGAAGATGAGCAAGAGGCATCCTTTCAAGAGTTGAAGGACCGCTTGGCATCAACACATATATTACAAAGGCCGATAGGAGGAAGGACATACCCAGGGTTGTCTACATAGACGGACAGGGGCCCAAAGACAGCGGACGGACGGACAGGACGGACAACACTTTTTGGCGGACAGTTGCGTGTAAAAAAAATTACAAACCCTAAATCAAATTTTCAACTTATCCTCTAGTAAAACACGTGTGCACGACACGTCAGACGGCTTTCCACGTCACATCAAGAGGCGGGCGTGTGCCTTCGGACCGCGTGCGCAGCATTTGGGGCCGGGCGCATACCAATCTGGACCGGGCGCGTTCATGCAGGGCCGGGCGCGTACCCCTCAGGGCCGGGCGCATGCATATCAGGGTCGAGCGCGTACGCATCAGGGCCGGGCGCGTACCACTCATGGCCGGCCGCGTGCATATCAGGGCTGGGCGCGTATGCATCAGGGCCGGGCGCGTGCATATCAGGGTCGAGCGCGTACGCATCAGGGCCGGGCGCGTACCACTCATGCCGGCCGCGTGCATATCAGGGCTGGGCGCGTACGCATCAGGGCCGGGCGCATGCATATCAGGGCCGGGCGCGTACCCCTAAAGGCCGGGCGCGTGCATATCAGGGTCGAGCGCGTACGCGTCAAGGCCG